>NQII01001185.1:87102-152109 GCA_002778355.1 Clitarchus hookeri | reverse complement strand
GGGGGGGGGGGGCAGAGTACCTCAAGTGAACCCGCTGGCCAATAGCAACGTCAGCTACGATTTCCTCCATGTGAGAATCGGTCGTGATCCCTCTGGGAATGGAGCCCGGACGAATCATTAGTCACACGACAACCGCGGAGCCTTTTTAGCCAAGATCAAGATTACGTTTACGCGTGCATCAAACGCTCTGGAGCTTCCCGAGTTGTTATATGAGTCTCACTGCAAGCACGTATTTCTGTTCTTACATATTTTAAAACAAACTATAAAATATTTTAATGTAAATCCTTTTTTTTTTTATTATAGAAGTGAGAGTCGTAATTTTGTTAGCAGTTTATAAATGTGGTCGTTGAAACACAAATGCGGTCGTTGAAAAGTGTCAGTCAGCTGTAGCCCTCTGTTTGCGATATTTCTTCTTGTGTAAATCATTGTTTTCAACTATAGCGACAATACTGTATCTGTTCCGATTAAAAGCCAATAGTCACCGCTTAAAATCCTGAGGACGTGACATTGAGGAGTTTGACATTTTTTATAAGGGATTCCCCTTAACAAAGAGGCCTTAAGCAGCGGTGGATTACAAGGGCAGATGAAATGTGAGTACCTTGAGAAACCGAGCCAACCATCGGCAACGTCGGCCACGTTTCTCACGTGCGAAAAGCCGGGAATCGAACCGGGATCACAATGAAGAGGAGGGGGGGGGGTGTAGCCTGAACACTATACCACCGCCCTCCTCCCCAGTCAAAGTTAGGGTTTTATGTCATTGCGGTCATGCACACAAAGGCTTAGGACAATGGCTACACCATTGTTATAAGAGGCCCAGACCCACATAGTTGCCTGCATGGTACTCATAGTATCATTCCTGAAGGCGGGGGGTGGGGGGTGCTAACTATCTTCCCCAAGCATGCGTGTAACGCCTTTGGATATGTTACACTTAATTATCTTACGTTTCACACAAGGTATGCCACTGAAGATGTCTAACCAACTAATATAAATAATACTTCAACACTCGTATCTGTCGCCTATAGTGGCCGGATTTCATATTAGTTTTGATAGTAGGTCCTGTCATCTTTTCTGCCGCAGGTTACGTTCGATTTTTCTACTTGGCCAATAATATTACAACCGTATTGCTAAGGGCTCTCCCTTTGACCAGTTAATGAAGCCACATAATGTGTTTCCATCTCGACCCCAAGACCTACAGGAAGAAATTGATTCAAATGGCTTTGAAATACGACAAGGTCAAATGACATTGGCAACTGCAGCCTTTGAATACCGTTTAAAGGAGAACTCGAAACTTTCGATATTACAAAAATAGCAAAGCAAGCTATTTATATATGCATATCAGATATATTTCAGGGATTTCACTTTGCCCTTACGTTTCAGTGCAGGCACGACGCCTACGGTACAATTTTGGTGCGCGAGTTCAAAAGTACACTTTTTTTTATAAAACACTAATTATATTTTAAAGTTAATAAACACATTATTTTTTAACCTTTACAGATAACACCAATACACCAAAAAAATTACTATGGTGTCTTTACGTGAATCTATAGGTTAAAAATACGTCAGTATGAATTAAGCTGTTCGAATTTCCAATAGGATCGAAGCAATAATATGTGCGTAGTTTGTGAAATTACATATTATCTACTCGCTGGAGTAGGATCCATTTCACTGTGTGACCTACAATCATCTGAGCACCTACTGGATATACCTCACTCTCGTACGCCAGCTACTGCCATTAAAGAGGATAAGCCTTTTATTCTGGCTCATATAGCGGCTAGTATGTGCACTGACATGCCAAAAACAAAAATCGTGGGATGTGGGCTTAGTATCGTGTAAGCTCTCCTCTAGCCTTACAATCTACCGGTAATCTAATTTTCAGGAGTGCGACAACAGGGTAGATTAGGAAGTAATTGCCCTCCCTCCCCCTCACCTCCTCCCAGGACTTTAATGGTAATCAAAGAGAGACAAGGGGGGGTCAAGGCTTCAAACATTTGCTGTCTCAAAGATACTTAAATTTCCACTACGTTAGTAGTGTACGTTTTTATTGAGGTACATATTGCTTTGAAAATGTTTTCCGTCAGCTTACGAGAAAAGGAGACATTGCTTTTCTTAACATATTTCAAGCTGAAAATTATAAAGCATGGACGAATGGCCGTTTATAGGAAGCATTCTTCAGTAACCGAGAAACCAAATTTAATTTCCTTATAGACAAACTATAACTTTTATAAAACATTAGTTGCGTTTTCATATTTATCATTGTGACTGCGCCCTGGATGTGGTATTTTCAGAAAATATTGTTACTTTCATGAAGAGCATAAATGTATCAGAAATGTCGCATATTGGATTGATGAATATTAAATACAACAGGGCGATGGTCTCTGAACTCCCACCTCCCCCGGAATTAAGATGATGCTACGCTCCTGCTAATTCTCCCCCCCCTCCAAGACAGTTATGCCACATAATAATATGTAACTAGTATATAGATCGCCAGGAAAGACGAACTACAGTGCCTGTCTAATTTTTCAATGAAAAATGAACTGCGAGTGTGGTCTGCACAAGGGAATGTCTTGCACGTGTTGTTCCAGAACAAGAAAACGTAGCCCAGACAATGAATTGTGTGGAAAGTCACTTTGTTATGGTAACGGCAGCCACGTGCTTTATCGCGTGACTCGGCCAGCGAGCAGGAGCCCAGAACTGGGGGTATGTCTCAATTGGCCTGTTGACGCATAAGGGACGCAACACGTTTCAAGGTGGCACACATGCACAATCAGAGCTTATTTCCCATAGTAGAAAGATTGAGGGACTTCCAGGATTGTTATGGTCTCAAGATTATAACCATTTCTACACATGTGAATCCAGAGGAATTTGTATTTAAATATATAGGTGTCTTAGTCCTAGAAAAGAGAGATAACATCGGGAGCTTGCAGAAAGAGGTTTCAGAACTGTCTTTGTATTGAAACTGCTATGTAGGCTTTAATGAACTACAATAAACAGAGTATCATTGCTTACATAGGTATCATAAACGAGTACGCAGCGATGCATAAGTATCTCCTCTGTTTAAGACTGCAGCAGCTCAAACATCATTCCATCTCGTTCAGTAAGGACAGCCAAGCTGCTAAGCCTCGTCTCTCTTCAGCAATATTCGAGTAGGAACAAACCGGCCATGCACGAATCCATTCCCACCACGTCCAGGACATTCCCGTCACAGTCGCGGCGCTGCACGGAGGGTGATTTCTGACTTCTTGTCTTGGCGCGCGGAGGAACTGTTACTTTTCCGCAGCAATGGTCGCTCCGAGGGCAGCCGAGTGAAAAAAATAACCCGCCGCGACGGGACCGCAAACCGTTTGTCGGCGTCGAGGTGACGCAGCTGTACCCGGCGACCCGTGACACGCGGGTCACCGATCATCGATCTACAAGTTATTTAGAAAGGCCGGAGTGAGAGGTGACTGCCCGACTGGTAGGAGAACTTACTTTCAGTGATTCCGAGCGTAGAGAAGGTAGAGTGCGCATGCGAGCCGACAACTCGACACACAATACGACCCCAACGAAATTATAGGGGAAAATAGTTTTTTTTTTCTAACCTACCCTATTACAAAGTGTTAAGTGTACGTCCGAGGTAGGGACGGGAGTTTAGGTGCGTCTCAGGGCTAGGCCCCATTCGCCTACATGAGAGGGAATTACATGCAAGGAGGCGTGCATCGCGGCAGAGAGGTTATTAAGGCAGCCATGGCCGCAATTGGGGCTATGAACTGCATCCCTGAGTGTTTCTATAGCTGAGGCTATAGCTAAGAAGGGGGAGGGGAAAAACCGCCATAGGCACCGTAAAAACCCTCCCGACAGGAACTAAGTTCAAAACTTATTCATGCATTGATGAAAATGCTAAAGGAGGCAGCAGGTGTGGATTTCATGCTTTTTATTGTGGAGTTGAAAATCTAGAAGAGAAAGNCAATAATAGTCCGTCGGTCTTCAGGACAGGTGGCGAATCAGCTGGCCTTGAAGTGGAGGCTGAATAGTCGCCACACCCAACCTGCTGCAGTCCCGCCGCACTCGCAGAAGTCCTCGCCTTCGCTGGTCCCAAGGGGCGGGTAGATCCCGGAGAGGGAGCAGCCACGAGCACGATGTTCGTCCCACAGCAACTTGGCTCGTAAAATAGATAATAAAAGGACAGTTTTAAATACTACCCGTAACAAGCAAAAGGAAGTGTTATACGTCAGTCAATATTTTATATGAACAAATACAACAGAATATTAGTTACAACTAGTCATAATTCAGTGTGATTTCAATTTCTGATATAATCGGCTTTAAAACAGACGACACCAACACAGATTGGAAAAAATTCTGTACTAATTTCGGTAAGCGCTACTTCCACGAACGCACATTTTGACGAATTGCGCCTGTCGGTGTCAGTTGTAATTATATCTGTGGCCTTAAAGCATAACAGTAAACGAACCTGCAATCGTGGTAGTGGCAAATTTCTGATACTGAGTTGATCAATATTCAGTTTATTTTTTAATGGTTCCGAAATTCGGGATACATGACGTCCTGTCCTTGTCCATACGGGATAATTCTTTCAACCCAAGGATACGGGAAATCCCGTACAGTACGTGACAGTTGGTAACCCCTAGCTGCGAGGTAGCCAATTTTCGTGTTCCAGCATAGGACTGCTTTACTGCCAATAGCACTATCAAGAAACAACGCTGATAGAAATTTATATTAGAACACTATTTATATAGGTATATGCTTTGATGCGTGTACCCTTATTATAACCCAGTTCTAATGCAGCTAGATTATATTTAAATTGCTCTAAGTATTTTGTTCATGCAAAAGTGATGAATCTGTCTAAAATTCAAATGTAAACAAACACGTTCATCTCTGCCGACCACGTGAANTTCATGCAAAAGTGATGAATCTGTCTAAAATTCAAATGTAAACAAACACGTTCATCTCTGCCGACCACGTGAATTTGTCAGTTGTACTATCGGCGAGTCACTGTTGCGGATATTCAGAAGATGGAAATCGGCGTGTCTCATCTTTAATACACGATTCCCAGGAGCCAGCCTCCACAAATAATTATTATGTTACGTTTGAAGAATTTTTTAAAAATATGATGTTTATGTCTGATTGCTAGTGCTTATTGTCACTGAGATTACTTATGTATACAACGAACAAGACAAGAGCGAAGGGCAACTTAATAAAATTTTACTTTACACTAAATAAGCCTGCGTGATAGGCAGTAGATGTATTATTCGTTAAACACGAACAAATTTGAAACTACGNATTTGTCAGTTGTACTATCGGCGAGTCACTGTTGCGGATATTCAGAAGATGGAAATCGGCGTGTCTCATCTTTAATCCACGATTCCCAGGAGCCAGCCTCCACAAATAATTATTATGTTACGTTTGAAGAATTTTTTAAAAATATGATGTTTATGTCTGATTGCTAGTGCTTATTGTCACTGAGATTACTTATGTATACAACGAACAAGACAAGAGCGAAGTGCAACTTAATAAAATTTAACTTTACACTAAATAAGCCTGCGTGATAGGCAGTAGATGTATTATTCGTTAAACACGAACAAATTTGAAACTACGANACTTTACACTAAATAAGCCTGCGTGATAGGCAGTAGATGTATTATTCGTTAAACACGAACAAATTTGAAACTACGAAGTACACCTACATAAAATTTTCACGTTACATTGAAAGTCACATCATTTATTGCTTATTTAATTTCAAGGTCTGAGTTTTTGGTTCACTGGTTATGACGCCTGACTGAAAGGCCGTGGTTCTACGGTTCGTTTCTCAACCAGGTCAGGGATTTGTTCACGTGTGGGAAAGTAATTTTCTCTATTCATCCCGTGCGTGCTGCGTTTTGTGAAGGTTTTACGAAATCCGCATGGAAAGAAGAATTAATGTTTTATGTAATTATTAAAAATCAATATAAATACATAGTAAAAAAAAGGAAGTCCTTGGCGCGAGTCTGTCTGTATGACGGGTTTGGATGCAGTTTTTATTGTTATGATCTGCATTCATCGAGAAAGGTTTGCGTGTATTAAAAAATTGCTCTAGCACTTACAGGAGCTGAGCATTAACGGTATTAGTGAATCAAGCTGGGAAAAACGTTTGCCGTCAGCGCACTCTCATGAAATACGCAGCCTAATTAATTTGAGATATAAAAAAATCATGTACGAAAGAATAGTGTAAAATTAAATCATCTACAAAAAAGTCAGCGGTAGCGTATATCTACCTTTAATAGACAAGTAGTAATAAGCGTATTTACAATTCAAATTACGCAATAAAAACGAACGTAAAATCCACTGTTTTTTTACCATTAAGAACTTAATTTTTATCAAAATAAATTAATTCATAATTAAAATTGTTTAATGTAGATAATAAATGTCCTTTACAGCATACAATTTGGTCCAACGTAACAAAACTAGCACTCAAAACAAACATGAGAGTACTTATGTCTTCGGAAGATAACAGCATTAGTTTGCTGACATGCTACTGAAAGTCGAAAATTTAGAGCTTCCAATGGATTGTGGAAAAATTTCTCTCAATAGTGATATATGTGTTTTAGTCACTGACCACCAACAACTGATAGACAACGTATACCCTGAAATACACGACCTTTCAAATAAAAGACTATCGTGGTTCAAAGAAAGAGCGATATTATCGCCTACTAATGAACAAGTTGAAAAATAAATGAATTAGTGCTCGCAAAATTTAATGTGCAAACACAAGTATATTACTCAGTAGATACAGTACTCGACAGTGAAGAAACTGTGCACTATCCCACAGAATTTCTTAATTCATGGAATCCTTCTGGCATGCCACCACACAAACTGATTTTAAAAGTTCGAGCTATTATAATTTTATTGTGAAATATAAATCCACCGAAATTATGTAACGCGGCTCGATTACAAATAAAAAAGTTAAAAAAGTTATTTCATTGAAGGTACTATTCTAACTGGCTGCGATACTGAAGAAACTGTTTTAATACCTAGAATACCAATAATTCACTCGGATTTACCTTTTAATTTTAAGAGTCCAATTTCCAATAAGAGTTTGTTTTGGTATGAGGGTCAAACACTTAATGTGGCTGGAGTGGATTTGAGTGGAGCATGTTTTTCACACGGACTACCATACGTAGCCCTTTTGCGTGTCACGTCAAACAAAAATCTTTTTGTGCTGGCGGCCGGAGGCAAAACGATCTACGTTGTATACAATGAAATTGTCTAAACCACCATACCATATAATATTGTTATATTAGAGATCTATGAATGTGGATAAAGCGAAGGAGGTAGGTATGTCAGGATCGTGGTAAATGGAGGTCCATAATCTCTGCCTACCTCTCTGGGAGACAGGCGTGACGTGTATGTATGTATGTATGTAATATATGATAGTATTTTACTAATTTACTATCATATAATATTGTATTTGTCTTTTCCCAATTTAATTATTTGTGTATCGCTGTAAAAATTTAATTGAACCAGGTCGAAGCCGGGCCGGGTCTCTAGTTTTAGATAAAATGTAATGTAAGAGTAAATTATTTCAAGTTACAACAGTCTATACGATCGTACCAACCTCATACTTCAGTTATCCCATTCTTTACAGTTACTTTCACAACCGTTTGTTTTATGATCCATTGTTCTTGTGTTTTAAAATAAAACTGTACACCACTCAATTTATTCTTGCCTGTATAAAAATGAGCTACGTTTTGTATGGTAGTCAATTAGGTACTCAATAACCGTTCCTCACATTCTGAAGTAATTTTTAGCACAACCAAATTAATTTCCCAACCACTTTTAACTATGTTTTAATTCATGTTTAATGTCACTACTATGCATGATTGGAAACTTCTCAGTGCATTTGACTCTTTCCTGAGCAAATTTGGAACGCTACCAGGGTGTGTAGGAAAACACGGATGTAAAATTGCGCGAGCTACGCTTGTCCACTGGGCGCATCTCGTGCGCTGTCCGTACGTGGTATGGTCACTCTACTTCAAGCTGCCTCTCACTGGTTCACTGGCCCCCAGGGCGTGTCAAATGAATTTCTGTCCAATGACAAAACCCCAAAAATTGTTCAATAGTTAGAACTTTAACCTGAATCTAAATGATTCCGCCAAATTCCCGCGTCTCTAAGTGCGTCACGAGATGGCAAAGGTCAGCGCACCGAAGGACGGTCGGTCTCTGGAGACTTTCTTGCTCGACAGTCGCGTGTTGCACAGGTCTTTTCCACGGCATCGGCAGTTCACTGACCTCTAAATATTTAATAAAACAAAACTCAACGGGTTTTTCATTATTCCTTTTCACAACAAAAGTTCCTGCAGGATAAATTTGTGTTTTTTTTTCCTCTGTCTTTTTATGGCCGAAGTTCTTCTGTAAATTTACGAAATGATACATTTAATACACATGGACTCCATAATATATCGTATTAGATATGTCACACAAATCATTACTTTAATTTACTTACATATTTCAGTTTTGCATATAACCATTTCATATGGAGATATTTCATGAACATGTCGGGAATAAAGCCAAACATAACAAAAGTATCACAAAGAGAGGGATAAGTAATTTTTAAAGGCCACCTCCATATTCGAGTTTCGAATCCTTGATGTGACGTGAATGTGCATGCCATTTTTAGATACATTAAATTAAGTAAGGAAGAATAGTAAGGCCCCCCCCCCATCCCTGCACTGGGACTAAAGAAATAAATATATCAGCTACACGTGAGCTTGAAATAATTTTTCTTGCTATAAAGTCAAGTGATACAGCAAACTACAATCACAGTTCTAATAACTACAGAATTCTTTCCTCTCGCGAAACAAATATACGTAAATTTCAGAGTTCTGTACTTATTTGTAAAAATGTCATTACACGCAAAAATTGTAATTCAGTAAATTAGCGTAAATTTNATTTCAGAGTTCTGTACTTATTTGTAAAAATGTCATTACACGCAAAAATTGTAATTCAGTAAATTAGCGTAAATTTCCATTTAAATAATTTTAAACACATGTTTAGTATAATAGAAGAAGAAAAATTGTTTTGAAGCATTAAAAATGTTTGTAATTTTTGGCTAAAATTATTAATAATATATTTAGGCATGTGCAGTTTATATCAATTAAAATGTCTCAGCTAAAAAATATGGCAAAACATTGCTACACAGTTACAGTTCAGTTAATTTGTTCTCGTTCTTAAGAAACAATTAAATTGCTGTATCACTTGGTTAAGTAGCAAATCTAAGGGAGCAGAAGAAAATTTTAATTAACAAGACCAATTGGTTACAGAAACATGCGATTTGAATAAAAAGACGTAAATATATGCAACGTTAACAATAAGTGTCTGTTGTGTAAAAAGTTAACCTTAAACTGCCTTGATTAGAAGTGATGTGTCCAATGAGACATTTTCTTTCTCTTAATGGTATGGGTAAACGGGCTGCTCAAAACTTTATTAATTGTTACGTTTTCAACTCGTGGTAGAAACATCAGGTCCAGAAAAATGACACTGATATCGTCCATTAAACAACCTTAGTTCTGAAATTCCACTACGTATTCGCCAGCAAACCTTGCCCTGATTTAGCTGGCTAAAAAAAAAAATACAATCCAATATCCGGCTACTTTCTAAGTCGTCATACAAACACAATATTCGCAGGACATTGCATAGATCGCCATATTTATTACACCATTTAAAAATTAGTGCACAAGGACTACAAAAATATACAAATCAGATTTTATCTGACTAAAATTATTAAATAAAGATAGCATGAAACTGTGGAAAGCGTTAAAGTTAATTTGGTTAAAAATATAAACTTAAACATATTGCCCTGTGTAGCGTTGACCTGGAAACACTGCGCGAGTTTGATCGCAGTGTATATTCGTCATTATCAAAGCTATCTAAACCTACACCAGAGTTGCAACAAATATTCACGAAATAGGAAAATTCCACGTCTGATTCATATACACCAGGGAAATAACTAGGCGTAGACTACTGCGAATTTTAGCAGGAGTTTTCCTGTATTTTGTAATGATTTTGACATTTTGTTGATATTTATCCTTAACGGGGATATATGGGCGTAACAAGTAATTGATAAGAGTTTTGCAATGAGCACTATATACAAGAGGTTTATTTAACATTAAGGCTGTACAATATTATTTAAATGTAAATATTATTGAATATGAACGGGGGGAGGAGCTATACAAATATATTGAAATATTAAATTATATTATTTTATAAAGATTTAACCAGCCACGTTCTGAGTAAAGCCTAATTGGAGATTCCCCACCTTGTTCATGATCTCGGAGGCTGATTAAGATGGCGCAAGTCGCCGACCGGACACACCCATCTTCAGTGGTCTTCTCGTTCCACTGGCCCGACGACAAAAGACACCGCCCACGGACTACACTGCCCTATATCGGCTGCGTTGTCCCCGTTTACTGGCCGGTGGAGGGGGTTCTGTGGTTTGCGATTTCATAACTAATTTCAGCGATCACGGCCCTTGTCCTGGATAAATAAGTGAAGGTGTGATCAGGCAGGCTGCTCAGCTCAACTCGACCACAACTCTTAACAATGTGCATTACATAAACACATTCGTTTTCACTTGTGTATTAAATTTTATATCTTCCTTAGTATTTTCATGAACCCCTTCAAAATTAATGTATATAAACGTGGTGATGGTAAACAGCTTCAGCTGAAACCAAATCGCTGACAGTTGTAATTCTTCGTTCTACTTGTTCTCCCCATTCGTCATTCCTTTAATTTGCTCCTTTTAATATTCTAGTCTTCATCTCCAAACTGCGTACTTTATAAACAATCTCCCGTTTTTCTACAGATGTCTTCCTTTCTTTCCGATAAAACTCTTCATCAATTGCTCTACAGCAGAACAAACACTTCACCTTGAAGTCAAATGGAGGAACGCTGGATCGACGACGGCTCCCTGGTGGGCCACTTTCAGCTTCTTCAACGCTTCTTACATCAGTAGAAATAAATTGAAGTCTTGTGTAACGCCTTCGATAGTCGCTGTGAACTACTCCACTTCTTTTCTCCCTAAAAATCCAACTCTTCCCATAATTTCTTGCGATACTCGCAGCCAATAGTCCTTCCATCCCTTTCTCACGCACCACACTCTGATCATTTTCGACAGGTTCATCACATAATAAACACCTATCAGCCATTATAAGGCGATGGTAAGCACAGACACAATTTCAGCTCACACAGCATGACGCGATTGGTTTAACACTGAAAAAAGCACACGGGAACGAGACAACGTTCAGAGAGGTACTGGCTGACTGAAAAACATCGACGGGGCGTGTGTGGGGTGATGGGGCGTGGAGGAGACCAGGAGGAAGGGAAGGAAGTTGAGGTCACTGGTTTCTAACATAAAGGAACAAAAATGGGTCCCGTTTGAGGTCCTGCTCAGTGTTCCCCCTTGAGCCTCCCCTTTTATTTGGGGAACGCACTGTAAACCAAACGATTTTTTCAACTCAACTAGCTGACTTACATTTAATTAGTTACCTTGCTTTTAACTTATTATGCCCCTTTCCACTGATAATGTATGTACTAACAAATAACTTTATCATTAATTAACTCATTGCATTTACGTTTTAATTAGAAATTACTTTCAAGTAAAACTCATTCTGAATTGTAAAAACTGTCTACTTTGTCAGCCTATAATTCCATTATGACATCGGGACTCCGTTCCGACAACGTACATGATCGAGTCACCACACGAGCATCACTGACGTTCGGCAAACATGTCATGATACATATTAGAACATAATATGAGCATTTGGATGTCATCTAAAGCCATGATAAGGAAGAATCCAAGGTAAAAATAGCTTTAAAGGGCATTTTTGCAGATTTTGCAAATCTTGCTAATTTTTCAACGCGCTCTAGAGGCAAAACGCTTGATTATAAAGAAACATGTTATTAACAAACATTGTCGCAAATGTTGTTTACTTCAATTTTGTACTGGAGTACTAAGTCTCTAAAACGCTTACTTTTCGAGTTATAAGCAAAAAACTGAAAAAGGTCGAAAACAAAGCCGAAAAACCTCCCCCCCCCCTTCCTCGTGTTCACCCCCCACACTCGGGGACTTTTGATATATGATTCCCCACATCAAAAGGAAACCCTTAAAAAAAAATCTAAACTTTTGGAATTTTTTTCCAAGTTGGCCTCTTTTATGTCTAATTTGACTGGTCTTTTATTCCATGGTAAAGTGTGCGCTTTTTCAGACCGGCCTTAAAAGTTCCTTTCAGCTTATTTGTATCTTTTCGCCAATTGTTTATATAAACAATATTATGTTACTTATATAGTGCATACATTTTATAGCGCTCAAAAGTTAGCGCCTAAGGCCTCAATAAAATATAATTCTTTTGTTTTTAAGATTGTTAGGGGATCCTAAAAAAAGTGCTTACTCTACCATGAATAGCCTATAGAAATCATATGCACGATTTCGCAAAAGGTGATTATTGAGGGTATTATTAATCCTTGAAAATAGGCAAAGAACACATCAATTTAGCTAAAATATTGAAAACTATTAGACATGAAAGAAAAGAAATTAGCACACTGTATCAACCTCTAAAAAGTAACTGCAAATAACGTCTCCAGTCAGAAACACAATAGGGTTCACTATTCTCACATCGTAGTAAATGTTGCAGTCCATAGTATTTGCTAAAACTACAAGACGGTGTATTATTTACCGTGTCCAAATTTATAAAATAAGGTATCTTTGTTGTAACACAGCCCCAAAAAAAATAAGGGTAGCCGTCTAATACCTTGGGTGTAGGCGAACCGAGTGGCTTGTGTGGTAAACGGGTTGCCAAATAACTACACTTTCGTATGGCTTAGAGATCAACTGTCAATTCCACCCACTAAAAACCACAATGCGGAGATCCGCAGGGCTTTGGATTTTATAACCTGAGTTTGGTCTGCTTATCACCCGATGACTCTTCCTCTCAAAACCTCGTCGATTGAGCCATTTCGGCCAAATGCACACCAATCGATAATGATTAGGCTATCAGAAAAGACAGAATACTGTATGTCAGTTTAGAAAAACATATTTATGTTATAACTAAATAATTATTGCAAAATTTATATTTCAAATATGTATTTCGCAAAAATTAATTCAAATGTTCTGTTTGCTCTTAGATTATACGGTACCGCCGCCGCCGCCGAACCCTCATATGCCACCGAATGGCCTTGGTGTCGTGAGACCGGGAGCCTTGACTCTCATAACTCGCAGGGGGTTTGTAAGACAAATACACCCCGGCACATACTCAAATCATTGGGTCAGCGGCGGAGCGCCGTGTAGCTGTGGTTTGTTGGGCATCAGACCCGTGTTAGGGCTGTTTATTATTATTATATGGCACAATTGTTTAGTAACAGTTTATACCTAATTCTCATTATGGTAAATAACTTCACTATCTGTTCTTGAAAATAACAAAACACTTTGCAGAGTAGTAATTTTGTTTCAGCAATCATTCAAACGCTGTTTTNACTATCTGTTCTTGAAAATAACAAAACACTTTGCAGAGTAGTAATTTTGTTTCAGCAATCATTCAAACGCTGTTTTAAAAAAAATTTCTGACAAAAGATAATTATTAGGAGCAATTTTTATATTTAGATGAGTTTTGCAGAGGTACTGAATATTAAAAATTTTATTTGAGACTATAGCAAGATATAAATAAGATTCCATTGAGACGAGAAATCACCGCAGCTGCCCGAGGCAGTGCTTTCCTAGATAAACAGACCAAGACGCCGAATTCAAGATTAAAATACTACGTGCGTCTAGACACGGCGCGGGTATGCGGTCCTCGTGTCTGTGCTGACAACGAGAGTTGAATTCCCTTATGTTAAGAAGATCGCCGTCGTCCTCATCGTTGTGAACAGGTTCCAGCCACTGATAGGGACTGTTTTCAGCACGGTCCTCTCCGTCTTCTGCTGTCTTCCCCCCACCTGTCCGTTCTCACTCTTCATCTCTCTTCCTTACGCATTCCTCCACTCCCTCCAGCCATCCATCGTTAAATCCTCCCCGTGGCATTTTGCCCCGCATACACAATTCATGTATACTCCGCGGTATTCTCTCTTCTTCCATTTTCGTCACATGTCCGTGCCATCTCAGTCTCATTGTTTATATTTTATTCTGTAATCTATATTTTTCCAATATCTCTCTAATCTTATCATTCAACCTGTCAATTTTTGTTTCCTTTCTTGTAATAGTTCTGGCAAGAGAAAAATTGAAGACTCACAATAAGCTACTTAGTAGAAACATTAGTAAAATTTTGTTGGCCTTAACCATGCTTTATCCCGAGAAAACTACTTTCATGCAATAAAGGTAGTTGTTGACAGATTGTTGGAACTTTATTTTTTTCTTTGATGAATTACTGAAATGATTACATAATAAGTGTGTTCAAAGTAGGCCTAAATCACTATTTTATTAATACACTAGCTTTCTGTCCGCGGCTCCGCCCGCGTGTACTAAACATTTTCACTTGCTCGTAGATTAAATTTCGAGAAAGTGTTAATTCAATTTTTAGGTATTCATATAGCCAATTTCTTAAAGCAACGAGCATAACGATATCTTATCGGGTTTAATTAACTTTTGAGGTGTCCTCGAAAACACGTTTTACCTACTCCTTTTTTACGCTCTTTGAAGTGCAATAAAAATTTTACATTTGTTTTTAGATATTTATAAAGGTAGCCTTTTAAAGCAAAAAAGCACAAATATATCCCATCTGGTTTATAAGCTAATGAGGAGTCCTCGAAAACACATTTTACTCCTTTTCACTCTCCAATGGGTTTAATGGAAAAAAATAGATAAATTAGTTTTAGGTATTTGTGTAAGTAACCCTTTGAAGCACAACGGTATCTCATCGAGTTAATAAGCTATTCATAAGTCCTGGGAAACACATTTTATTCATTTTTACCCTATCAGGGGGTGGATCAAGATAAATACTAAAACTAGTTTTTAACGGTAACTCATTAGGTTAAAGATATAATAAGGAATCCTCAAAAATACCTTTCTGCCCCTTTTCATCCTCTAAGGGCACTATTATTTAACATTCTGTTTGTGTGGTCCGGCAAGGTCCTAGCGAATAAGAGGGGACTGTCTCTTAAATATCTCTCAAACCGAGGTTGAATTTCAGAGCGAAGTTTGGGAGTCCTTTTGCGAGGCGTTTGAGTCCGGTAATTTTCTGTGTGTGCGAGTCTAAAAATGCAAAGCACGTTTCCGTCTGTTGAGAACTATAAACAAGGTTTTGACTAAGATGAACTCACCGATGTACATGTGTTCTGTTGAAAACATTTGTAAATTAATGAAGGCCTGTTTGCTACAAAAGTCTGTACTGACGAAAAGGGGAAAAAAATTAATGTGCTAATGAATTATGAAACATCTCACAAATTATTTAATTGACACCTTGATAGTTGTTGAGTGAAAACCAAACACCTACAACAATACATACTTAAACAAATGTGAATAATAATAGGAAATTAGAATCTGCTACTTAAATGCAAATTTTCGTTCGTTCGAAACGTATGTTCAATATTCAGTAGTCGAGTGGTTATGGTAGCAAACTTTCAATACCTTAATGGCGTGTTCAAATTGCAAGTTATAAATTTTTTTAAATTTTTTTATTATTATTTTTACAATTATAATGCTATGATGCTTAAAAACACTTCCATAGTGACAAATAACGATAATTAGACATTTTGCAGATAGTTCCACAGAATTCGTGGGAATCTCCTTCTTAGAAAAAAAAACGTGCCCACAAATTAAGTTTTATGATACCAGTTATATTCCTCATTTCACTGAGTTTTTCTCATATTTATTTCGTAGCCACTAAAAACAAAAATAATTATGTTGCGACAAACAATGAGAATACGAATAAATAATGCTATCTAATCCAGGGGTTACTGAGGTATGCTTTTTAATTTCTAGTATGAAATTTTTACCACTTCCCCATTTGTGTGAATCAAGGACAGTATGTCACCACTGTAAAACAGTTGTATCCGCCAGGGCATTACACCTAAATTATCGAAACGATATCAAGCGCGCCATTTTGCAAGTACAAGAAGAGGTTTTACGTATAGGAGTCGTTTAAGGGCGGTCAAGACCTCTCGTAACTTTGAGAGTGTTCGCAGCTGTAACCAACACACAAACAACGCACTAATCGTTTACAAATCTCGTTTCCAGCCCAAACAATATGCGTGCCGAACATGACTCCATCTAAAAAAGTGTTTTTGGGGTTGTATTTAAAAGATTCTGAAACTGATATTTAAATTTTTCTATTGGTAGCATTTTAAAGAAAGTTATCTTGTCGGGTTAATGAGCTATTGAGGAACCCCGAAAGTATGCTTTACCTCTTTGAGGCCGAATTCCAAAAAATGCTTTCTTATTGGGGGCTTGTACCCTAAGGGAAGCCTTCCCGAAGTTTTCATGTTTTTGTGTCCAGTGGTTTGGGCTGTTCATAAGTGAGTGAGTCAGTAGGTCAGTTGGGACACTTCATTTTATAAACAGACTACCAAAGACCCAGACCATATCTTGGCCATAATTGCTTATTAAATACTAATGAAAAGCATTTACAGAGGTTATGATTTGCTTATTTAGTAGTTAAACATTTTCTAACGCAATTCTTATTTATAATTTTCAGAAATATGCTGTACGGTAAAATATATATTTTTGATGTCAATTTACCATACAACGTATATAAAGGGTATCAAATCTCAATTGTTTAAGTAGCTCTAGCATTAGTATTTTCAATTTTACTATTTCATCAATATTTCCATACTACTACCTATATATACCCTACAGTTTATTCATTCTTAGCCTGTTTGGTTCATTTCAGGTATTACCCTCATTGAGAATAATTTGGAAACGTTTCACGTAACCTTTTTAAAATAATTTGGAGTAAAATAAGTATAAAAAATACGCTACATCACATCAAGAACACGCACACTGCAAACTCTGTTTTATTGCGCCTATTGCAGCGCTACACATTACTTACTTCTGATCATGTTAACAGCGCCTCATTGCGGCTTATGTAATCACCACTTATAAAGACATCTTTACAACATTACACCATACTATTTTTAAGCCGGTATGGACGGTATAGTCTGATTTTGCAAATTTCGAATTTTTATTTAATCTATAATTTAAAGGCGTTTTATATAATTAGGTACCCGAAATAGCCTAGAATGAAGGTAAAACGTCAAGGCATGAGATTAAATTTGTTACGGAAGGAAGATACGCCCATGTAAAAATAAAATGTATGGAATTCTGACATTTAAGNAGCTATAGTAAAAATGAAATGTATGGAATTCTGACATTTAAGTATCGCACACACTTTGCACCAACGTTCCTCCATACCATGGTCTATATCAGTCAAATACTAAAGAATTCCAACGAAATTTTTTTGTCTTATGGAAGGAATGAAAAATGGCATTAAAAATATATTCAACCAATGTTAAATATCTAAAATATTAATACAGGCAAAAAAACACAATTTTTACTCAAGATACATATATGTGTTAAATTTTATCGCGCATGGTATTGACATTTTGATTTAGCTGTTGAATTACAAAAATAATTTAATTATTTTAGGAGTACCATATTATTGAAGAGTGTTATGGAAGGAACAATATGTTTCTTACATTCAGTTAATCTTAAGTGCAGAAAATATTTGTTATCTAAAACTTACACTATGCAAAGCCTCAAATACAAAATATTTTAAGCTTATTTTACCTTAACTGTAATATTAAAATAATATATTACAGGTTTTGTTCGCATTATTCGTGGTTTTCGGACAACGCTCACAACGCCACTTTCAGTAATTACAGAAATACAATTGTCATCGCATTTAAAGACAGTGCAATTATTTTCCAAACATTTAGTCCTACAATCTTGTATTCGTCATCTTGCAGCACCTCTTGAGTAATATTTACAGATGGTGCCAACTGTGCAGTTACATTAGCAAACTGTTCCGCGGAGATCATATAAATACATTTTTCTGTAGTTCAGTTGTGAACACTACCCTCTTGACCTCACCATCAACGACATCGTGAGGATCTTTTCCATGTGCAGTCCAAAAATATTTTCTTTAACAAAGGAAATTCAAGGTTCTGCCAACTAAACAGCCATCAAAATTTCTTCTGTAACATAAATTTTCCTTCCGTAACAATTTTTCTAAAGTAAAAACAATATGTTATAAGTTATAAAGATATATTATCACGTGTTATATTTTAATGCAGAAAGAACAATTTTACTCTAAACCACAGAATATGTATTCCCTATCTTACAGTGAAAACACAAAGTATAANAAAGTGAAAACTCAAAGTATAATTTTAACAGGAGGATTTTTTGGGGTATTTTTCTCTGGCAGGTCAATTCTGCTTCATGTATTTTTTTTTTCTAAAAGATAAATGTAGTTATTGAAGACCTTGCCACACAATGTAATCATCGCTAATTCATTTTCCTGTCATTAAAGTCAAATTAAAACTATTTTCCTTCCGTAACCTCTAAAAGGCATGTTTCTTGACTTTGCTGTGCTTCTGTGGGTGCAGGACGCATGTTATTTTTTAAAGCATGTTACTGAAGGGAGCGGTGCAGTTTTTACTACACCATTAACATGGACTTAAGAGCCACTGTAATATTTCAGAAATCTATGTTCACGTCCATTTTGAGCACGGCTTGACGAAAAATATTTCCAAAAAATACAGACATGCTTAAAAGTTATGGGTGAAAATGTTGAGGGGATTGTATACGTAAGAATGTAAAGCCAATTTCAAAGGTTGTCCATATCTTTTATAAGATCTTGTAAAACTGCATCGCCTGCTAAACAAGTACATATTGTAACTATCCCGTTTTCATTACGGTTATAAAATAAATACACGTTCATATGGACAATATTGTTAAAACTGTTTTTATTTATTAAAATTACACCATTTTTTTACTACAAAAATTGTTTTACATACAATACAGTGCGACTAATATGCTTAATTATTTAATCGTATCCATGCATATGTGTAAACTGATGTTCTACTGGCATAGACTAGCCCCTNAACTAATATGCTTAATTATTTAATCGTATCCATGCATATGTGTAAACTGATGTTCTACTGGCATAGACTAGCCCCTACAAACTAAACATAAGCGTTTACTTGCGCACGATATATTGTGTCCGCCAGCTATGTTTATAAAACGACAGCCAGCTCATAGAGATGCTGGCACTTTGAGTAAATAAGGGAAGATATTTGCGCGGCTCTCAGTGAGGTCTTGCGACCCGATGAGGGTGATATCAGGCCATAATTCTAAATGTTTTCTGCCTTTTCACTGTACAGCTTAACATTTAATTTAAGCGCAAATGATACATAGCATCTGTCTAGGAAACAAGTTAGCTGCTTAAGAGTGAGCGCGGGGTGATTGTTAGGCGATGTTGGAACATATTTTCATTGTATTTCAAAATTCTGATCAAAATAGCTGCCGATGAACTATAATAAAAAAATGAAAAACAACTTTGTTTAAAAGCTTCCATATTTCGTCTTTGAAAAATTGTATACTTATTGCCAAAAATGGTATGATTAAAAACCATTAAACAGTGCTTTAAACCTACGCACAATAGAAATAGTTCTTATTTTGACACAACTCTATTACAGCAACGACCTGTGTACTGGAATATTTATTTCGCCATCACCTCTATGTTTATAAGAAAGCTACGCATAGAAATAGTTAGCCACAAGTTAAGTCATTTTGATACTTCTTGACGTTCGAGTATTGCCCCCTGATTAAAAAAATGCATATTCTAGTTTGGAGGAAATTTTATAAAAATACTTAGTGTACACGTTGTATTTGTATATAAAGATTTTCGTTTTGTTTGTTCTGTGTGTTAGGTTAACGTTGAAAAAACGTACATAATTAATCTTCTGCCATACATAAAAACGATAGACAAAGACAAAAACGCATGCAAGCATACGTTGATGTGCATATTCATAAAGTTACGCCCGTTTAGCAGAATGCTCACTTGTTAATAGACCCAGGAAAATGATAATTCTGTCACCAAATAGTTCAAAGGAACTAACAGTTTCTAGAACCACTAACTTAGTAATTAGCATCTACTTCCGATGACTGGGTTAGTTAATAAGCAATATGTAGCTTGTTCGCTATTAATTAGGGTAGAATGAGAGTGGCTTCCGATGAAAACTGCACAACAAGCAGAAATCATTAAGATGTTGTACACACACTACCATGATCGCCAGATAAGTACTATTCATGTTGAACATGGTACAATAATGCGTATATGTTGTAACGTTGTAAATTATTTCTTTCTAAAATTCGCTCATTTAAATGTTTTTCAAAAATAGTCTCTTTTAAATTAAAATTTTGGCTCATTTCCTTTCTGGGCGCTTCAAAAAGCACATTTTGCAAGAAAACCCTCAAAGCAGAGCAACCATTTTGTTAATTTAAAATATTTTTATATTTGTTTTTCTGTGCATTTATTTCAGTTTACTTTCGTGACTGAAATCGACGTTCATAAATAACCCTATAAACCATTCACGGTTGCTTCCTACTTTTCTGAAGCCCTGCATAAGTTCTACTGCCAAGATATTCCTCCGCCTTGTGCAAACAAAGCGATAAAATTACACCAAACGGGCAATATTCCGCATTCGTGCGCACTTAGTTTAATTATATTTTGCATAACTATTTCCTACTAGGCATTACCAACACATAAATTTTACCTACGGTTTTATTCATTTTAATTTTAATTAAAATTTATACATAAAATATAACTAAGTTCAATTTAACCATAGAAGAAATAATTTGATTAAGCACAAGTACAAAATGCTTGTAATACATGGCATATTTAGGAAACAACAAAACCTGCCATATATGGGGTATTTTTCGAAGGTTTGATTCAAAAAGTGTCAAAAAACCATTAATGGACTATAGTTATATTAACTGTTTNTATGGGGTATTTTTCGAAGGTTTGATTCAAAAAGTGTCAAAAAACCATTAATGGACTATAGTTATATTAACTGTTTGTTAACATTTCACTGATATGTTATTACATACAACCAGAGTAATTGTTAGGATTGCCTTGTTTAATAGTTTTTTTNATATTATCACGTGTTATATTTTAATGCAGAAAGAACAATTTTACTCTAAACCACAGAATATGTATTCCCTATCTTACAGTGAAAACACAAAGTATAATTTTAACAGGAGGATTTTTTGGGATATTTTTCTCTGGCAGGTCAATTCTGCTTCATGTATTTTTTTTTTTCTAAAAGATAAATGTAGTTATTGAAGACCTTGTCACACAATGTAATCATCGCTAATTCATTTTCCTGTCATTAAAGTCAAATTAAAACTATTTTCCTTCCGTAACCTCNTCACACAATGTAATCATCGCTAATTCATTTTCCTGTCATTAAAGTCAAATTAAAACTATTTTCCTTCCGTAACCTCTAAAAGGCATGTTTCTTGACTTTGCTGTGCTTCTGTGGGTGCAGGACGCATGTTATTTTTTAAAGCATGTTACTGAAGGGAGCGGTGCAGTTTTTACTACACCATTAACATGGACTTAAGAGCCACTGTAATATTTCAGAAATCTATGTTCACGTCCATTTTGAGCACGGCTTGACGAAAAATATTTCCAAAAAATACAGACATGCTTAAAAGTTATGGGTGAAAATGTTGAGGGGATTGTATACGTAAGAATGTAAAGCCAATTTCAAAGGTTGTCCATATCTTTNAAGTTATGGGTGAAAATGTTGAGGGGATTGTATACGTAAGAATGTAAAGCCAATTTCAAAGGTTGTCCATATCTTTGATAAGATCTTGTAAAACTGCATCGCCTGCTAAACAAGTACATATTGTAACTATCCCGTTTTCATTACGGTTATAAAATAAATACACGTTCATATGGACAATATTGTTAAAACTGTTTTTATTTATTAAAATTACACCATTTTTTTACTACAAAAATAGTTTTACATACAATACAGTGCAACTAATATGCTTAATTATTTAATCGTATCCATGCATATGTGTAAACTGATGTTCCACTGGCATAGACTAGCCCCTACAAACTAAACATAAGCGTTTACTTGCGCACGATATATTGTGTCCGCCAGCTATGTTTATAAAACGACAGCCAGCTCATAGAGATGCTGGCACTTTGAGTAAATAAGGGAAGATATTTGCGCGGCTCTCAGTGAGGTCTTGCGACCCGATGAGGGTGATATCAGGCCATAATTCTAAATGTTTTCTGCCTTTTCACTGTACAGTTTAACATTTAATTTAAGCGCAAATGATACATAGCATCTGTCTAGGAAACAAGTTAGCTGCTTAAGAGTGAGCGCGGGGTGATTGTTAGGCGATGTTGGAACATATTTTCATTGTATTTCAAAATTCTGATCAAAATAGCTGCCGATGAACTATAATAAAAAAATGAAAAACAACTTTGTTTAAAAGCTTCCATATTTCGTCTTTGAAAAATTGTATACTTATTGCCAAAAATGGTATGATTAAAAACCATTAAACAGTGCTTTAAACCTACGCACAATAGAAATAGTTCTTATTTTGACACAACTCTATTACAGCAACGACCTGTGTACTGGAATATTTATTTCGCCATCACCTCTATGTTTATAAGAAAGCTACGCATAGAAATAGTTAGCCACAAGTTAAGTCATTTTGATACTTCTTGACGTTCGAGTATTGCCCCCTGATTAAAAAAATGCATATTCTAGTTTGGAGGAAATTTTATAAAAATACTTAGTGTACACGTTGTATTTGTATATAAAGATTTTCGTTTTGTTTGTTCTGTGTGTTAGGTTAACGTTGAAAAAACGTACATAATTAATCTTCTGCCATNTTGTTAGGCGATGTTGGAACATATTTTCATTGTATTTCAAAATTCTGATCAAAATAGCTGCCGATGAACTATAATAAAAAAATGAAAAACAACTTTGTTTAAAAGCTTCCATATTTCGTCTTTGAAAAATTGTATACTTATTGCCAAAAATGGTATGATTAAAAACCATTAAACAGTGCTTTAAACCTACGCACAATAGAAATAGTTCTTATTTTGACACAACTCTATTACAGCAACGACCTGTGTACTGGAATATTTATTTCGCCATCACCTCTATGTTTATAAGAAAGCTACGCATAGAAATAGTTAGCCACAAGTTAAGTCATTTTGATACTTCTTGACGTTCGAGTATTGTCCCCTGGTTAAAAAAATGCATATTCTAGTTTGGAGGAAATTTTATAAAAATACTTAGTGTACACGTTGTATTTGTATATAAAGATTTTCGTTTTGTTTGTTCTGTGTGTTAGGTTAACGTTGAAAAAACGTACATAATTAATCTTCTGCCACACATAAAAACGATAGACAAAGACAAAAACGCATGCAAGCATACGTTGATGTGCATATTCATAAAGTTACGCCCGTTTAGCAGAATGCTCACTTGTTAATAGACCCAGGAAAATGATAATTCTGTCACCAAATAGTTCAAAAGAACTAACAGTTTCTAGAACCACTAACAAGTAATTAGCATCTACTTCCAACGACTGGGTTAGTTAATAAACAATATGTAGCTTGTTCGCGATAAATTACGGAAGGATGAGAGGGGCTTCCGATGAAAACTACACAAGAAGCAGAACTCATTAAGATGTTGTACACACACTACCATTATTGCCAGATAAGTACTATTCATGTTGAACATGGTACAATGATGCGTATATTATGTAACGTAAATTTTTTTTTTTCTAAAATTCACTCATTTAAATGTTTTTCAAAAATAGTCTCTTTTAAATTAAAATTTTGGATTATTTCCTTTCTGGGTGCTTCAAAAATCACATTTTGCAAGAAAACCTTCAAGCATTGCAACCATTCTGTTAATTAAAAATATTTTTTATATTTGTTTTTCTGTGCATTTATTTCAGTTCACTTTCGTGACTGAAATGGACGTGCATAAATAACCCTATAAACCATTCACGGTTGCTTCCTACTTTTCTGAAGCCCTGCTTAAGTTCTACTGCCAAGATATTCCTCCGCCTTGTGCAAACAAAGCGAGAAAATTACACCAAACGGGCAATATGCCGCATTCGTGCGCACTTAATTTAATTATATTTTGCATAATTATTTCCTACTAGGCTTTACCAACACATAAATTCTACCTACGGTTTTATTCATTTTAATTTTAATTAAAATTTATACATAAAATATAACTAAGTTCAATTTAACCATAGAAGAAATAATTTGATTAAGCACAAGTAAAAAATGCTTGTAATACATGGCATATTTAGGAAACAACAAAACCTGTCATACATGGGGTATTTTTCGAAGGTTTGATTCAAAAAGTGTCAAAAAACCATTAATGGACTATAGTTATATTAACTGTTTGTTAACATTTCACTGATATGTTATTACATACAACCAGAGTAATTGTTAGGATTGCCTTGTTTAATAGTTTTTTTAATGCGCTTTTATAGCATCCAAATTATAAGTACTTTAAAACCTTATTTGTAAATATAATCCTTTTGATATTTTGAACTTTTAGGTAAATACATTTTAGCAAAACTGTTTCCAGTGTTATAAAATATGTGAATTTTTGTTCATATGCTAAATGAATAGTACTTTTATGGCGATTCTGTTAGTGCGTGTACTACTTCGTAATGAATTCTGGACATTGCACAGTCGACTGCACTGCTCTATTGGATGCCACTCTATTTCTGTCTTAAGTTCTTTCGAAATCAACCCTTTTAAAAACTAAATTATCTGTTCATAGTTGCATATGTTAAGACGGGTGCAACTTACGGGCGTGCTCCTAGTTAAGTTGGTTGTGACGTGGGAAAAGTAGAGCCGTGACTTAACATCGTATTACACGTTTAAGATTCACATTTGCAGACACTTAAAGTTTTTCCTTTCAGTTTCTGTTTTATGCACGCATGAATAAGAAATAGCACGTTAGGGATTAATGTTCGTTCTTAAAAATAGTTTTAAAATGTTGAAAAGAAAAACAGTTAACCTTAAATTGACGCAAAGGCTGTTCACGATAAAATGAGCACTTGTGAAATCAACGTTAGAAAAAAGTCACTGCTCCTAACTGCATACATTTTAAGGATTGCACTGAGTGACATGCGCTTAGTAAAGTTGGTAACGGTGGAGGGAAAGTAGCTACATGTCTTAACCTCGAATTATAAGTGTTAGGCAACCATTTGTGATAACTGAAATTATTTCTTTAGCGTTCTGTTCTTTTAATGCATGTGAGTATAAAAATTAGCATATTTGTAAAATATTTATTTTTTTGTATTAATTTCAGTTTCACTTGACCGACACATGAATAAAGTGACGAGGCCCACGGCAGTGTAAACTTTAAATAACACGGAAGAATACGCAACGTGCATACAAGTATATCTTAAGCAGGGCTTTCAAAAGTGTTCAGTTTGCCGTGAACAGCCTATACGAGTAGTCACGTTGTCCTGTAATAGCGCGAGTGTAGCGAGATGATGATGTGCGCCTGGGCGCGCTCGCAACGCCACCTTTGTTGCGGGCTCGCAGCGCCGGTTGCCTACCTCCTCTGCCTTTGTCGCTCGGAACAACCAGTCACGCACAAGCCCTCCCATTGGCCACATGCAGAGCCATGTAATGAATACGCGGTGCCACCGTCGACCGACTTTCGCGTGTCTGATACCTGCACGCGCACGGTTTTTTTTTTGTTACTTTGTTGTTTTCCTGTGTAACCGTATATTTTTCCTAATAAATTTCGAAATTTGATTCTTTGATCCGTATTGATTTTCCGCGCTTCTTTTTTAGAAGACCAAATCACGCGGGTTCTAAGCCGGCGTGCGTGCGCTTTGCCCTCGTCACAGGCAGGAACACAGGGGTTAAAAAAAAAAAATCGCGGCTTGCTCGTGAAAATGTAACGCGCAGAGGAAAGAGTATTCTTTTTGCGGCAACGTTACTAGTGTTTCATTTGGTTCATTGTCGGGGGTACAAAGTTTTTGTGTGTGAAATTTAAATTAATTCAGCCAGCATGGATGCGGATCAAATTCTGTAGTTAATTTTACTTTACGAAATACATGGGAATTTCTTTGAGCTTGTGGGGGCACCTGCGATCGTGAGCAGCTTACATTAACGGTAGTTAATAAGTGGAATATTTGTTGCATTGGTGTCGACGGCTGACTCGAACACTGCGAGGTCGAGCTTCCGTAACTCGCCGCAAGATGGCTGCGGCGTTGCGGCGATGGCGAGTGGTTGGCCCGGGGTGAGGGCGGGGGAGGTGATGTTTTTGTGTTCCGCCGCTGGCGCGAGCGAGCGCTTGTTATCTTAGGAATGTTAATTAAGTCTCCGCGGGGCCTTTACTACGTGCATCGATCTTCACTGGCTTCCACCTCAATATCACGGTGTGCCGAAAACTGATCGAAACTGAGCCAATACCGCGCCGACGAAGACAGTTCCCNATGTTAATTAAGTCTCCGCGGGGCCTTTACTACGTGCATCGATCTTCACTGGCTTCCACCTCAATATCACGGTGTGCCGAAAACTGATCGAAACTGAGCCAATACCGCGGAGACGAAGACAGTTCCCGTCTGGCCTGCTCCAGGAATCTAAGACAGCTTCCCATCCCTCTCATTCTGCTCTGCGTGTAATTTCCTAACAACGAGCGTTGCAACGCTCCGTTCCACCCTGACGCATGCGTTTATCTTACCCAACCAGCTGGCTGCGAGACGAATACTAAGCTGTTTGAGTTTGCAAATACTGAATATTTTACTCCTTTTAAAGAAAATGGTGGTCCTATTTAAGGTATTAACAGGACATCCTCCATTTTTCTCAGTTCTGAGATTTTTTTCATGCCTCTCAGCATCCCAAAAAGTCCTCTACCTCATTTTTTTCCACTCTATTTTTCCTAATATAATATTATAATTCATACAATTCTTAAACATAACGTGACCTAACCAAAAAGTATTTTTTTTTCCTCCCATTGTTGGTAGATTCCTCGCCACTTCTAAACTACTCCACACTTAATCATTCTCATTATTTTTGTACACACAACTTTCTCATTTCCTCTTTACACCTATATTTACGAGAGTTACCGCTACTTTTATCCCTGTTTCTGATTGTCCGTGTTTTCTGTCTGTACATCATGGTCAAGAAGAAACACTTCGCAAATATGTTTCTTATGTCACGTGGGATCGTTCGGACTGTTAGCAAAGTTTTTATAATCACAAAAGCTCTCTTGCTCGTACATATTTTGCCTAATTTCTCCGTGCAGTGTTCATTCTAAGTCATTAAACTTCCAAGACTGGAACGAATTAACCAAATTCACACTTGATTGCGTAAATAAAATTATGTATTCTTTCTGCTGATTGCTTGCTCACCAAAGTCTATAACTGTTTTAATAGAATTCAAGCAGGCTACATAGAGAGGAACTGCATCAATTGGGACGTAAAACGTCGTGGAGAAAGCCCTTCCTACCCCAAGTTGCAGCCAATTACAGACGAACACGCAATCACGATATTGCGAGTCGAGCGTTCCAGCCGCCTGATCAACACTCCGGCCGAAAAACAAGAATTAAAAATGTTTCGGTGGACTGTGCAATGTTAGAGTGGAGTGAAGAGACTTGGGTGGCTCTTAACATCGAGGTCTTGAGAGCCGATGAGGGTGAAGCGAGGTGAGTATGAAGCAGCGTCGGATCGCAAGGGCAGGGGAAACGGGAGATCCCCGAGAAAACCCGCCGATCAGCGGCATCATCCGACACGATTTCCAGATGTGAAAATCCGGGAGCGACCCCGCCGTGAATATATCCCCGTTCACCATTGTGGAAGGCGAGTAGTCTGACCACTACACCACCACGGGTCCTGCAATTTGAGACTGCTCCGCGTGTCTTGGTGTAGGCCTACGAGGGCTATAAAGAGCACATACTGCTCTGCAGACAAAGTATTTGTTTTATTTCCAAAATTTAAGTTTATCCTATTAAATTTTGAAATTCGACGAGAAACTACTCAGCTCGCGAAGAAACTTGCCTATTACCACGTTACGAATTCTTTCGCCCTAACAACTTTATTTTGAACCAGTCAAACGGATTTAGCGGGAGTGTCCTGTTGGGTACGTTCCAGTTCCATTCTCTTGTTGATTTAGATTCCCTTTTTTTTCCCTCGTTAAATTATTTCTTTATGTGCTCTTCAATCTTGTAGGCTTCGTAAGCGTTGATTTCTAATTTACGTCTTGTATATAATTCAAAAAATAAAAAGTAAACCTTTTGTATAATGGGAGTTATTTTTAATGTACGTAATAAATCAATAATACATAACACTTTCAATTGTGGTTGAGCAGTGGTGCAATTTAATTTTGATGCGCATTTCAGCCAACCATGGAATATTCTGATTACATAATTGCTACAGTAAGTATGAATTTTTAATTTTTTTCTCCTCGAAATTAGATATCCTGAATATAATATTGAGTATTCAAATAATTTTTTACAGTGAATAACTTAATATTCAAGATGAGTGTGATTTGACACCCATAATTGATGAAATCCTAAGTGTTCGCAGATTTTTAATTGTTTTGGCTAAGTAAACGTTTAAATAAAACTATCAACGAAGAAAAAATTATTTAACTTGAATATTAAATTCTCTGTTTCGTTACGCTACAGTATATAATTAAAAAGTGTTATATAAATATTTTTTCAGAACACATATTACGTACATTGATTTCAGCATTTTATCAAATTTAGTTTTACATCTTTCAATTTTACCTTTTGGCGAAAGTGTCTTACACATTGTTACTTTTATAGTTACAACTCCTGTGCTCATTCAGGATGTGCAGGTACTTAACGGATTTACAGCCACCTGATAATGTGCACACAGGTTAAGCTGTCGAGCGGCAGGCCATGCTCCGGCGACTGTGTTTGCTCGTCGCGATATCACCGCTGGTTATTTTTGCACCCGGCACTCGTGCGGCCGCGTTAGCGGACTTGTTTGCCGACTCCAACTGCCGAGAGGTCTCCGCCGCGGGACCCCTGCAAGTTGCTTGTCGCCGCTGCAAACACTCGCAGGGCTTCAACACCGCGCCGCTAAATCAACAACGACGCAGCTCCGCAGGATCACGCAAGAAAACTCGCGTCCGCAGAGTCAACAACGCGTATAAATCCCGTGGTCACACTCTCGCACTTTCACCTTCAAACACAGGACGTTTCAGTAAAACCGTGCAGAAATGAAACTGGCAATGGAGACTGGGAACGTGTGGTGCGGAAAGCCAGCAAAAGTAGATTGTGGGCTTAAACCTGTCTAGCACGGTCGCGCGTGTTATCGACACTGCCCGTGTACACCGTTAACAAGTAGTACTGTGCAGGGCCATTCCACTGACGGACCGATGTTAACTTACCAGTTTGTACCTCGCAAGAGTGTATCAAAGTGACGACCGGCCACCAACCTCGATGCAAGCGTGGCAACGGCGTACGATATCCCGATGCATCCGTTCAAATATCCCCTGCATGTTATGTCTGGCGTTGCTACACGCACGTACTGCGGCAATGTAGGGACGACACAGCTACCTTATGGACGATCCTTTAAGCTGGTCTTGTGGATCGCACTTTCCCAATCTCAAAACGTTCCGTGACCTCGCCCTATTCCCCAGTTTTATTTTTGCATGATTTTACTGCAACATTCTGTTTATTAGACAATACAATTTTAATGCGAATTAGCCCATTCAAAAAACTGTATCAAATAATAATATTTAGTGTATTTAAAAATGTGCCACACTGATTTTTTTTTTTTGTAAAAAAAAGCATATTGTATAAATTTTTATTTGAAAATTATTTTCAAAGTTTTATGTGGTCCACTACAGAAAGAAATGCAACGAATAATATTATCAATTTCCATTTCTTTACTAAATTTAAATTTTATTTATCAGTGATATTTCTTGCACAAAGAAATTAAACGCCTATGAGTTCTTAATATTACTGTGCAATAATCACGTCAAATAGCATTCACGCTCAGGAAACTTCTATAGAAATTAATTATCTCGTAACATTATTTCGTTTCCAGCAATCGTTCGCCATTTTAAAGTTTCGTGATGTCAGAAAACGGTCTTTTCTGATATATATTTGCTGAACTAATCAAACATGACAGAAATTTTACAACCGGGGTTAATATTGAAAATATTTTATGAAAAGTAGAACCATCGAACTTTTCCAGAAAAAATTGCAGCTATAATGACGTTTCGGTGACATAAGAACCGTCCAATTTTAAATAACGAACTTTATTTAAAGTAGTTTGACGTAAAAAAAAAAATGACAATGTGACAGGGCCTTAAGCTTCACTCGAGCTGCTGACCCTTTCCCAGCCCCAAAGCGATTTCGGAACGCACCTAACACCCGACGGACAAGTGCGCTGAACCGAAAGGTTCCTCGACGGCCGCACTGCAACAAAAGATAATGAGGTTAATAATATGTAATTGTTATTTATTAAACATAATTTATTAAACACCAAGTATCATTTTTAATATGCTCGTGTTTTCTTTACCCCCCTTTGTCATTTAGCGCCTCTAAAAAGTTATATTTATTGACCGTGTGCCTAGTTTATAAATCATTGTAGACCAACGTCTGAGTCTCTTCAAAGATACCAAATACTTCTGGGATTGAGACTACAGACGTCAAAACGGAAGGAAAAATATTCACTCGCGTTAAGCTCGACGACTCTGGCGATAAAATAATCACCGAATCAGTTATTCTCCCCTACTACATTTAATTGTACGGTAAAAAATGCGCGTTCACGTAGATAGGCTGGCCGACAAAGCAAGACTTATTGATGCCAGGTACACCCGCACGCGGTACCAAACTGGGGCTCTTCGCTTTTCTCTTGCAAAACAATTTCTGTACGCCAGTCGCGTGGTACTGCAGTCGAACAACAACTGTAACAAGTCACTTGGAGAGGTACAGGCGATATGCACACAGAAAACCGGTCCCCTACCTGACTTGGTTGGCTCACAGACTAGCAAGATGTGAAATCCTATACACAGGATTAAGTTCTTCTGGCGAGCGTGATATAGTGATATTACAGCTCTAACCACCAATTGCCAGTTCTATCTATAGATTAACTATGAGTTATACAATTGGGTACCTAAAGAATATCACGGAAAGTGCTAAGGCATTAGAAAAGAAAAAAAAAAATATATATATATTAATTTTTTGGAGGTATATTTTAGGCCCGACACAACGTAGATCTGTAATGAGTGCAATGTACCTTTGACGCCATTGTGCGGCTTAATACTGTAAGAAACTACCCAAAACATAACTCCTCTGTCTCAGTGGGCAGGTCGCGATGGAGCAGCGGCTCGAACGCTCGCCTCCCACCAAGGCGAACCGCGTTTGATTACCAGAAGGTATACTCCCGTGTTTTTGCAAACGGTAATCGTGCCGGACGATGCCGCTGGTCGGGGGGGTTTTCTCGGGGATCTGCCGTTTTACCCCGCTCCTGCATTCCGGTGCTGCTCCATACTCACCTCGCTTCGCTCTCATTGGCTCTCAAGCCGCCCAAACCTCTCATCTCCAAACAATGATGCGTACTTATTTGTTTCCATTTGTTTTTTTCCAACAGACGCGTGTGTAGATAAAAAAAAACATTCTGCATAACTTGAAAATATCTCATGTGCATTAACATTTCATGTCACGTGGTTTTGATATTTCCGTTTTTCATAAATAGCGTTCAGTGCTAGGAATTCAACTGATTATTTTTAGGAGCAGGGGTACGGACCATCCGCCATATTTCCTGTGCGGTTGCACCAGTACTCGCCATCGCAGAATACTGGAACCGAATTCATACGCGAACCTTCGTTGCCATGTTCAAATATGTACTGTAACAGGATAGATGATTTGAGCTAAAGAAATATCAGGAGATCATTATGATTTATTTACGCCAATAGTGTATATATGGGGCTACAGTGATAATGTGTTTTANGGGGGGGGGGGGAGTGTCTTCGTCTCGACTTTAGATTTCTGGGATATCCGAAGGAGCTCAGCGGTTACGTCCACTAACCTTTCAAGAATATATGTCCTTTTACGGCTGCAATATTATTTTTATAGGGATAGGGTATGACAAATAGTAATATGTATATTTTAGCCTATTTTAAATATTTGTTTTTAATTAAAACCTTATTTAATTTTTTTTTTCTAATTTGTACCTAAATTGTACATAGAGTATAGTGGAAACATGCGAAAATATCTCATTCAGTTACTACATTTCCAGTCTCCTCTCATGAAGTCTAATTACTACAGGCTGTCAGCATCTGCACATTATTCACTGCCTCGAATGTTTTGTAGGCATATGTATGATGCTCGAATATTTTTATGTATGTATATGTGACTAATCCAAACCCATCATTCGATTAACAACCACATGCACGAGTACGTTAAAATAATATGCATCAGCATCTACCTACACCTATATAGGCATACTTTGCATTAATTTAAACACCAATACTGCTAGGCACTTAAGACATGTAATACAAAATGGCGGTTCGGGTGACATTCTTATCTTTCGTGGTTATTTTAGACATCAATACTTCGATCAATGCCCAATCCTCTCAACCAATCATCACCAATTCTCCTCCGCAATCATCACCAATCCTTCTCCTCAATCCTCACAAATCCTCATCCATCCTCACCAATCCTCCTCTGGGATCCTCAATAATCCTCTTAATCAACCCTCACGAATCTTCCTTCGCAATAATCACCAATCCTCCTCATAAATCCTCACCAATCATTCTTCGCAATCATCACTAATCCTCCTAATCAACCCTCACCATTTCTCCTCCGCAGTCCTCACCAATCCTCCGCCAATCCTCACGAATCATCCGTAAACCTAAACCTCAATCCTCACAAGTCCTCCTCGCCAATCCTCAAAAATCCTTCGTAGCCCTCACTAGTCTTTCGATCAATCCCAATCCCTTTTTCGATCCTTCGATCAATCCTTCGGTTTATCCCCACCTATATGTATAGAATTAAAATTCATTCGCCAGCTACCTACATACATTTGTTCTTGACAACGGCATTAATGTTTTTGTATGCAGTAACACTATTCACGCATTTTTTTATATTTAAGTCTTCATTAAAATTTTGTAGGTAGTTCTGTACTTGAATGTTTGAGTGCTCATAATACCAATTTAAATTGTGAGGGAAAAAAGGATACGATACACAAAAATAAATAAATAAATAACATTTATTTCATAATAAAGATTTATTATTATTTTGTAATTACAATTTTATAAGAGAGTAGTTCATCACATCATGCGATATAACCCCTCTCTTTCAGTTATCTTATTGAAGATATCTCTCTAATATACGAGAAATCTCCACCTTGTTGGAAAGCGATCCATTGTCTGAGTCTATCAACGAATTCATTCGGGTCTTCGGGAAATAGGTAGACAGTATTCTCAGCGTCTTCTGCCTTCTTCGCGGTGTTCGTTGCAGCAAATATGGCACAGAGCTGTGTCAGTGCATCGAAAAAATAGTCGTCTTCAGCACAATAACTGTCTTCATGATCATTTGCATCAATGCTGTCTTCATGATCGTATTGATGTCCTGCTTCGTCCTCAGTATGAAGTTTACCTTTCTTTGTAGCAGGAGTTTTATGGTCATCAGTATTTATAGATGATAACTGTCCATACTGAAGATCATAAATTTCATGCAAAAGTCTCCAAAGTGTACATTCCACACAAACCGACTCTACTGCACGATGCAGCNCACAAACCGACTCTACTGCACGACGCAGATTTCTCATTCTGTCTTTAGAATTAACTTACCGTCATAAATGTGGTTCTTCAAGGTATCAATGCATCGCCTTGCATAAACTGCATGTAGTCACTGTCATAATGTATCCTCTTGGGCAAAGGACTCTTCGTACGGGCGGTTCTCGCATGATGCCGAGCATTTTGACCAGAGGTGACAACACTATCGCAAAATCGGCACTGACGACAGTCGGGTAGCGATGGTGCAGGTCATGGCTCCATGATCGTTGTGGTCATAGGAATCAGAGTGAGATAAGAGGTTCGTAATTCGAATAATGACCTGAGTTTTAAATCGTTTTAGCGATGTTCGTACATTAATTTTTCATTGTTTATTATTCATGCGCAACTGGTAAAACGTTTTAAGCAATATGCCTCGGGTAGGCACGTTATATAACAAGAAGTTCGAAGACCGAACCAATAAAGATACATTAATTTTCTCTCGGGCTTAGAAAATATCGGACAGTGTTTTCCAAATTATGGGAGAATGTATATATAGAGCTGTGATGCATGCTCATACCTTACTTGATGCTCAGATGTTGAGAAGTTAACATCAATTTGGAAGAATTCTGTCGCTATACAGTGAAGATGAATTGCGAATACGAAGGCATGCCTATAACCACAATGATCATGGAGCCACGACCTACATCATCGCTACCTGATTGTCGTCAGTGCCGATTTTGCGATAGTGTTGTCACCTCTGGTCAAAATGCTCGGCATCATGCGAGAACCGCCCGTACGAAGAGTCCTTTGCCCAAGAGGATACATTATGACAGTGACTACATGCAGTTTATGCAAGGCGATGCATTGATACATTGAATAACCACATTTATGACGGTAAGTTAATTCTAAAGACAGAATGAGAAATCTGCGTCGTGCAGTAGAGTCGGTTTGTGTGGAATGTATACTTTGGAGACTTTTGCATGAAATTGATGATCTTCAGTATGGACAGTTATCATCGCTAAATACTGATGACCATAAAATTCCTACTACAGAGAAAGGTAAACTTCATACTGAGGACGATACAGGAGGTCAATACGATCATGAAGACAGCATTGATGCAAATGATCATGAAGACAGTTATTGTGCTGAAGACGACTATTTTTTNTGTGGAATGTATACTTTGGAGACTTTTGCATGAAATTTATGATCTTCAGTATGGACAGTTATCATCGCTAAATACTAATGACCATTAAATTCCTACTACAAAGAAAGGTAAACTTCATACTGAGGACGATACAGGAGGTCAATACGATCATGAAGACAGCATTGATGCAAATGATCATGAAGACAGTTAATGTGCTGAAGACGACTATTTTTTCGATGCACTGACACAGCTCTGTGCCATATTTGCTGCAACGAACACCGCGAAGAAGGCAGAAGACGCTGAGAATACTGTCTACCTATTTCCCGAAGACCCGAATGAATTCGTTGATAGACTCAGAAAATGGATCACTTTCCAACAAGGTGGAGATTTCTCGCATATTAGAGAGATATCTTCAATAAGATATCTGAAAGAGAGGGGTTATATCTCATGATGTGATGAACTACTCTCTTATAAAATTGTAATTACAAAATAATAATAAATCTTTATTATGAAATAAATGATATTTATTTATTTATTTTTGTGTATCGTATCCTTTTTTCCCTCACAACTTTAAATTGGTACTATGAGCATTCAAACATTCATGTACAGAACTACCTACAAAATTTTAATGAAGACTTAAATATAAAAAAATGTGCTGATAGTGAGACTGTATACAAAAACATTAATGCCGTTGTCAAGAACAAATGTGCGTAGGCAGCTNTAAATGTTATTTATTTATTTATTTTTGTGTATCGTATCCTTTTTTCCCTCACAACTTTAAATTGGTACTATGAGCATTCAAACATTCATGTACAGAACTACCTACAAAATTTTAATGAAGACTTAAATATTAAAAAATGTGCTGATAGTGAGACTGTATACAAAAACATTAATGCCGTTGTCAAGAACAAATGTGCGTAGGCAGCTNTAAAAAATGTGCTGATAGTGAGACTGTATACAAAAACATTAATGCCGTTGTCAAGAACAAATGTGCGTAGGCAGCTGGCGAATGAATTTTAATTCTATACATATAGGTAGGGACACACCGAAGGATTGATCGAGGGATCGAACAAGGGATTAGGGTTGATCGAAAGATTGGTGAGGATTACAAAGGATTGATGAGGACTGGTGAGGATTCCGAAGGATTGTTGAGAATTGGTAAGGATTGGTGAGGACCAGTGAGGATTGCCGAGGAGGATTGGTGAGTACTGCAGAGGATTGCTGGGGATTGCAGAGGAGGATTGCGTAGGATTGGTGAGTTTTCCGAGGAGGATTGGTGANAGTACTGCAGAGGATTGCTGGGGATTGCAGAGGAGGATTGCGTAGGATTGGTGAGTTTTCCGAGGAGGATTGGTGAGTATTGTGGAATATTATTCGTGAGGATTGCGGGTGATTGAGAAAGAGTACTGATAAGGATTGGTGAGGATTGCTGAACAGTATTTGTGAGGATTTCAGAGGAGTGAGGAGGAGAATTTGTGTGAATTGAGGAGGAGGATTGGCGAGGATTATGGAGAAGAATTGGTGAGGATTGCTGAGTAGGATTGGCGAAGACTGGGGAGGAGAATTGAAGATGATTGGTGAGGATTGAGAAGGATTGGCGAGTACAGCAGAAGAGGATAAGTGAGGATTAATGAAGAGGATCGATGAGGATTGGTGAGTATTGATGATGAGGATTGGTGAGTATTGATGATGAGGATTGGTGAGTATTGATGATGAGGATTGGTGAGTATTAATGATGAGGATTGGTGAGGATTGATGAGGAAGATTGGTGAGGATTTATTAGTAGGATTGGTGAGGATTGGTAAGGAGGATTGGGATTGATCTAAGTATTTATTCAGCACAAAATATAAGACTATCACCTGAGCTGCACTCGTACATTCCAAGTTGTAATGGTCTAACAGTACTAGAATTTACACCGAAGAGCCAAAAAAACTTATACACCTGCCTAATATCGTGTAGGGTCCCCCGAGCTCGCAGAAGTGCCACAAGACGACGTGGCATGGACTCGACTAATGTCTGAAAGTATGCAGGAGGCAGTTCACACCATGAATCCTGCAGGGCAGTTCACAAATCCAATCTGCGCCAATTTGAGAAAGGGTTGCACGTCTGTCACGTTTAATGATTCTCGTCAGTCGTCGTTTGTTCCGTTCTTTCACGTTTTTTTTTCGCCGCAGCGATGTCGAAGATGTGATATTTTACCGTATTCCCGATATTCACGGTACACTCGTGAAATGGTCGTACTCGACATCCAAATATTATCGCTACCCCGGAGATGCTATGTCCCATCTCTCGTGCACCGACTATAACACCACGTTCAAACTCACTGAAATCTTGATAACCTGCCATTGTAGCGGCAGTAACCGATATAGCTGCCGGCCGCATCGCGTTACTTTGATTGGTTCCATACCTCTGTTATTTGCATACGCACGCCTATACCAGTTTTTTTTTACTCTTCAGTGTATATTCATGCCAAGTATGCCTATAAAAGTATTGGTAAATGCTGATCTGTATTATGATTATAAAATACTAGTGCTTGGTGTTGCTAATTGTATTATGGGTTTGGATCAGTGACATATACATACATAAAAAATATCCAAGTATCATACATATGGCTACAAACAGTCGAGACAGTGAATAATGTGCAGATACTGATATCGTGTAATAATTAGGCTTAAAGAGAGGGGACTGGAAATGTTGTAACCGAATGAGAGACTTTTGCATGCTTCTGCTATACTATATGTACAATTCAGGTACAAAAAAGTAAATTCGTAATATTTTAATTGTAAAAATTTAAAATATGCGTTTTATTACGATTTGACATACCCTATCACTGTAAAAGCTATATGGCTACCAGAAACATACATATATGCTTGAAGGATTAGTGGGCGTAACCTCTGAGTTTCTTCGGATATCCCAGCAATCTAAATTCGAGCCGAATACACCCCCTCCCCCATACGCAAAACGCCGCACAAGCCGTACACTCCCGTTCAAAATACATTGTCCACGTAGTCCCATAGATACACTACTCACACTTAATTGTTTTAACACTAAAAAAATATATATTTTCACGGCCTGCTATATATGATGTACGTGTATGCAAAATTGTTTTATATTAAACTAGCTGTGCCTGCAGCTCCGCTCGCGTGGTCTACAAAATTATTGTTTGGGGTTTTTTTTTTTTAAGTAAAGTCCATGCTTTTCATACTTTTTCCTGACAATGTCTGCACTTACTTTTCAATTTCAATGATGAAAAGGTGAAAAACTTTGTCATTGAACATTGCTTGTGAATTAAATGGTAAAAACGCTTATTAGTATTTCTCTGTTATAGATCGATATATGCTACCGTGGAGTTTTTTTTAGGTCTTTATATTCTACACAATTCTTTACTGCATGATATTGTTCCATCTTTAACGGTTTAGACGCGTATTGCAAGAGAGCGCGCTGGCGGCAAACTTTTTTCCGACTTGAGCCACTATTATCGTCACTGCTTATTCATTATGTTTCTTTACGTAACAAAATATATACTAAAACCTGGCCAAAGAACATAGCTATGAATTTTAAAAAAACACGTAAATCGGATGCATGGTTTTCGAGTGATAAGCGTACTAACAGACATAGACAGAGAGACGTTGAGTTTTATAACATGTATAGATATGCATTTTGGCATTTCGCGAAACTTTATAGAGTTTAGCTTATGGACTTGTATAATTATAGTGTGATAAATTATAGAGTTTAAAAATTTAAAAAAATTAGTTGATGAGACGTAAATAAACAAAAGCAATTAGCAAGCAGCCCGTCATGTTGTTAGTCTAATTTGTAAGCCAGCTGGTCAGGACACACATGTCCATTAAAATCCGCCTCTTACAAACTTCTTCGATATAATAAAATCACAACAAGTACTCCCATTCTCCATGTTCAGCGTGCGACACCAGTGACGCTTGTTGACGCGCAAAGAATATCTGATTGTTAGAGATTCGCTGCTCTTTGCAGAAGGTTGATGCTAGCGCACGTGCTGCACTCTGCCGCTCCTCACACGGAACACCGCAGTCGCTCACGATGTAATTGAATTTTGCGCTTGAAGCCGATGAGCGCTCACGCCCGAAATTCAGTCCTAGGCAGGACACGGCCTAACACTTGCCAGCAATGTGGCGACCGAGTTCGCATAAACTGTGCGCTTATTTCTTCTCTGGATACATATATTTTCCATGTCTACGACTTGGGGCAGAACAACTTTTGTCATCATACTGTCGTCACTTCCGTCATGAATGATTGTCTTTTGGGGAGACTTAGCCTCCAGGATATAATGTGGACTACTGCTGTAATAATTNTTTGGGGAGACTTAGCCTCCAGGATATAATGTGGACTACTGCTGTAATAATTTCGTACCCGATTTCAATTAATTATTTGGATTTTTGGCACGTCTGCACAGTTGCCCTATTTTCTAAAGAGTACGTTAAAGACTATTTCAGGTGTAAATTAATTGCATACACGTATTGAAGAATCACGGATTTTAAAGGATTCTTCCATAAATCCATAGCTTCCTTCCATTCGTCAAGGAAAAAATTCTGATGCAAATTTCGAACTTTGTCTAGCGTCATTCGTATAATTTCACANCTTCCTTCCATTCGTCAAGGAAAAAATTCTGATGCAAATTTCGAACTTTGTCTAGCGTCATTCGTATAATTTCACATTAATAGGTAGTACATTTCCCGTACTGTGTAAAGTTAAAAATTCCCCTTTTATTTTAGAAAGTTTACTATAATATTATTTTACATTGAATGGTATTTAAGTCTTATTATAATTGAGCTAGTAATAAGATGGTTCCTAGTACACGACGTTTAAATGACACAAATTGCCATGACCATGTCATTTTCGACTCGCTTGTAAAATTCCCTACATTAAATATGAGCCCACTAAAATTAAATGACTCCCACCAAGGCGAACAGAGTTTAATCCCGGCTGGGTCACTCCCGGATTTTCGCAAGTGGGAATCGTGCCAGAGGATGCCGCTGGTCGGCGGGTTTTCTCGGTTATCTACAGTTTCCCCCACACTTTCATTCCAGCGCTGCTCCATTCTCACCTCATTTCATCCTCATCGGCTCTCAAGACCTCGTTGTTAAGAGCCGCCCAAATATATGTATATATATAAACTTAAAATGAAATGAACATCCTGACGAGGCCCTTCGACAAGCCTCTATTCCCCCCACCTTTTCCGTTTCCTTTGGCATGACACCGGCGAGGTAAACGTGATTGCCCTAGGATACGACGAAGGCCGAGGGGAAATCTGAGGCGTGTGTGTTGTACCGGACCACGCGACAAACAACAGTAAAAAAGGTAGATAGCGTCAAAGACTCGCTGCGATTTGTTTTTTAAAAAGGGTGCTTGGGGAGAGATGTTTGGGGCATGTCTTCCAAGACCCTCCGGCCTTGATGGGGGTGAGAAGTCTATTATCGATAACANTAGGCTCCCTCCTGCCTGGTGCTTCAACTGCTTTGAACAGTGTTTGAAATACACGTTTTCCCACGAAACTATTAAAACTTGCGTCCAATGTGCTGATCTACGAAAGGAACACTTGCTTCAGACGAGAGCTGTTGAGTGCTTTCAAGGCGNGGGGGCAGGGTTGCTATGAAAAGAACGGAGGAAGGGCAAGGGGCAGTCGAAACCTGAGCCTCGCTTGTGAGCTGGCTTTCCCCCCTGCACTTCGACACGAGACCGACAACCACACAGGACGTGAGCGCACGTCACCTTCTTCTACAATGGTTGCGCGGAGTATTTTAGGCTCCCTCCTGCCTGGTGCTTCAACTGCTTTGAACAGTGTTTGAAATACACGTTTTCCCACGAAACTATTAAACTTGCGTCCAATGTGCTGATCTACGAAAGGAACACTTGCTTCAGACGAGAGCTGTTGAGTGCTTTCAAGGCGTGCACGTTAGAAACACAATTTTAGAGTACTCCGTAACTACTAAAAATGGCTTTGTCAAAGCACTGTATCTCAAAATATACGCGTAAGATATATACATAACTACTCAAGGTCTATAGACTTTCCACCAATAAACTAATACGGTCAGCGTTGAAAGTCCCATAGGTACACGTAGCACGACGAGAACACTGCACGCCAGTTGAGAACCATGCTCTTAGTGGCGATGGCGCACTTGATGCACGTGGCAGTGTCGCCCTTATCACTCCTGCACTTCTCAGGCTCAAACGCGGAAAAAATCTCCGGGTAGGCGGGAGCCTTAGGCCTCTTCTACACTTAGAAACATATGTTTGTAAACGACGTGAAACAATTTTGCAAACATATAAATTGTTTACGAACGGCTATAAGACTGTTCCTGAAACGCATGCTTCAAAAACTCTATTTCTGTACCGCGTTATATCCAGACCGCAGTTATTATTCAGTTGTTGCCAGTAGTAGCAACTTTCGCTATTATATATTTGTATATACCATGTGGCACTACTGCCTAGGAGAGGCTATTTTGATATTCTGAATTTGTTGTATGCCACAGAATTGGTCAAGAATAAAGCTCCTAAATGAGTCTAACTATGTTACCATGTGTCAACGCACTTGTTTTTAATAATAATGACCTATTACCGACAACATTCCGCAGTTTACTCACAAAAATTGTTATCTGCTATCTGTATATACACACTACATATATTGTGAAAATGACAAGAATAACTTATTAGATGAAAAACGACCCTACCTCAAGTCCCCCAGCACCCAACAGGACATAGGTCATCATTAACACAGCATTGTAGTGAGGTACTTGGCACTTAGCAGGATAGTACAAACCGTGACAAGCATATAATATAATGTTATGCACAAGGCTTTTCGAAATCGCCACCTTTCCTTATTTTTAATACTTTAAATATTGAAAATTGATAAATTTAAACGATTTACTAAAGTGAGAGAAAATTGTTGCACCAGCAGTGAAATCTTAAGCCTCTTCTGGTGGAAAAATAATTTTGAATATATAGAAATTGTTAAGAGTTAACACAATCACTTACGACTGTCCCATTATCAGCAAAATCTTTAGCTACCGCCAACAGAAAAATTAATTTTACATAATTACTGCCAATTTCATTAGCAGTTAAATCTTTGGCCACGACTGACTGAAAGAGTAATTTAAAATATATGGAAATGGTTACGAATATCCCATTAGCAGTGGAATCTTTAGCAACCACTGAAAGAAAGAACCTAATTTCGCAAATGTTTATTACAGAGAGTCGCGTGGAATAGAAATACAATTTGTATCATTAAATGGAACGGATTTCGTTCAGTCTGCATCAATGTCCATAATGTGTGTGTTGAGTGCTGGTGTGGTAAAGCATCGTAGCGACGATGTACCTATATTTTCATGACGAAACTGTCAAGGTGTTGCCCTGCGTAGTTTGTCGACAGTGTTTAGAGTTCTTTTTTCCCTAATAGGAAGGCCACTTTCAGTTGGCCACAGTTATTTTCGTTCCAGTTGACATCAGGAAACCTGGAAGGTGTGTTTTATCTCCCGATGCCAGAGGGCTAGAAAAGTCTTTCAAGAGATCTACACGTCGAAAGGAGAAGTTATCTTTCTGCAGTATAGCCCCACTGCTGAGCTACAAGCGAAAGAAATTGACAATCGACTGCATGTTCGTTGTATCCCAACATGTTGGATATATATATATAACAGATGCCATTCACCCACATAATGTCGGCTTAGAACATAATCAACAAACATCCGTAGAGATAAACTCTACAGTAGTCTTCGTGCAAGCATTGGCTTGCATCACATTCATGAAAAAACGAAAGTTATTTCCACAGTAGCAACTTGTGTATCTACTTTGCCAAGCTATTACTTTGTATATATTTACTAACATATTACATCCGTGAGATTTAAGTACTTCTGTGCATATATTCAAACATATATTTGATATAGTTTTATCATCACATTACCATGCAGTTACATCTTAGACAGTTTCTTCCAGACAAGTTCTTCGCTCAGCTTGAACTCATGCTCCACAAATGACCCATTTCGCTCCACAAATAGTCCATATTTCTCCACAGTGTCCCATATTTCTCCACAGTGTCCCATATTTCTCCACAGTGTCCCATATTTCTCCACACTGTCCCATCTTGCTCCACACTGTCCCATCTTGCTCCACGATGACCAATCTTGCTCCACAATGACCAATGTTGCTCCACAATGACCAATCTTGCTCCACAATGACCAATTTCGCTCCACAAAAACTCATTATTCTCCATAAAAACTCATTCTTCTCCATAAAAACTCATTCTTCTCCACAAATGACCCATTGCTCTCCACAAATGATCCATTTTGCTCCACAAATGATCCATATTGCTCCACAAATGATCCATATTGATCCACAAATGACCCATATTGCTCCACAAATGACCCATATTGCTCCACAAATGGTTCAGTCTGCAGGATCAGCCAGTCTGCAGAGGTCAGTCGTCTGTTGTAAAGTATATGAATTCATGTATGCCTGAAGTTGGTACAAACCACTGACGATGTGTAATCTATAATGGCACATACTATAATCAGTGAAATCAGTACCCATCGATGCAGCAAGATTTATTGGCGTCAACACTTGCTGGCTCTCCAAAGATGAATCCTTGTGGATCTTGATGAGTTTCTTCAATATATTGTCTTGAATGAACTGCATGTTACTATTGTCGTAATGTTCCCTCTGGCGAAAAGGGCTCTTCATACAGGTTCTCAGTAATTTCCCCATTTATATTGACTGAAGGTGAAAACTCGACCGCAGAATCGACACTGACGACAATCTGACAGCAAGGATGCAGGTCACAGCTCCATGTTCATTGAAGTCAAAGGCATCCCTTCGTATTCGCAATTCATCTTCGTTGTATGACGGGAGTGCACTTCCAAATTGATGTTCACCTCACAATTTCATAATGACAACTGTAATTTTTCTATATAAAGGCGATTTTTTTATGTGCCCACATAAGGCGTTACATCATTATGTTTTATTTAAAATATATGGGAACAATCTGAGAAAACCCGCATACTCTTTCACTCCAGAAGAAAACATTGTCAACAAATCTTTGGTGTCTTCCCTTCCTTCCACTTCTTTGTCTGTGGTTAGTACTATGCGTCCACTAGTGCTGCAGTGCGGGTTCTGTAATCAATTATTTACTGATCGTTTTCTGATCTCACTGCCCCACCAGCTAAGTGTCGATGTGTTGACACACAAACAAGTCCATATGTTATAGCTCGTCTGATTTCAACAGAGGACAGCTCTCAACATCGCATAATAGTAGTTAAGGCTTCTGACAACCATCAACCATAATTTTAAGAATCTCATTTCAGAGAATACATTCACTACAATGAGCAACCTATCTACATACCTGAATTATATGAAAGAGAAAATTTTCAGCCAGTTAAATCTGGAATTGGAAACACTGGCAGTCACCATCGTGCTTTCAAGTAAAAAAATATATACCTCTGTACAACATAGATAATATTGAAGATGCAGTGATGGCTACCATCGAAAATATCTACAAGGAAGAAAAATACCAGGGAAATGGAAGTGGTTGGACCCTCAACTCTGTAAAAGTCTTCAGCTAAAGGTCAATAAGCTTGATCCACTTAGAGCTTCATCCTACATCGATTTACCAACAATCATCAAGGCTAGGAAGGCAGTAATAAATCCCCAGAACAAAGATCAAGAATGCTTCAGGTGGGCTATTCTGTCAAGAATCGTAGAAGGCGGGAATCCTATGCATGCCAATTAAAGCTACAGAAATGTGGAAGGCAAGTTAGACTTCATCGGACTCAAGTTCCACATGCCTGTGAGCAAAATATGTCTGTCAGAAAAATAACCCTGGGAGTCCTGTGAATATTTATTCGCTCGAAGATGAGAAGGTGGTGCCAATGCATATATGTAATGAAGAACAACCTGAACATTTCGACTTGCTACTCCTAACAGATAGCAGCAACAACCACTACACCTTAATTACAAATTTCTCTAGACTGATATGTTAACAGCTGACATGGAATAATGAATCTATATATGTATGCAAAATGTGCATCGCATACTATCATGGTATTCCACGCATTACTGACCTAATTGGAGAGGAAACTCTCGAGCAGTACTTGAAATATTGTAAGCCTCATGCTCATGCAAGAATAGAGATGCCTCAAACAACATTGGACAACATGCCTCCAGTTATGAAATTTAAGAGTTATCAAAATATTACTAAGCTTCCAAGCCTCGCTGAAGCCTCTTACATCATGTGAACCTGACCCCCAAGCAATCATGCACGATGGCCTACCATAAACTTGAGTCTTACAGTTATGGAATTACATGTGTGTAGGCAACATACACATAAGAGAAAATGCAGCCAAAAACTTCATGTCTGACATTGTGAAAATCGCTGAAGAGGTTCAGGAGATACATATTGCATCAGAACCAATGAAACCACTAACACTCAATGAAAGGTCTGAATATGATCTGGCCAACAGCTGCTGCTACTGCTCCACGTCCTTCATGAAGAAGAACCCCAATGTCCACAACAATGACCACCTTACCAGCAAATTTATTGGGTGTGCCTCAATGAATGCAATATGCTTTGTGAAACATTACTGGGTTTTTTTTTTTTTTTTTNCTACGACGAACCTTTCATCATAAAAGAACTCGCATATGACACCAAAGATATTTTCATCATCCCAAATTCAATGGAAAAATTGATAAAATTAAGTACATCTATTGGGAAAAATGCAGTATTCAATTCACAGATATGTACAGATTCATGTCTGCCAGTCTTACTACCCTCACACAGAACCTGCCTGCCTCTGAATTTAAAACTACGAAGAAATTTTTCAACACTGAAGAAATGGGGCTAGTTGTAAGAAAGGGCATCTTTCCTTACGACTATGTTGACTCGTGGGAGAAGTTAGAAGAGATGCTGCTGCCTACTAAGGAAGCCTTCCACAATTGACTCACTAACAGTGATATTAGTGACGAGGACTATGCCCATGCAAAAAATACATGTTGGAAATTTGGATATTGCACACTGGGAGAATATTCCGACATTACCCGAAGACAGACATCTTGCTTCTTGCTGCCATTTTTCAGAATTTCTGGGGGCGGTGTCTGAACACACATGACTTGGACTGTGGTGGTTATGTGAGTGCCCTCGGATTCTCCTTTGATGCTGTGTTTAAAAAGACACAGTTGGAATTAGAACTACTTACCGACAATGGCACATACCTATTCATTAAGGCTGGTATCTGGTGCGGCATAGCTCAGTGCATTAAACGTCATTCTACAGCAAAAACATACATGCTTCTACCACACATGATTCAGAGAAACCATCAACATACCTCCAGTATGTAGACGCCAACTATTTGTATGGTAAGGCGATGCTATTACCCCTTCCATATTCTGGATTTAAGTGGGTGAGCATCAACTTGGTTGTCATGGCTGTGCCGGACAATAGCAATATAGGCTACATACTGGAGGTGGATGGAAAATATCCTGCCAGGCTACACAGACCATTTCCCCCCTCAATGAGTGTCCCCCAGAACCAAACACACCAAATTAATGACTATGGTAGATAAGAACACTTATAGAGTGCACTATGTAAATTTGAAACAACCAGTTTTGCAATATAATCAAAAGGCATGGTTGAAACCTTACATTGATGTGAATAACGAAAAGTGCCAAGCTGTTGCTTATGACTTTGAGAAAAATTTCATCAATCTTGTCAAGAATGCAACATTTAGTAAGCTGATGGTAAATAAAAGGAAGAGGCAAAAAAATGTAGCTGGTATGCATGGAAGAGAGAATTAAAAAATTGATTGCAAAGTAATATCTTAAGGACAGGATAATTTATGATGAAAATATATCATTTATGAAAATGAAGAAAGAAAGTATTCTGTTCGACAAGCCCATCTATGCAGAATTTCCAGTACTAGACATATTAAAGACCTTGATGTATCACTTCCACTACAATTTTATGATTAAGAAATATAATGAAACTATTCAATTGGTATATATGGACACAAACAACTTTGTTTATGAAGTGGAGACAATGGTCTTTTACCAGGATTTAGTCTCAGACCCAGCATTCAAGATGGAATTTGACACGAGTGCTTATCCCCCCCCTCACCTATGCTAATTTCCCACTAACCAGAAAGTNTGATCTGAAGGCTAAATTGTATAACTACACATGCATCAGTAAAGCTATAAAAAAGTCTTAAGGCACCCAGAAATCTACCATTAAAAATAATAAACATTTAATGATTCCAAAAATGAATTATTGCAAGAAACACAAAAAAGAGTTCATGTAAATACTATTAGATCACACCACCATCAGGTATATACCTAGCGCAGTAATAAGCTAGCATTTTGCTGGATGGATGATAAAAGACAAATAATGGATGACTGTGGGCATGCTCTGCCCTATGGTATAAAGAGTAATTTAATTATTTGTTTATTGAGATAAACATCACGAAATGCAAATACCTCACCCCAGTCATGTTGAAGCAGAGGTCATTCCCGCATCTAAATTATTCCCACAATTGATCGATGTGTCTTAATTTTAATAGTTGACTGTTATTGCTTTTAAGCTATTTTCTCCAGGAGCACACTGTGGCCTGCGCAATGCATCGTATTGTCAGGTGTATTGCTGATGACTGGTGGCATACTGCAGCCTGTGAAAGGTATTATATTATCAGTTTTGTCGCCAACATATCATGGATCATTGTTTTAGTTTTATCTGATGGGACTACTATGTCACTTCCACAATTTTTCTCATTTACAAGGATTTGTCATCTATGTTGAGCCTCCGACTTGTGGTTTATTTATATTTCTTGGGGGGCTTTCAACACTTACCCTGCGTTGTGAATGTGAAATGGTATTCATGTCAGTCACATGTGCACTGCAGTTACTGGTGGTAGTATCGTAGTTGCTGTTCTTCATTTATGCGCTATCCCCAACTTCTCGTTTTTCCTCTATCTACTTTACTCTTATTCTTTGGATGCCATCTGTCTGTGCGTTTGTCTGTCCGCTTTTATTTTTTTTTTTTAGGTAGTGTGGATTTCATTTAAACAACATTGTAAACCACCTACATAATATGAACTCACAAGGCAGCCGAGAGAAGTTTAAAAAACTGAAAATTCTGATATTTCAAATAAATTTATTTTAAAGTATGTCGAAAGGAAAACACAAATCTCCGTAGTACCTCTGCAAGTGTATGTTGCATAACCCCGGTTCCAACTTCCGAGGAACTGTATGCATAAGCTTGGTTTTAAGCCTCGTGGCAAGGGACCAAGAGCATGTGTGCAGTAAAGGTGAGGACAACACAGGACTTCCACCAGAAAAAGACCATCGCTAAAGAAACTATTCAATGCATTATTGTTCAAGAATATATATTTCTGATAAATAATTGTTTAAATATATTTGACTTTTAAAATTACTTAGTGTCTTTTATTTCTAAAATATAGTTACACTTAAATTCCTACACAGATATGTAAAATAACTTGTTTAGTGATAACTATTCATATGTACAAGTATAAAGAAAACTTTTTTACAAGTGCTTGGAAAATAAATGTTACATACTATTTCTCATTTGGGTACTCCAAATTAATAAAATCATGGTGTGTTTATAAAAAAATATAGTCAGGATTGATTACCACAGTGAGTAGGCAAGGACTTGCTTCGACTAGCTGGTCTGTGGTAAATGTGTCATTGGAATGTGTTGTTGAGACCGTAATGGTATTGCTCGCCACAGAGTGTAGGCATGCACTTTTAACGTATTGAAAGCACCCGACTAAATTATCATTTGCTATCCTACGGAGAAAAAACTTATTTACTTACTATTATTTATGGGTACAAGTAAAAATAAAATGATTGTAGTAACTAAACTAAAAGAGTACTTAACGTGGTTATGCATATGAAACACCTCATTGCTGATATGATCCATTTTATGAGTGGACCATCTTTCACGACATGAGTTATCACCTCACACTTATTATATATTTCATTATCTCGTTATTATACATGTCTATACTGTTTCTAATTTATGTTAATAAAAAATTCATAATACTGGTTGTAGTGATAAAAAAAATGAGAAGTCATTTTCAGTGCCTTGCCAAAATGCGTACTGCAGGAGTTAACATAATGAACACATACCTCTCGAATAGACATACCTATGCCTATAACATTTGGGAAAATAGTAATTTCCATGTACATTTTATGTATAGATCATTTAAATCTGTGCTGGTACCTATATCACGTCTAGAAACAAGATCTCGAGGTGGAGGGACAGAGTATAATACGCAGTATATCAGAGCATGAAAGGTGTAATAACAGAGTATGAAGTATCGTGACAGGGCAATGAACTAAAACATACCTGAAACAAGGTCATACAATTTTTAGACTGAGTGACTCATAACAATTTTTGGTAAGGAATCTTTTTGCATTAAATTTTGCAGATTTGGAAGGGAAATCAGGAAATTTTTAGGGAAATTACAGAAATTTTTAGTATTCTTTCAGGAAAATGGAGAATTTTGTGTTCAATGACAAAGTTCAATGTCACTTCTGGTCCACTGCCAAATGCCACTACTGTTCCACTGCCAGATTCCATGTCCATCTTAGCGTCTGACACCCCACACCCCTACCCCATATTCCTCATTACCTATCTCCTCACAAACCCTTTATAAGTTGAGATTAAAATTAGTCATTTGCAAAATGTCAGAAGCAGCATGAGATAAAAAAACAAATTCGTGAATAATTTAAGTTTTATTTGTCGGATTAACGCATCAGAAGGCATGTCATCAATCAACAGAAGTGTGTTTGTTACACGTGAGTGTTTGTTGATTGCTATGACCTAATAGTCACGTATGGCTGACACTATTCAAGAATTTGTTGATACATCTGACGTAGTTTCTGATACTCTCCAAAATAACCACTTTTATTTTCCAGATTTCATGGGCCTGTATCTTTCCCTTAATAACTACGTCAGACCAAAGGTCGTACTATGTTTTCTACTCCATTTTCCGTAAAGAATCATCTCAGAAAGTTTGCTCCTGGGTTTCAGGATAAACCTGTATAATAAATATCTGCATAGATGTTTTCCATTCTATTGTATTCGTCCACCTAGGAGACCTAAACCAAGCGACCAATAGTCCGCAATCAAGCTACTGTTCGCGCAAGCAACTGTCGCATTTGTAACAATATTCCCTCGTCCACTAAGATGACTACGAATAAACCGCTGGGCGATATATCGCCTGGAAACCAAACCGGTTCGTTGTGAGATTAGTCGTCTGTGGGTCGCGACAGCGTGCGCGTGTGGAAGAGCTAACCCATGTGTTATTTACATGTATATAATAATCAGCCCTAGGAATTAAAGTGATGAATACCTTCGTTATACGTACAGTAATAAGAAAATTTTGTGTGCATGTATTAACTACAATGTACGCTTTTTAGCATACCGCTTCACGGTTTTCAGGATATCTTTCTTCTTCATAGCTGGCCCCAGTGGCGTGTGGCAAAGAGTTGCAAGATTAGCTGCTGTTTCCTCTCAGTACTGCATACACTCGGCGCACGCAGCAGGAACCTGTAACCAGAGCGGAACCTATAGAAACTGGATGTATTGCGGCCACTCACTAGAGAGCGGCAAGGCAGCCATTACACACGAGCTGTGACGTCGACTGTACTACTACGTTTAAGTGATCGATATGTAAACTAACAGACTGTTAGGTATAGCACAGAGCAAAACACAGCTTACCTTGCAGCAGTTAACCACACGCCGAAAGCTGGCCTTACGAGTATTTGAAGCCTTTTTAAAACTTTCCCTATTCACTCTATTTACTTGTTTAAACTAAATAAGGTCCCTGAAATCACTTTCAATTTTAACCACCTTTTTTCTTTGTTTTTATGAAAATCAATGTGAACCCAGAAACGTTTCCGAGGCTTTCCGCGAGCGGTAAAGTAAGAACTTTTTCAAGTCCTCTCATTTGGAATAATAGTAAAAAAATTTATTTTATTGATGCCTTAGACGTTAACTTTCGAGTCTGGTCGAATATATAGCCCCTACAGTACGATGTATGTATTACTTACATGGCAATATTTATTTTAAAAAGTGGTGCAAGGATAAAGAATGGCTGGTAGGAAAAAAGTAACTAGGGACTCAAAAGTGCTCACTTTACTGTGAGTGGCCTAAACACGTGGCTCTCTATGAAGTCCTCATCACCCGACGAAATTCTCGCAACTAGTCGACAATTTGTTTCTTGTGTGAACGAAAAACATGCAACTCATCGAAAGCAACCAGTCGCCCATGATTTTATCGCTTCAATTTGGTCTGTTATGTGGACGAAGGGCTGCAACGCCCAGGTGCATAGTATAATACTATTATTCTTTTTATGCATTAAAGTATATGGCTAACTGTTGTGTTACAAAAAGGTTCACTTACCGGCAGCTGTGAAACAACGTCTGTAACTTCTCAGTGGTCACGCTTTTGAAACCCCCTTTGGTGGGAAAGGGCGGCGGTGCAAGCCTTCAGGCGTCCACCTAAAATATTTTTGCTTCTGTTTTGGTGTGATGGGATCATAGATGACATGATGCATAAAACAGTGACATAAGAGATTTGGGCGTCTCTTAATATCGAGGTATTGAGTGCCGATGAGGGTGAAGCGAGGCGAGTATGGAGCAGCGCTGGCATGCAAGGGCGGGGGAATCGGGAGATCTCCGAGAAAACCCGTTGACCAGCGGCATCATTCGTCACGATTACCACGTGTGAAAATCCGGGAGCGACAGAGAAGCAAAGACGTACTGTACATTAATATTAGAAATATATCACATCGCTTCATTGGAGATTGCACACAATATATCAACGAATCTCTAGGAACAAAATTAAGTCTTGGTGGCCATTCTATACAGTCTCCCTTGACAAAATTTAGGGGCAGGTACGGTATACCCTGGCCCCTCATTTTTTTTTTGTTGTTACGCCACTGCTTTCCACCGACATCAGACGTCATTAGAATCCGCCACGCTGGCGGCGGCGGCGGTAGCGAATGGGGAATGTTTATTTTCAGGACGCGGGGGTTGTTGGAAACGTAGGGCGCGCGTGTAACTGCTTTGCGGGGTGCGCTCAAAGAAGCGAAAATAAAGTTGGAGCCGGTTTGGTGGGTGACGAGCATGTCGCTTTCGTCGGGTGCCGAGGGTGGAGGGGGAACAGTGACCGGCGGGTAAACACGTGGGATGTTCCGTCCGCCCGCCCGCCAATTGAGATTCAGGAGTTAAAACAAGGCCGGTGGTGCGGCCGTGTCAACAGCGCCGCCACCAAGTTACCTGCTGTGTGCTCTGTATTAGCGGCGGTGACCTCCGCTCCCCGATGGTCAGCGCTCGTCGGGGCTTCCCTCGAGACCGGCTTCGCGCTCTGTCACGCGGAAAAAAAAATATAACGAATCCCTGGGTACCTTTCTGTAAACTGAAGTTTTATTATCATTATTCATTCCGCGTGAAAACATTTGAATTAATTGGATTTTAACGCACGCAAAGTAATATGTATTTATTTTTTCCACTCTATTATCACGCTTAACCGCAGTCGTATACCGTACAGTCATGGTAAAATAATTAATTCCCCGTAAATAATTGGAAAAAATTACGCATGACAACAGTACTATTAAAATAAGCGTTCGGGCACATGGAGCATGAAGGAAAAGTGAGGAGCATGTCATTGACCTCGGGAAGCTACCTTATTATATGTGTGTGGCTTTGCCCTTTACATGGGTGACCTTGACTCGGGATAACCTTGGAATAACATTACAACTAAAAAAATTAATAAATTTAAAAAATAATTTCTAATTACAAAAAAAAATCTGTCTATAGAAATTTTAAACATCTTTTTCTGATTTATACGACTTTGTTCCTTTTTGCAGCCTTAAGGTCATCCTGGGTCAAGGTCATTCACATCCAACATGGACGCCATCCGATATCATTGTCCTGTTTCTCACTAATCCATGCTCCATGCCCCCGAACTCTCATCTTTATACTATTGACAAGATGTAATCATTACTAAATACGAGAGAACATTAACATGACTTTCCTATGATCGATTTTGTTTAATATGAGGCACATTTGTCTCACTGACTTCTGTTACGGTGGNACATTAACATGACTTTCCTATGATCGATTTTGTTTAATATGAGGCACATTTGTCTCACTGACTTCTGTTACGGTGGCGAAAATATTCCACCTAACACTGTAACAACGCGTGTTAAAGAGATTATGTCGTCATTTAAGCAGTATTTTCTCGGATAAGCTACACAGCAATAATGCGATAATTTTTTCACTCTACTTCTGAAATTGCCTGTGTGGTTGGTGGAGCCTCCTGGAGAATTAGCAGCTCAAGAAACGGCCTTAGCATGTTAGTAGTTCAGAAGCGCAGGAACATGGAGCGAATCGGGCATGACCTTGTATGAGTGAACTATTCCAGCATTCGTCTGGAGTAATCTAGGAAAACTATGGAAAATAGCAATTATATGTTTGACTGGAAAAAACGTTGTATGAAAGGAAACTTCAGCTTTAGAAGAGAGCGGTGTAATTGCAACATGAATAGTATCAAAAAGTAACAAAGTTTCTCGACGGTAAAACAACGTTTTTCCGCGGGAATATACATTAAATCGTTTCACATCAGATGTGTTAAAGACATTTTTATTGCCAAATTAAGCAATATATAACTTGAAAGTGACCTAAGGAATATAAAACATTGAAATAAAATTAGTCATATTTTATTTTAATGAAAGTTAATTAAATTGAATGAATATTTACATTAATTTAAATAAACTTCTTTATGTACTAAGAATATTTTCATAAAGCTCCCGATGTTATGGTTTTGTTATGAATTGTGCCGTGTTCGTGATGCCTTTCTTTTTCTCCTAAGAACTATGCAGATGTGATGAAAGTACAGTCTGGGACTCAAGGCCTAAGGACGTTGGGTGATCCCCTTTCATAGAGCGTGTCAAGATCACCAGCGTTGATCTTCATCCGAAGGTACTTGGGGATATACAAACTTTCTCTTCTTTATTTTCCGGAAGAACTTGAATATCTTTGAAATCAGGCTAGCTAATCTAATATATTGTGAAAGACTTGTTCAGCTTAGTNATCTTTGAAATCAGGCTAGCTAATCTAATATATCGTGAAAGACTTGTTCAGCTTAGTATTAGCAATGACATTCTTCCAATTAGAAGCCACTAATGTTTTGGAATAACCTCATCTGCAGTGTGGCCAAAATTCTACTTACAACATGTAACGTTCTTCCACTTACGCAACACGTGATTCGTACCCTTACAACGATATTTATGCTATTGAGGCGTTTGTTTGATCACTATAAAAGAACACAGTTGTATCCAACAAGTCACACAGAAAATTTTACGCTTGAAAAGTTTTGGTGGAAAAATTAAAATACAGCGTTTTTTCAGTCAACCTACTACTAGAAATGGCTGGAGAGACTCGAAGCAGAGTCCTCCCGAATGCGAATGCTGTATGTTCAGACTACTGCGCCAATTATCTCGGACTTCGCCACATGAGCGTGACGTGACGCCTTAGCTATAGTCTATTCGAGGCTTCTTCACACTTTTTTAATCAAACCTCTGAAAAAACACCCCATGTATGACGGGTTCGGTTGTTGCTCACATATGCTATGTATCACAAGCGTTTTTTACTTGTGTTAACATAAAAGTACCTAATTTTTCGTGAAATTGAACTTTCGCCTATGCTATATATATAAATTAAATAATTTCATTTAAAACTAAAGTAAATGAAAGCAGAGGAAGAGGTGTGTTAGTAGTGCCTAGTAATAAATAGTTATAATGCAAAATATTATTTCACTGAGTGCATAAGAATACGGCGCGTTGGCCCTCTGGTGTAATTTTCTAAGTTTTGTTTGCATGAGGCGTAGGAATATCCTGGAAGTAGAACTTTGGCAGGCGTTCAGAAAAGTTGGAAGGAACCGTAATTGAGGAATATAACAACATTTGACGACCTTCTCTGGACTCGAGGGGCTGATTATTACGGTATCTAACAAGTAAATTGAGGGGAGTTTCGGAATGAGGTTAGGGGTTGTGTTCGAAATTTGTCCCGGTCTAAATTTCTCGTTAACTATATACAGACTGTTCGGAAACTCGCCCGAAATATTGATGGAGATGATTTCTTGTGGAAAATGAGGTAGACGTATGCAATACAACTTATAGCCCAGCTCAATTCTTAAGCGGCATATAAATACGCCCTTGAAAATCGAATTTGGAAATTGAATATTTTCAAAATGTTGGAAACGGTGTGAAATTAAACTACGATACTCAAGACAATGCTTAGTGTAATTGAGATCTTCAACCTATGAAAAACTTGGCGTTTAGCACCTTATGGCTTAGTGAAAATATAAGGGGTGGCCACCCTCTAATTGCATTCAATTTTTTACCTTCAAGTTTTATGCAATTTAGATGCTGTCTTATTGAGCAGTACACACTTTTTAACAAAACATTCCTCGTGTTGCNACATTAACATGACTCTCCTATGATCGATTTTGTTTAATATGAGGCACATTTGTCTCACTGACTTCTGTTACGGTGGTGAAAATATTCCACCTAACACTGTAACAACGCGTGTTAAAGAGATTACGTCGTAATTTAAGCAGTATTTTCTCGGATAAGCTACACAGCAATAATGCGATAATTTGTTCACTCTACTTCTGAAATTGCCTGTGTCGTTGGTGGAGCCTCCTGAAGAATTCGCAGCTCAAGAAACGGCCTTAGCATGTTAGTAGTTCAGAAGCGCAGGAACATGGAGCGAATCGGGCATGACCTTGTATGAGTGAACTATTCCAGCATTCGTCTGGAGTAATCTAGGAAAACTATGGAAAATAGCAATTATATGTTTGACTGGAAAAAACGTTGTATGAAAGGAAACTTCAGCTTTAGAAGAGAGCGGTGTAATTGCAACATGAATAGTATCAAAAAGCAACAAAGTTTCTCGACGGTAAAACAACGTTTTTCCGCGGGAATATACATTAAATCGTTTCACATCAGATGTGTTAAAGACATTTTTATGGCCAAATTAAGCAATATATAACTTTAAAGTGACCTAAGGAATATAAAACATTGAAATAAAACTAGTCATATTTTATTTTAATGAAAGTTAATTAAATTGAATGAATATTTACATTAATTTAAATAAACTTCTTTATGTACTAAGAATATTTTCATAAAGCTCCCGATGTTATGGTTTTGTTATGAATTGTGCCGTGTTCGTGATGCCTTTCTTTTTCTCCTAAGAACTATGCAGATGTGATGAAAGTACAGTCTGGGACTCAAGGCCTAAGGACGTTGGGTGATCCCCTTTCATAGAGCGTGTCAAGATCACCAGCGTTGATCTTCATCCGAAGGTACTTGGGGATATACAAACTTTCTCTTCTTTATTTTCCGTAAGAACTTGAATATCTTTGAAATCAGGCTAGCTAATCTAATATATCGTGAAAGACTTGTTCAGCTTAGCATTAGCAATGACATTCTTCCAATTAGAAGCCACTAATGTTTTGGAATAACCTCATCTGCAGTGTGGCCAAAATTCGACTTACAACATGTAACGTTCTTCCACTTACGCAACACGTGATTCGTACCCTTACAACGATATTTATGCTATTGAGGCGTTTGTTTGATCACTATAAAAGAACACAGCTGTATCCAACAAGTTACACAGAAAATTTTACGCTTGAAAAGTTTTGGTAGAAAAATTCAAATACAGCGTTGTTTCAGTCACCCTACAACTAGGAATGGCTGGAGAGACTCGAAGCAGTCTCCTCCCGAATGTGAATGCTGTATGTTCAGACTACTGCGCCAATTATCTCGGACTTCGCCACATGAGCGTGGCGTGACGCCTTAGCTATAGTCTATTCGAGGCTTCTTCACACTTTTTAAATCAAACCTCTGAAAAAACACCCCATGTATGACNATAGTCTATTCGAGGCTTCTTCACACTTTTTAAATCAAACCTCTGAAAAAACACCCCATGTATGACGGGTTCGGTTGTTGCTCACATATGCCATGTATCACAAGCGTTTTTTACTTGTGTTAACATAAAAGTACCTAATTTTTCGTGAAATTGAACTTTCACCTATGCTATATATATAAATTAAATAATTTCATTTAAAACTAAAGTAAATGAAAGCAGAGGAAGAGGTGTGTTAGNACCTATGCTATATATATAAATTAAATAATTTCATTTAAAACTAAAGTAAATGAAAGCAGAGGAAGAGGTGTGTTAGTAGTGCCTAGTAATAAATAGTTATAATGCAAAATATTATTTCACTGAGTGCATAAGAATACGGCGCGTTGGCCCTCTGGTGTAATTTTCTAAGTTTTGTTTGCATGAGGCGTAGGAATATCCTGGAAGTAGAACTTTGGCAGGCNTGGCCCTCTGGTGTAATTTTCTAAGTTTTGTTTGCATGAGGCGTAGGAATATCCTGGAAGTAGAACTTTGGCAGGCCTTCAGAAAAGTTGGAAGGAACCGTAATTGAGGAATATAACAACATTTGACGACCTTCTCTGGACTCGAGGGGCTGATTATTGCGGTATCTAACAAGTAAATTGAGGGGAGTTTCGGAATGAGGTTAGGGGTTGTGTTCGAAATTTGTCCCGGTCTAAATTTCTCATTAACTATATACAGACTGTTCGGAAACTCGCCCGAAATATTGATGGAGATGATTTCTTGTGGAAAATGAGGTAGACGTATGCAATACAACTTATAGCCCAGCTCAATTCTTAAGCGACATAGAAATACGCCCTTGAAAATCGAATTTGGAAATTGAATATTTTCGAAATGTTGGAAACGGTGTGAAATTAAACTAANCTTGAAAATCGAATTTGGAAATTGAATATTTTCGAAATGTTGGAAACGGTGTGAAATTAAACTAAGATACTCAAGACAATGCTTAGTGTAATTGAGATCTTCAACCTATGAAAAACTTGGCGTTTAGCACCTTATGGCTTAATGAAAATATAAAGGGTGGCCACCCTCTAATTGCATTCAATTTTTTAACTTCAAGTTTTATGCAATTTAGATGCTGTCTTATTGAGCAGTACACACTTTTTAACAAAACATTCCTCGTGTTGCNCCTTCAAGTTTTATGCAATTTAGATGCTGTCTTATTGAGCAGTACACACTTTTTAACAAAACATTCCTCGTGTTGCAAATTCTTAGGACCCACCGTTTACTTGAAAAACGCACTCAAGTTTTCAGCAGTGACGATACAATGCCTGGCACGTAGGCAATACCTATCACACGCGGAGATAAACGCATCGTAAGCAACCTATATTGGGCTAACGTTTCCCGAAAGCATTACAAGTGAAACGAGACAGAAAGTGTGCGCTGGGCTTACATGTGTGTATAACTGCAGTGTAGACAGCATACGAGGGAGGAATTGGCCGACATGCTTTGATGTACGGTGTGGCAGGTTGCAGTGTGCAGTGGTCTTAGACCATATAATTTGTGCCAGCAGAAATACCCAAACCAGATGACCCCTCAATCATTGGACTTTTTCGCAGTTGACCATCCCCATAAGAGAAACCTGTACATTTACTATCATAATGATTATTGTACTGTGCAGTTGTTTGGTATTTACTAACTCATTCGAACCTTTACGCGTGTCTAAGCGAGATCACAGCGACAAGGCATGTTAGTATGTATTCACAACATATTATTGTTTTTCTTTAGTATATTTTCCATTTAGTCCACTTCAAGAATAGTCGGCCCAATATCAGTTGCTTGCGATGTGTTTACCACCACGAGTAGGCAGTATTGCCCACATGTCAGGCGTTGTATCGTTGCCGCTGAAGACTTTGTGTGTGTTTTGAAAGCAAATGGTGGGTCCAAGGCACTTTCAACATCATGAGAACCTTTTTGGTTAAGTACGACATGGAAAAATGAAAAAATTGAATGCAATTAGAATGTGGCCACGCCTATTATATTTATGAAGCCGCAAGGTCTTAACGCCGGGTTTTGCATAGCTTGAAGATCTCAACAACATTAAATGTTATCCCGAGAATTGTAATTTAATACCACGCCGTTTCGGCTTATATCTTCCTTGGGAATTGGGTTAGGCTATAAGTTTCATACGGATGTCTGCCTTATTTTTCACCTCCCGAAATATTTCGGGTGATTTTACGAACAGCCTGTATATCAAGTCTCATAACGAATTGTTAAACTATAAAGTTTTACTGAAACGTTAGTGTTCATTATACATAATGTCTCGTAATTACACCAACAAACTTCGTTGTATGGTTCATAAAGTGAAGAGGTGTTACGAATGTATGTGATTTATTTCGAATGGTCTAGTTCGATTCACAAGAGTTGCATGATCCCCATATCAAGTGCCACTGCAAAATGTGCTTAGTTACAAAATATTAAACAACTGCGCAGAGGGTTAGTTGAATCTCTGGACTGAAGTATGAAAAGAATATTTCTTCCTTGAATAAAACCTTTCATCTCCACCATTGAAACTATATGGGTTTGCCACTTGGCGTATGCAGTAAATGTGTCATTCCAACTAATAATTAATTGCATGTCGCAATAACAAAACAAAGATTATCTTGTTGGATGATTCTCAGTCATGCTGACGCATGCTCAGCAATGTGCGTGAAGAGACAGTGCAAACATCGGTGCAAGGGTAAGTATACTGAAGATTAGAGTTTAGAGTTTCTGCACTACTGCAATAGTGTTGGTTCGAGCGTATCGTAGCCATAGAAACCATAGACAGACATTGTCAGTGACAACATACTGACATGGTTCAAGCTTATGTGTAACAACACTAACTCCGCGGTTAACAACTCACATCTTGTAACTAAACGCACATTCTTCACTTTATGACGGAGTATCTTCTTTGAGGTTCAAATAGGGCCATACTTCAGACACACATTTATTTTCCTTTAACTTATGTTCTGCTGTGAGGAACTGCACAACATAATTTGTTGGTGTATTTACGAGACAACCTTTCTACGCATAGTAGCACTGCAAAATAACTTCCACGACAGACCTTTATTTATTTATTGGCAAATTCACCAAAAGCAATTTTCCCTGATCCCGACACATCTCTTGTACATTGTTATTCATAGCTGCTTTTTGAAAAAAAAATGTCATATTCTGACTTTTTAACGTTTTTTCTTGCATTTCGATATACTTATCATTGCAGGTTCAAGGCTTATATGCCATGGAAAATCAAACTAAATTTTATATAGAAACGGCACACATATTAGTGTCTTACCCGGGGTTCAAACCAAGTACTTATTGTTACGAATACTGTACCTTAGCGACCTCCTTCATGAACGATGTTCACCTAACACATTTTATTTCGGCACGCCAGTAATTTTAGTACACCAGAAACCTACACGTGTAATCTGCATATTTTGTACATGTTTTAAAACTCTTTATTACATTTTGTAAATCATAATACGTATCAAGTTTCAGTAACACCATGCTTTGCATGCAATCCTGCGACTCCCGTTCCATTCAAATCATCTTATAGCAGAACATTTTCAGTCTTTACTAACGTGTAATGCATTCTAAATGTTACCTTAAAAAATTAAGAGTTGTTGTCTATAAAACACAACAGTTTTTCGCCAAACTATGATGGAATTAAATGTTATTCACTAATAAATTTATTTGCGTACGCTCTTGGTCCATAACGAAGTTGACTCTAATTTTTCTTCTTTCACGGCGTTCATCCTACATATGCAAAAAGAAATTTTTAAAAAGTTCCAATTTGGTTTAGAAGTCATTGCGGTATAATCTAAGCTTTCGCATTAAAATAAAAAATTCCCATTTTCAAATTCCTCGAACAGTTCTACCACCCCCACTCAAATTCTGGAAATCTTTTCCATCACGATTCACAATTCGAAGGTACGGCGCGCTCGGTATAAACTGTCTCGGTGGAGTATATTGCCGTAGTTATTGTTTGGCGACTAAGGCAGGAAACGCGGAACCTAAAGAAGGGGAATGAATACACCTTGGAGGGGGGAGGGAGAGGAGGGTATTTTCGGGAGAAGCGGTACGACACAATGTGTCCGCGGAAGCGTGAGGAACACAACCGCGTCTGCAGACGATCTGAGCGCCTACTAGCTGCAAGCGCGCCCGCTTCAGTGCGACAACCGCACTAGTCCGCCAGTCTTCGATCACCATTCAGCTGCGTGTTTCACGAGGAGTGGTCGCCACTTGAAGAGCTCTTTTCTGAATTGCAAAATTCCGTGGACGGGATCTGATCCACGTTTGAGGCCGAGAATCGCGGGAGCGATAAAGGCGACACTGCCACGCGCATCAAGCACGCCATCGCCACTAAGGGCAAGGCTCTGAACTGACGTGCAGCGTTCTCGTCGCTATGCGTGTACCTATGGGACTTTCAGCGGTGACATTATTTCATTGGTGGAAAGTCTGTTGTAAAGTTAGAATCAGTGCCCTTGAGTAGATTTGTATGTATCTGACGCGTATAATTTGAGATGCAGTTCTTTGAAAATGCCGTTTTTAGCCGTTTTGGAGTACTCTAAAATGTTGTTTCTAACGTGTGTGGAATTTTGAAAGTACTAAACAGCCCTCGTCTGAAGTGTGTTCCTTCCGTAGATCAGCACATTGGACGAACGTTAAATAGTTTCGTAGAAAAACGTGTATTTTAATCACTTTGCAACGCGGTTCAAGCGCCAGGTAGGGAGCCTTAAGAAAAAGAATTTAAAAGCGGGACGTATTCTCAATATTTACAGAGTTCAACGGATGTAAACGTTCGTAAATGGCTTTAGTGTGAGTAGATCGTGGAGAGATTTGGGCGGCTCTTAAGATCGGGGTCTTGAGAGTCGATGAGGGTGATGTTAGGTGTGTGTAGAGCAGCATATGCAAAGGCGGGGAACGACCCCACCGGGAATCGAACCCGGTTCACCTATGTGGGATGCGAGTAGTTNGAGCAGCATATGCAAAGGCGGGGAACGACCCCACCGGGAATCGAACCCGGTTCACCTATGTGGGATGCGAGTAGTTGAACCACTACACCACCATGGTCCCATTTAGTGTGAGGAGCAAAAGAAGCTAAAACAAAAGTGTTATGAAATGTTCATCAAATCTTTCCTCTAACCATTTCGTTCCCTCATTATTTTACGTTGTCAGGTGTTGCAAATACATTTTTTGATGCGTGCTGCACTTAAGATGACAAAGAACTTGTTAATTTATAACTAGGGACAGGAAAAGTTCGCATTTTTTAACGTCCTCTATGTTATACTCCACGGTCCTATGTATTTTAGAACCTCAGCTTTCTGTTCATTGGCCGTTGCGCCAGTGTGTAACAAAGTTTACCTCAGACCAGGTGGCGAGGGATTCGGTGCTTGTTCCCTTTCAGTTCCGTTATTAGTTCAGAGTTCACCTGGGCGCGTCTTATAGACTGTGATCCAATATCAAATGTAACAAATGTACGTATGTTTGAAGTCTAGCTTGTCCTAATTCTAAATTGAATTTGCTAAATTTTCGAGTCCCTATTTGTCACAGCTAATATAAGCTGTAGGCTTTGTGTTCGATGATCAGGGACGTGAACCAGTCATAACGTAGAACAAGATCTCGGTTTACTAATCAGTTACCCACAGAAAGGATCATTGGGCACTGAGCCTCACAGTATACATTGCCGGCTAAATATAAACTTCCTGTTCGACACATAGACAATTATCTACGCTGCATGTGAAAGGGTTAATATCAAACACACTACTGTTGGCAACACATAGTCCGCCTGGGCGGCGAGAGGGGGTCCGTGTTTGTGTCTCCTAGAACGAGAAGGAGCTATGGCTTGCTGTTAAAATGTTAGTACCTACAACAGCACCAAGAGCATACGGAAACGACTGCAGACCTACCAACTTTGCCTTGGTACAGGTGAACCACGGAGGAATTTTGAAATGTTTTCGTTCCTCCTATGATATACATACTTTATTCACGTATTTTCACACGTTATGATTTTTTTTTAAATTACGTAACGTAGGTTAACTCCCAAATTAATATTTTAAAAACTTTATACTTCTCTTAACAATAACCTCCTTTTGTTTGTGATATTTTATCAATGATTATTATTCATAGTTGGTAACGGCTAGTAAGAAATAGTTAATGTGTAAAATATTGTTAAATAGAGCATTTTCGCGTTATTTATAAACAAAAAATTTCTTAAAGGAGTACTAGTAAGTAGATTGAAAATGCGGGATCTTGCATATGGTGCAGGATTCGGAGCCCGGAGACCATGGCATCTGGCAGTAGACGAGTAGTGGCATCTGGCAGAGGACCAGAGGTGACCTTTGACCATTTAACTTGACATCAAATGTCCCGTTTCCCCGAGAAAAAAAAACTCAACATTCCTCAACTTTCCCTCAAAATCTGCAAACTTGACATTTGACCATGATTTTTCCCTTGACCTTTGTAGGGATCTGGTGCACAGGCTGCAGGCTTCGGAGCCTTGGAGCCGTCCACCATATTGGATTGCATCACAGCCGCCATCTTGATTCTAGACTTTTCCTGTTTATACTCTGTCATTCCATTACACCATCTTGTTTCTAAAAATGTTCAGTTCATGCTCTGTCATTCCATGCTACCAACTTGTTTCAAGAATGTTCCAGTTCATGCTCTGTCATTTCACCTTGACATCTTGTTTCTAGAAATGACATCGGTCGCAGCACAGGTTAAACGATGCATACATAATATATATACTGAGATTATTATTATCCGAAATGTTATAGGCATGGGTATGTCTATTCGAGATGTATGTGTTCGGTATGTTAACTACTGCAGCAGGCATGTTGACAAAGCACTGAAAATAGCTTTTCATTGTTTTTTATCACTACAACCAGTGCTCTGAATTTTTTATTAATACAAATTAGAAACAATATAGACACGGGTATTCGAGAGACAATGAAATATATAATAAGTGTGAGATGACAACTCATGTCTGGAAGGATGGTTCACTCATAAAATGGATCATATCAGCAATGAGATGTTTCATGTGCATAACCATGCAAAGTATACTTTTATTTTAGTCACTATAATAATTTACTTTATACTTGTTTGCATAAAAAACAGTAAGTAAATAAGTTTTTTCTCTGTAGGATAGCAAATGATACGGCAGCAGAGTGCTTTCCACGCGTTAAAAGTTCATGCCTACACCCTGTGTGCGAGCAATACCATTAGCTTCCAGTATTTCTGTCAAAACAACACATTTCAATGACAGACTTAGCACAGACCAGGAAGACGGAGACAGTGCTTACCTAAACACTGCAGTGATCAATCCTGACTTAATATATATTTTTTTATAGACATATCAATTACTCTGATTTTTTTTTCATTTAGAGTACCCAAATGAGAAGTAGTATGTAACATTTATTTTTTAAGAACTTGTAAAAAGGTTTTCTTTATATTTGTACATACGGATAATTGTCAGTGACAAGTTATTTTACTAGATTTTGTATGAATAACAGGGTAACTATATCTTAGAAATAAAACATACTAAGTAAGTTTACAAATAAAATTTATTTAAACAATTACTTATTATAAATATATTTTCTTGAAAAATAATGCATTTAATAGTTTCTTCAGTGATGAACTTCTTCGGGTAGATGTCCCACATTGTATGTTGCCCTCACCTTTACTGCACCCTTGCACTTGGTCCCTTGCACGAGGCCTAAAACTAAGCTCTTTTATGCAGTTCCCCGGACATTGGAACCGGGACTATACGACATACACTTGCAGAGGCACTATGGGGATTTATGTTATCCTGTACACATTATTTGAAATAAATTGATTTAAAATAAAGTATTTTTCAGTTTTTTAAACTTTTCTCAGCTGCCTTTCTAGTACATATTATGTAGGTGTTTTACAGCGTTGTTGGCATGAAAAACACAACACCTAAAAAATTCAAAGCGGACAAAGGAACACACAGAAAGACGACAGACAAAGAAAAAGAGTAAAGTAGATAGATAGAGAGAAAAAGAGAAGTTGGGAACAGCGCATAAATGAATAAACGCAAGTACGATACTGCCACCAGTAACTGCAGTGCATATGTGCCTGACATGAATACCATTTCACATTCACAACTGAGGATAAGTGTTGAAACCC
>NQII01001185.1:38263-86956 GCA_002778355.1 Clitarchus hookeri | reverse complement strand
ATTCCAGGATATAATAGTAAGACACCTGATAGAATGAGTATTTCTCTTGCATTGGCTACAGTGAGTTACCAGTAGAAAATATATTCGGCAGGTTCTATCTTCAGGATTTAAAACACAATAACTATCAGATGATGATGATAGCCGTATGAACATCAATGTTTCAGGATATAATAGTAACACAGCTGTCAAGATGAGTATTCCTTTTGCATGGGTTACAATTAGTTAACTGCAGAAAAAAAAGTTATCTCTTCATTATTAACAACACATAATAATAGTAGTATGAAATTTAATGTTTTAAGATATATTGGCAATACACCAGACAAGATTATGCCTTGTATGAGCTACATTGTCCCACAAGTCGTCTAAAACACACCTGACAAGATGAGGCATTGCACGGGCTACAGTGCACTGCTGGAAAAATAACTTAAAAGTAATATCATACAACTATCAGAATTTAGACATTTTGATCAATTGTGAGAAAAACATAGATGCGAGAATTGAATGACCTTTGCTGATGATGATTGTATGCACACAGTCATCCTATCATCCATCCAACAAACTGCTAGCTTTTACTGCTCTAGGTATATACCTGACGATGGTGTTTTCTAATAGTATTTACATGAATATGAATTTTCAGGAATTGTTCTTCCTTCGTATACGCAATACATACTTCTTTGATGATGAATCCGAGAGGAGATGTGAACCCCTGCACATTAGCAAACATGTTAACAGGTGACGTGTAACTGAATGGATTTTCACACGTACATCAGTACTTAAATATTTTGTCTCGTACTCAGTATGTGGCCAGGCGATCGTGAATTATCAAAGCATATGTGCGAGTGTTGTAGGGAAAATTCTCTGCTGACACAATTTAAATACGACATTCAACCACTCCTGTGTTTACTATGTCATCTTGTTTGTTCACATCCAAAACTAGGAGAGGTGCAGTGCTCATATATTCACTCGGTTCTAGCACCGGCGATAGTGTTTGTCCATAGTAGCTTTCTGGAAACCTGCAAACATTTGATATGGCAACATGCAATTCCAATTCGTAAAATCTACATTTAAATCTCCATAAGGATAACTTTCAGAGTTGAGAAATATTTTAACATTCTTAATTTTCACGTGGTCGAATTTCGATTGATCTACACTGAATACATTTTGTTTTCCCGTCTGGAATGCAACTATGGTGTAGCGAGGCTTCTCGCTTGAAAAACTAGACTTTACATTCCAATTTACATTGATGGAGCATGGCACACTCAGGTAAGTTTCCAAACTCCATGTTCGGAAAGCGATATGGACGTTTCGTTCCTTATCGACGCATTTCAAAACTTTACCAGCTCAAGCATTTTTAATTGTACGTGAGGTAGCATCCAATTTATGGATTGTATCGACAGTGTCGTAGCTTCTGGTCCAACAGCAACATCCTAGATTGCATTCGTTTGCATGTTGGCTAAGAGAATAACCATTTCTTGTTTATAATTAATAATGACATGCATATAATCCGTTGCGTAACCTAGTACCATGGCTAGTGGGACATATACTTCGAATTTTCCATCTTCATAAACTGGTAGTTTATAGTCTGCTTCGACTCCCTAGCCAGCCATTTTCACTGGAGGTGTCACTGTGTGTAAGTGACAGGTAGGTTCTTCATATTAGCTGTAATTCCAACACCCCTTGTCGAATCCACTCCAACACCTCCCAGATCATAAGAAATTCTGTCAATCATGTGCAGTATGCCATTTCTGATGGTTTGGGTTGTTACAGTTACAACACCCTCTTCCTTAGTAATCGTTCCCCTGAACCTCAAATATGAATTACATGGCACAGTATAAATGTCCTGGTTTTGCACTGGGATTCAAACCTCTGCTGACAATGGATTCGGCCCCTGAAGATACTGCGAATAAGAGTGAAATTCAGTTTTTGTAATAGCATCTTCGTAGCTGATGGGTTCTTCAGTGTTAAGTATTTCGGCGTCCGTTTTTGCAGATTTTGAACCCAAGACTTTTGAGGAAGTGTAAATGTTCGCGTGTAAACACACTGACTGCTCGCAGTGTAGTGACCTTTGACTCGTTGCCTCTGCCATTTTTTAAAAATATTTTTCTTATTAAAATTCAGTCCCAACATAAAGTTATTTCTTCGTCACATTAATAAATCAAACTGTCTCCTCGGTCGATAACTCGAACAAGAATTTCTTGCACACTCCTAGCTGTAACTGGAGCATAAATTAGTGTTGTAGGCACCTCGACGAGCTTGAATCCTGGAGGTATATGAGCGAAAACATAATGTAGTGTGTGTGGCTTGGCTGATCATTCAGGTATGAAGTGCTAACAAGATTGCAGTTTATCATTATAACATTCTCTGGCAAAATATTTACCGGCAGGGATGATTCGTGCACTTTACCTGCCTCGTATATTTTATTTTTGAAACCTAGCATGGAAGCTTGTGTATCGTGTTTTGTGTGAAATCAATGCTTGCACTGCAAATAATTTCACTCTTCAGAGTACTTATTTAAGTGCAGTGAAATGCACGGAACGAAGTTCCGAGCTCTTGCCTGACAAGACCAGAGTTATAGACATTACTGATGCGAGGATGCAATCTCCTTGCCTTTAAAATAAATCATAGCATTCTCTTAACAAGCGAATGCACAAATTTCCACTCGCATGACAGCTGCTTGGCATTGTAATTATATCCAAGTTTCTCACCGTGCAAATACTCTCAACTCAAGCGGTGGATGTAAGTTTCCAAAGCTATCGAAATACAAGGCTGTTTCCACTTTTTTTTGTATGCANTTTTTTTTGTATGCGAACCAGTGCGTGCCTGGAACTCTGATATCTAAATTTAAGACTGCCGTCTCATTGTGTTTAGGTTTCCGTGGCAGTCCATTACACATGTACACATTACGGAAATTTGGTATTCTTAACTTGCATGCACATTTTTTTCATTTCTATGTTCGTAGGGGAGCATTTAGGCAATGACTTTAAGATCACCTTTTTCCCCCATTCTCTCAATTTTTCCTTTTTCTTCTTTGGCCTCCACCGACTATCAGATATGGTCTCAAGTAAAGACGTTTGCAATTTTTTTTTNATTTTTCCTTTTTCTTCTTTGGCCTCCACCGACTATCAGATATGGTCTCAAGTAAAGACGTTTGCAATTTTTTTTTTGCCGATTGTGGGCGACTCCAGCTTTCGGTTGTGTCAAATTACTTTGGCCAGCTGCTTACCTTGTTCNATTTTTCCTTTTTCTTCTTTGGCCTCCACCGACTATCAGATATGGTCTCAAGTAAAGACGTTTGCAATTTTTTTTTGCCGATTGTGGGCGACTCCAGCTTTCGGTTGTGTCAAATTACTTTGGCCAGCTGCTTACCTTGTTCNTTTTTTTTTTGCCGATTGTGGGCGACTCCAGCTTTCGGTTGTGTCAAATTACTTTGGCCAGCTGCTTACCTTGTTCTTTAGCACTGTTTACTGCCCTGGCTGTACCGGTAGCACCTCCGATAAGACCTCCAAAAGCACCCAGTGCAGGCAGAACGAAAGGTAGAAAACCTGCTTTTATCTTCCTCCCATTACATGCTTTTCTTAGAGTTCTCCTTTTATTTTTCTGGTTAAATTGCATGCCCATGCCTTGCTTGACTTTGGTTTTAATTATCTTGGAAACACCCCAAGCAGCTACACGTTCACCAAATTTGGACTAAGGTGATTTCGCAATATTCCTGGTTTTTTTTTTTTTTTTGCAAGAACAGCGTAAGCAGAGTCTGTTGCTCAAATTGTTACTGATCGCATAAGCAATATCGTGGTCCTTACATGCCTCGTCCGAAGTATTAATACCACTGTCACAACATGCCAGCCTTTTTGCAAGTTTCGTGCCCGGCCCGCAATACTCGTAACTAGGGTTGTGCAGCTCGAATGGAAGCTTTTTTATTTACGAGTCCACATTCACTTTTGGTCTTGCTAATACAAGGCCTTACAACAGACTGACCACCAACATACTAGACAGCTTCTTTATACATTTTTTTGGAGTTTGTCCGACCACTTCCCCAGACGTTGTGATGGCCTCTCAATTCCCCTAACTTTATTACGGTTAAATTTTGCATGATTTTTATATCAGCCGAATGGAGATTGTCAAACAGGACACTAGTCTGCCAGTGCATATCATCGCTGAGGATTAAGCTACTTCCCACGAATCACGTCATGGTCTTCTTTTGCGAAATACTATGTGATGTCTCATTTGTGGACCATCTAATTGTAGCAAAACATGCGTGCTTCTGAGTGTGAAGAGGCCAATGGTCTTGGGTTCGAGNTCATTTGTGGACCATCTAATTGTAGCAAAACATGCGTGCTTCTGAGTGTGAAGAGGCCAATGGTCTTGGGTTCGAGGATGTGTACTTATATTCGAAATCGCTTCAACAACCAAAGTAAAAGAGATTTTCTCGGATTCTAGAAGCTGTGGATGCATCGATAATGAGGATGTGATTCTTCCCGATTAGGCTAAACCAAACTCTGTGTTTGTTTTCGATTATGTGGATACACTCTTCGTCTGGACATACGTCCTTATAAAGTCATAGGGCAGGCATGCATTGGTGGATTGTTTTTACCTCTGACAAACTTATTCTCGCATACCGAAACAGTTACATCGCGATAATGCAAATGTGCTAGTTTTTTTCGGATGGACGAAATGAATTAACGTCATGCGTCTTCCGACCATGTAAATACAGACATGCCTTTTGAAAAGTATAAAGATGTGTGTGCTTGTTGTTGGAATGGGCCATACGGATTCCTTGTGATAGTAAAATAATTTCCTTTACTTGAAGGAAGGTACCGTAGAGATTTTTATCAGTTCATAATCATTCACCAGTAAGATAATGGTGTATACCATATCTAAATTCGGACATGATGGTCTGAAACTACGGGANGTTCATAATCATTCACCAGTAAGATAATGGTGTATACCATATCTAAATTCGGACATGATGGTCTGAAACTACGGGAGATAGCTGCCTGATGCAGATGGAAGATGGTCACTGCAGCATTGGAGGGAAGCGACTTAAGAATTTGGGTGAACCGAAATATGATGGCGATTATGTTAATATGCTGTGCATTCAATCAGTTTTTCAGAAACTTTAAGGGCATTGGCAGTAATGCAAACATCGTCTGATAAAACAGAGGCNCTGTGCATTCAATCAGTTTTTCAGAAACTTTAAGGGCATTGGCAGTAATGCAAACATCGTCTGATAAAACAGAGGCTCATTTACATACATTGACTGAAGGCTTGAGCAAACTCTCTGTTAGATACCAAAATTAATGCTGTAGAAGAAAGAATAGCCAGCAATATTATTACTGCTTTGTCTGCCATGAATTATGATGAGAAAGTATGGAAACACTGTAGTCATATCCGAGACGCATTACAAAATTAGAAGACTATATCAAAAACAACATCAAGCCCACTTACNGGAAACACTGTAGTCATATCCGAGACGCATTACAAAATTAGAAGACTATATCAAAAACAACATCAAGCCCACTTACGTACGACCTGCTGCTACTGCTACATCTAGTGCACCTTGACCTACATAAGCATTTCATCCTAAACTGAAGACTGCCCCTAAATAGTAAAATTATATAAAAAAAATGGTTGCCTGTAAAGTCGGTTTTACGGGCGAAGATTTTACGTGACAACGTAGTGCTGCGCGNGGAAACACTGTAGTCATATCCGAGACGCATTACAAAATTAGAAGACTATATCAAAAACAACATCAAGCCCACTTACATACGACCTGCTGCTACTGCTACATCTAGTGCGCCTTGACCTACATAAGCATTTCATCCTAAACTGAAGACTGCCCCTAAATAGTAAAATTATATAAAAACTGTTTCCATTGCTGTTTTCTATTTAGTACAAAGGCGGACACTGCTGATAAATTACGTCGGGTTATTGGAANAAAAACTGTTTCCATTGCTGTTTTCTATTTAGTACAAAGGCGGACACTGCTGATAAATTACGTCGGGTTATTGGAAATGTGCGTGGAAAGTATTTGTTGGCCAAGCGAGCACGTTTTAGGAACGTGACATGGTTTTGGAGGATGCATTAAAACCGCTCACATCTCGAGACTTGATGATTTGCAACCTGTAGTTTCATCTGTTTCATTGAAGAAAGAACCTCATGAAGCCATACACAGCAGTCAGGGAGGAAACTAAAGCGTAAACGTGATGTATAAGGAGTGGCGGATGAAGACTATATTCCATTGTCAGTTTTGAAGCGTAAAAAATATCGTGGTAATACTCGAAATATATTCGCCTCGGTCCAATGATAGAACATATGGGGTTTACAAACGAAGTAAAAAATTGTTTCTGGGAAACAAGGAAATATTTTTCCTCCCAAATGGTGAAATTTAAATGTCCTGTCGACAGCGAATATTGTTATTCTTGGTCGGTGGTTTTCAAGCAATTCATTGAGAATAGCTTTTCTCATTGTTTCGTCGCAAGAGACCCATTTTTCTTGCAGCCATGCCACGATTTCTTTCTTCGCGTCATATTTTGACGGTGGTCTTTCTACTTGCTTCGAATGATATGGTGCATTGTCCTTAACTATTATGGAATTTGGTGGCAGATTTGGTAAATCTTGCTGCAAAATCCACTTCTCAAAATTCAGAGCATTCAACTGCCCGTGATAATCACCTGTTGTCGAATTTGCCTTGTAAATTAACTGCCCGCCCAAAATAAAGCCTTCTTGCCAACCGATATGTACAACAATAAGTCTGTTTGCTGCATTACCACTTTCTGCCAATCTTTCAACGTCGCCTTTCTTTTGACAGCACTTCTTAAATGTCAAATTGGTATCAACCCACGTTTCGTCAATGTAAAATATGTTCCTTCCTTCTCTTGTCAGCTGTTTCATTGTTGTCAAATACTTTGAACGCCTAACGACGATTTCAGCTCTTTCAACAAGAAACACCCGCTTCTTTGTGATCTTTTCCACAAGAAGCCCATGTCTTTAAGCAGTATTCGTAGAGACGACTGACTCCAATCCCACCCAATCTTTTCACGCAGAACTGGCATAAGTTTACCTACAGTTAGTACGATTTTCTTGACGACGTAAAATTCTCTAATAGTGTCCCTTTCACACGCTTTTCAAAGCTATCGATAACAATTTTCGTAGTTTTTTTTTTGGCCTGAAATTACAGAAAAATGTATACATAAACTTATTTTCTAGGCACCTTGTTTAATGTTTACTATACACAATATACACATATAAATGTATACTGGAATGCATGTTCCAAGGCTTCTGAACAATAAGTAAATAAAAGAATGAACGAATTTCACTTCCCTCTGAATTTGTTCTCTTTGAAAACTCCGATTCATTACCATATTCCTTTGTTTTATATATATATAAATAAAACTAAATACCAAAGGCCTTTTCTTTAAAAAATATGTTTTAAATTAAGTTTCGATGTGCGCTTATAGCATTACAAACTGTATGTGTAAAGGTACCACAAAATAATTTTTCCTGTTAAAAAGTGATATATATATATATATATATATCATTTGATGTATGATATACATATATAGCTTAGCTTTTGAACTGCCGATTGCGCAATTAACATCAATATAAAAATGTCCATATTTAGTAAATTTTAACAGAGACTTATAGTACTAAAATACAATAACGAGTACCTTCAACATGTACGTTATAAATTGCAGTTAAATAATTATGAGGACTACGCCAAATTTACTATTTTTAAATAAAATCTGTTGAATGGTTTTGGTTGACTCAATATATTACTTGCAAATATTACTGAAATTTCACGGATGACACTATACTATTGGTACAATGTTTGAGAAGTATACCAGTTCAGTCAAGAAAATAAACCTTGCTTTGATGCTGTTACGTGAGGTATTTATCTTCATCTGTCAAAGTGACTAAAAATTAACATAAATTCATCACATTGCAGATGTAATAATGGCTCCGGTTGGCTGGCACGTAAAGTGCATTAAAAAGGTTTGGTACAAAACACATTATTCCTAAACAGCTGGATATTTTGTAGGGGCGTCCAAAAACAGCGTTTAAAGTTCTTATTCGAACTCCAAGAATTATTTTTGACGTAAAAATGGCTAAAACGGGTGCTTTCAGAAACAGTTTCAGCAACAGATTTTTTTATACAAACACTTAAGAGTTGTCTTCAGAAACATATCGTACTTTCTTCTCATTGGTGTGCCTTTAAAATTAAACAGGTTCACTGCTGAAAGTCACGTGTAGGCGAGTCGCCGGCAGAGACAGCATGCAAGTTGAGCGCCTTGTGGGTACAGCTGACGAAGCTAGTGAGGAATGTGACCAGAGTTCGCCTTAGAGTCCGCCCGTTTTGAGGACTCGATTGCACAAAATAATTGCAAGTAGTCGGAACCATTTATAGGAGATACGGTTCACAGTGTAAGGATTGTGTTCTTACCTTCGCTTTCCTGTAGTTGTTTGAAGCTCACCAGGTCTCTGTCTGCTTTGTTTGCGAATAATTTCTATAGACGTCTTACTTACTCCCGTGTACTTTGCAGCTCTTTCTGTAGCTTTGTTAATAAGGACCAACAAATATTTATTCCTTGCCTCTTCATCACAAGCTTCTACATCAATCCCGATGAGTTCTCTTTCCTTGCTGTGTACAACTTGTTTATACCTCTTGGGCCGCGTGCTGCTCGCCATTGTCCACAGTCCGTCACTACTGCGTGGAGCGAGGGGTAATGTGTTTTGTAAGGCACGTAGCATGGCGTGGAGGCGTGGCCACTGCCTTCCTAAACCCCTAACCCCCCTTGCAGCAGGCCTTCCACTCCTTCGCGCTACGATCCATCACGAGTCTTGGCGACAACAGTACTGGCCCACTGCCAGATGCCATGGGCTCCGGACTCCGAACCCTGCACCCTGTGCCAGATCCCCCATTTGTTATCTACTCAAGTACAATGCTGGAAACACATTTCATCGTTATACTCGGATAACAATAGTGCGTCAGACGTGACACGATAGGCGCGACGCGAACAAAATAATTTTTCAATCTATATTCATTACATTTAATGCTTGCTGGGGACCAAACAATGGCTTTGCGCGAATGACCTTCGTGTTGCAGGCGCGGTACGATTATGACAAGGTTATTAGATGTGTTAAGGTTTATTCTACTTAGGTTGAGAAGCTCAACGTTTTTAGTTTGGGAACTAAACTTTTTCGCTGACAGGATGCACTGGTGTCGCATTCAAACGGGATTTTTCTCCGTTTTGTATATAAGTGAATAGGATAATTGCAATTTCGTAAAATAAATACAACTGTGTAAAATATTCTGGATTGTACTGTGTTGAAATCTACGTAAAAAATAAACTTTGTTCTTCGCACTACAGTGGAATAAAACGAGTTACGTTCACATTTTGTTGTATGTTAAACTGGATTTAGCAAAGTCGGCCTATACAATTGCTTTATTTAAATGGGACAACTGAAGAGAAAATAAATAGTTAAATATTTTTAAAAAAGTATTATTTTTAGGTTTTTCCTGCGTAGTTTCCGTAAGGAATAGACGAAAAGTACGAAGTTCTTTTTGACAGCTATATTTATTTCGCAATTAAATTCATAACGTATTTCCATTCAATTAAGCTCAAAGTTAAGTCACCCAAAGCTCTTCACTCACTCACTCGCCTAATGCAGCTCACTGCTGATGGCTTCCAGACCAGCATACAACACGCTACTGGCAGCAGCCTCAGTTAATTGGTACTTAGAAACAAAAAATTTAATGGAAATACGAAAATACGGCTTTACAAGTCACACACAATAATAAACGAATTCAAAAAAGTTCAAACTTTAAGCTCACTTATTACAAATATGCCACTAAATTTCATATAAAATTAAAAAACATCAGTTCTTCGAGAATTTTTGTTAAACATACTTTGAAAAATTTCAGATATAGAGGAAACGCGTCAAGATAACAATTATGTCACCTGCCACAAAAAATACTTTAAAAATTTTAGTCATATCGTTAAAAAAGTTATAATATGTGACCATATCATAAAAACACCAAAAAAAATGACCTAACATCCATTCACTGCCTGCTATAAGATTTCTGCATTAATTGTGCCCTCCATGCCAACTCATGTACACCCATTATCCTTATTTCGCTGTGTTTTGCTCTCTGCTATACCTAAACACCACATGGACCACTTATATGTAGTAGTGCATTTGACACTCTCTCGTGAGTGGTCACAATACATTCAGTTTCTCTGGCTCCACTCTGGTTACTGGTTCCTGCTGCGTGCGCCGAGTGTGTAGAGCACAGATAAAGAACCAGCTTACCTTGCAACACTTCACTATACGCCACTGCCAAACGATATATATACCACTGAGAATTACATGGAGAAAATAGCCTCATAAGTGCAACTTGGCCACCTCTATTATCAAACTATACACCTTGCCGTCACCCAGACCAATTAGTGAATTCTCCCTCCAGAGATCACTGCACGTAAAAAATAGCTCCACTTGTCGTGCCTTCCATATATTCACACATTTTCCAGAATTCGGTTCTTACCATGGCCTATGCCAATTGGTACTTTGTACCACAGAGGCATGACTAAATAATTATACACAGAATAAAATTACATGACTGGTGCCCAACACACAATTTCCCATTTCTTAGCTTTGCTATATTTGTGCCTACCACGATTCCAGTTATTGTTCTTTGCCTCCAGAGAAGAACGACTTAGCAGCAAGACTGCAACCACTGCGACATTTTCGTGATACGGAGTAGAGTGAGAACATTTTTAACTTGTCTCCCTCTTTCCGGAAAATGTAGACTACGTTAGCCACTACTTCGTGTTTAAACTGATCATAATTCGCCTTGGGCTAGATCCCAGCTAGGTTTACCCTTTGCTTTCCTATTAACTTTATTAATAATTTATGTTGTTAAGACTGTTAAAACTGGACATACAATTTGTTTGTTTACTAGTTTGAATGTACTTCAGATTGATAATTGTTAGAGAACTTTTTTTGCAGTACGGCCACACGCACGGAGGAGCATATGTACGTGGTAATACACTGATGGAACAAAAGTCATGGGATACCTCCTAATATCGTGTCGGACCTCTTTTTAGCCGGCGAAGTGCAGCAACTCTACGTGGCATGGACTCATCAAGTCGCTGGAAGTCCCTGGCAGAAATATTGAGCCATGCTGCCTCTATTGACGTCCATAATTGCGAAAGTGTTGACGGTGAAAGAGTTTGTGTAGCCAAATCATTCGCTTGAATTGTCCAGAATGTTCTTCAAACCAATCGCGAACAGTTGTGGCCCGGTGACATGGCGAATTGTCATCCATAAAACTTCCATCGTTGTTTGGGTGCACGAAGTCCATGAATGGCTGCAAGTGGTCTCCAAGTAGCTGAACATACCCCTTTCTAGTCAACGATAGATTCAGTTGGACCAGAGGACCCAGTCCATTCCATGTTAAAACATCCTACACCATTATGGAGCCACCACCAGCTTGCACAGTTCCTTGTTGACAACTAGGGTCCATGGATTCGTGGAGTCTGCGCCACACTCGAACCCTACCATCAGCTCTTACCAACTGAAATCGGGACTCTTCTGACCAAGCCACGGTTTTCCGGTCGTCTAGGGCCCAACTGATATGGTCACAAGCCCAGGAGAGGCGCTGCAGGCGATGTAGTGCTGGTATGCTGTTAATAAAGGCACTCGAGTCGGTCTTCTGCTGGCATAGCCCAGTACAGCCAAAGTTCGCCGCACTGTCCTAACGGACACGTCCGTCGTACGTCCCACATTGATTCCTGCTGTTATTTCACGCAGTGTTGCTTGTCTGTTAATACTGACAATTCTGCGCACACGTCGTTGGTCTTGGTCATTAAGTGCAGTCGGTCGGCCACTGCGTTGTCCATAGTGGGAGATTATGCCTGAAATTAGTTATTCTCGGCACACTCTTGACACTGTGGATCTCGGAATGTTGAATTCCCTAACCATTTCCGAAATGGAATGTTCCACGCGTCTAGCACCAACTACCATTCCGCGTTCAAAGTCTGTTAATTCCCGTCGTGCGGCCATAATCACGTCAGGAACCTTTTCACATGAAACACTTGACTACAAATGAAAGCCCAACCAATGCTTATTTATACATTTTGTACGCGATACTACTGCCATCTGTATATTTGCATATTACTATCCCATGACTTTTGTCACCTTTGTGTAAGTTGAAAGGCATAGAAAAATTAATTAATTGTAATTATTTCCTTGCTTATTTCTTATTAAATAACATTCCTGAATATTGTTTTTGTATGGTATTTCATGATAATGAACGTAATTGTTACCTTGCAATAAAATTACATTGGTAGTATTTTATATCATTGGATTATTTCATGGGACGACGTTGAGAGATTTAAATCGAAAGTTAAAGCGATGCCGCTTTAAAATAAACATTTCATTAAATTCAAACTGATTTGTATTTATGATATCTGCAAGATTTTGACGAATATAACATATCGACAATAACAATTTTATATTTCTTAGATACATACACGTATTGATAGTATTTACAATTGTGTCTAATGTGCAATGCATGGAAACAAAAACAGTCGATCATGTGACCACTCGATATGAGGTTGTGCCTGTGAATGCCCCATTTCTAAATGTGTAATTGCCAAAGTTTAACAGGTTATAATACCAAGCAAAGCGTCTCGGATAATAAACTAAGTGTCGCTGTGGTACTATGAGAGTTCCGGTCAGAAATAGTAAGTAAGCGACATACGAAACAGTAACCTCAAACGTGTAATTGTCGAAAATTGGGAACATGGCTTTCGATTCGTCTAACACGTATTTACATCAAAGTTTTGTATGATGGAAATTCAATACTTTGAGTAACCGATCAATATAAAAGTTCCTGACGGGGAATAACTGATAGTAAAACAAAAGGGACGGTAATACTGTATAAAGTTGATGTGAAGATAAATTTAGAAGCACATATTCTACCAAATAATACATTTAATCTGTTATCCGTGAAGATAGCAGTTAGTTATGGAAAAGGGGTAATCTTCAGTGCGTCCAGTGCAGAAACAGTTGGTTACAGTAGTTTAAGAATTGAATATGGTACATCCGGAAGGATATTAATGGTATATTATACTATGTGCAGGGTGGAAAAGAATTGTTCAGTAGAAATGGAAGATTTGTGGCACAAAACATTCGGCCATTTTAACCGTCACATTTTGGCGCAAATGGGTATACCCACATCAAATGAAGTGCGTGACTCGTGTCATCAGGGGAAAGTCCAAATACAGTCATTCCCGAGGAGCACTTCATCTAGGCCTCGCAGAATACAGATGTAGGGGGTTCTGTCACTACACCCACTAACATTGGTGAGCGATTTTTTCAAACAATAACAGATTACTACTCTAACTTCTGTGTCATGTATGCTTGCTCAAAACTAAAGCTGAAAAAGTTGAAGACGAAATGAACAATGTCAAGAATCTCAGGTTGGAACTAACTGTACAACTCGTATTAGATGCGATAATGGAGGGGAGTATTATTTATCAGAACTGAAGTACTTCTGTACCGAGAAAGTTATTAGATTGGAATGTGCAGTTCCGTATTCACCACANATTATTTATCAGAACTGAAGTACTTCTGTACCGAGAAAGTTATTAGATTGGAATGTGCAGTTCCGTATTCACCACAGATGAATTGTGTTAGTGAAAGGCTAAATAAGAATCGCTTGAAGAAGTGAGGTCTATATTTGCACAAATGATTTTGCGAAAGCATTTCTAGGGAGAATCTATTCGCACAGCCACATACTAACTAAACCGTTTCTCTACAGCTGCACTCAGTGAAGAGATTTCTGCCAAACATGTTTTTGTGTTGTTAGCCTTCCTAAGCTAAGAATATTTAGAGTCAGGGCATGGACAGTGAAGTTGCCACAGAGAGGTCAAAGGGCCACACCGGCAAGGTTGGTTGGCTATGGCCTTGATGGTCATAGGTATGGGATCCAGTGATAGGAAGAGTTCAAGTGTTTAAGGACGTAACATTTGATGAGAAGGATGCGTTATTTAAAGATTAGTCACAAACTAATATTGGTGGAGAAATCGGAGAAGGATACAACAATGAACAAATGTCAACAAATCAAACTTCTACAACAGGAGAAAGCGATGAAGAGTTTCGTGGATTCGAAGATGAGAGTGTCGATCCATTACCAGTAAGAAGTGAAAAGAAAGCGACAACGCAAACACATTTGGAAAACTGTGAACTATAATTTACGCATTGTTAACTGAGTGAATGCAGTCACAGTTGTATGAAGAAGCAGTACTAAGAGAGTGAAGAATGGAAGGCTGCAATCCAGAAAGCATTAGATTCACATACTAAATTTAAGACAAGGATAACAGCGGACCCACCAAGGGATGCTAAACCAATTTCAACAAAATAGGTGGTGATGGTGGCACATCTATCACGAGCACCTGCCGTAAAAAAACTCATGCCATAAATTGCGGTTTCTACGAGATCTGCAGGGATGGATTGCTGCTGCTACGGACGTGGCGTCTTACCTGGGTGCGTGTGCCCTGTCGGACTAGCTCGCCCCACGGCTTATAACGGATGTCTTCAAGGCAATCTGGAAGCGTGCGTGCAGCATGTGACGTCACCTTGGGGCGCTGTCTACACTTCATGAACGACGGAAAAATCTTCTTGAACTGGATGTTCAAGAGATATAAAGAATGGCTTCTCATTTTTTTGGGAGGAGAAGCATTCATGGACTTTGTTAGGACGAAACTCTGTTCGTGGGGGGAAGGGGGGGGGGTTGCCTAAATCATGTCATAAGTTGGGTTTTCTTCAATTTTCATATCGCAATTTTGTAATTTAAATTTAATATTCAAGTTGTGTTATGCAGTAGTCTTTCGCTGTATAACTGAAGGGACTTTCATAAAACTTGTATAGAGTTTTTCAATTATTATTTTGCATCAATATTTTGCTGAGCATGTNTAACTGAAGGGACTTTCATAAAACTTGTATAGAGTTTTTCAATTATTATTTTGCATCAATATTTTGCTGAGCATGTGTGATCATGGTTTAATAATGTATATGAGGAGTAAAAAAAATTTCCATGAAAGTGGAAACCCCAAAATATAGGATAAAATCAAGAGTTATTTACCATTTTACTTTGCAAACCCAAAGGTGAAGTATTCCTTAACCACTGGGAGGGGGGAGAGGGCCTTTCACTGTAGGAAGTAGAGGCGGAGTCCCTGCCTCATGTGTCGGCAAGCTACCACCACAGGGTATTTCATACTAATCCAGATGGGACCAAGAAGGCAAGGCTGGTAGCAAAAGGTTTCCAGATGTATGTAAGCGAATAGGTATGCGCACATGTGTCTAATATGCCTACAGTTAGACTGGCACTGTCCTACTCCCTACAGAAATATTGAAGTGTCAGACACATGGATGATCCCACAGCTTTCTTTAACGGGTGACTCGACAGGGATGTGTACGTATTCCAACCAAAGGAAGTGAAAGGTAAACAAAGTTTTGAAACTTCAGTATTTAATACATTGACTTCGAGAGTCTCCACGCTGCTCGAACCAGAGGTTTAATCAGTTTGCAACTAAGTGCAACTTGAGAACAAACTTTGATGCTTGTTAATATATCGGAGACAGATTGTGACTAGTTGTGTGGGTATTTTATATTTTTATGTTGGTAGAATAATAAAAAAAATATAAAAATTCGCGAAACAGCAAAAAATAAAAATAATTTGGTACCAAAAACATGAGACTTGCAGTGTTTCATAAGGACAGAAGAATAATGCGAGAAAACGGAATAGAAATATGTCATCAATAGCTCATAGGAAACAAACTGAAGAGGTTTAACCTAGCAAAATACAAGAGCTCCTCCATCCCAATGGAAGAGACATTGGCATTTGGTGACACGGGTGATGTTAAGGACGTCTCATAGCGAGAACTTATTGGGAGTTTCACTTACATACCCAAAATGAGTATACCAGACATAATATTTGCAACATATTATACGAGTTGTTTTCTGGATCAACCAACTCGTCATTTGTGGAACGCAGCAGAAAATGTTCTTCGGTATGTGAAGGGCATTTTCAACAAGACTCCGGTGAACAATAAACGTCCAGCTGAGTGCTCAAGTAATCACCTATGCAGAGATGCTGATAGGGAAGCCGACAAGGTATACCGCAAGTGTGTTAGTGGGATGACGTTATTACACTGTAGCAGCTTGTCCTGGGGTTCAAAGAAGCAGCAGGATGTTGCACTGAGCTCCGTGGAGGCATAGTACATAACGTCCAGTCTGGCGGCATCAGAACTTCTTTACCTGAAAGAGCTTCTTAGTTTCAGAGGAGAAACGTAGATGTGAAGTGTTGTTTGTCAGTGGATAAGCAAGAAGCCATTCGCATGATGAAAAACTATTAAAACACTAAATGATCCAAACGCATAGGCATAATATTTCATTTTTAAAAGACATCGCTGTTAAACAAGTGTTGAAAGTTGGCTATGTAGAATCAAACAGGAACATTGCATACATTTTTATCAAGCCATTGGTTTCTCTAAATGTCGTGTACTGAGGGAAAGGCTCTTTTGGTTTCATTTTTTTTTATTAAATAGCCACCGACTTTGTTCTGATTCAAATTCAAATGTGCAATGTTTGTAAACCGGTTTAAGTATCTACAACTCATATTTTTACAGACTTGAAATTGATAGAGGCTGTTGGTAGTATTTAGAATTATCACCAATAGGCCATGCACGGAAACAACACAGTCGTTCATCAGATCACTCGGTACTAAGTTGTGCGCGTGGACGGCCTGTTTCATTGGCGAAGTTTAGCAACAATAACAGTTAAATTTTTTTGTTATCTTTGCTATTATCTAAGTAATAGTAATAGCCGAGAAATTATAATGAGCAGGTTTTGCAGCATGTTTCTTATCAAATATCAGTAAGATATTCAGCAGTTTGGTGTCACTTGCTTTTGAGTCACTTTGCGACGGCGACAGTGTGGGGGAAAGCCAGGAACACATGTCCGCGGTGTAACGTGAACATCATCTCCTCGTCCTCACACCCTCAAACCAGCTCCCCTTCTGGCAAGTCTCCCGTCGAGGAAATGGTCGGCGAGGCAGTTTGGGTGGTTGGGTGGTGGAGCGGGGGGTCGGTGGATGATAAGTCCCCTCCCTTCCACAAAGCAGCGCGCGGAATACGCGCTCGGCTGGAGAAAATAAGAACTTAAGCCCGTCAAGTTTCCCCCTGCCACCCACCCTCTCTTCGTCACCACCCCACCACCAACAGAAACATCAACGGGGCTCCTTCACAAGTCTCGGCGCTTCATCCTAGCAGGTGCAACCACCCCTACCCACCCTTCCTTTACCAACCCTCTATCCCGTACAAAGTGTTTTCACAAATAAAAATAATACTGAGGCGCCGTACGGGCTTTAGCCTTGGCGCAACGCAGCGCCGTGAATAGGTTTAGGAAACGTTTAAAGGAGTGGGGCTTCCGGTGGCTTACATACCTGGCTTAAGACGTTACTCCTGGCAGGCCTTGTGCTTTGCTGATATTAGCAGATCCGGGATTGGACGAATGTGAGAGCGGCATAAAGCTCGTTAAGCCTATTAACTGCCACGGACCGCCTCAGTCAGGTGAAAACGGCTCAAGACACGTCTTACCTAACTAAACACACGATTTTTATTACCACATATTTATCAAAATATTGCGTTTTATACACTATTGTTGTGCAAGTACTTAAAAATTAATTTAATCGTCGGCAGGAACTGCATGGATTTTTTAAATTCCGTTAACAATGAACAGACTTTCCGTTTTTCGTTGACATTTCAACAACGCTCTCAAAATATTCAAATTAAAATAATTACGTATTATATACACTGCTGAGGCTTGCAGTCAAATAGTTGCGAGCAACATGTCATACGGCCGAAACTCACGACAGACGCATTAATCTGAACATAGGCGTGGGCTAGTTTTAAAGCTAGAATTTTACTGAATTGAAATACGAGGAACATCGGTAATACTCACAATAATAATGAATTGGTCACATACGTTCTTCAAATTTGTCGTTTTAAATATATCAGTACTTCATTTTTTAATGTGTTTGTGTAACGGAACACAATAGAGAAGCCCGAAGTAAGTACTTTTTATAAGAGTTTAATTAAAATAAATGTACTCAAAAGAAAATATCTGCTTGAGAGCGGCGTCCATTTGTGGTTCGGCATCTCAAAACGATGACTATAAAGTTTTTAATCTCGGAAAGTTCGTTAAGTGTGTAGCATAGGCAGTAGTACCTACATACCAAATTTCGTCAAAATGTGTTCAGCCGTTATGGAGCTGAGTGGTGACATACACACACACACACACACACACACACAAACACGCGCGCGCAAACAGAGACTTTCACATTTATAATATTAGTAGGATGTGGATTGTTTTTCAACATCAGAATCACGCTATTTCTGAAGTATGTAAGTTTAATTCCATTTTTAAACATCAGAAATGTTTTCCCTTTTAATTAAGCAGCTAGTTTGGACCTAAGAGATACATGTAATGACACACTCATTTTTGAAAGTTTCAAAGGTGTTGATATTAAATGTTTATATATTTTGGTTCATACCACCAAACATAAATGATCGCCGATCAAATATATCTCCTAAAAAAGGGTTTATATTTTTTACGCTAATGTAACAAAAGGCAAATAAAAATTATTCAATCAAGTAGTCATGATGCGGCATTTCAATTCTATCATTTTTCATCTACGTTTAAAATGACTAGATCCTATCTGGCTGTCGTGGATACTTCATTTAAATCGTTATTTACGACATAACTTAATAAACTTAATAAATACACAGCTATAAAAGTTCTCCTTGAGTTTTTGCCTTCCCGAACTTCCTGAAATCGTTACAACTTCACTTCTTTTCGCTGCATTGAGCCGAGAAGGAATAAGATAATATGTCATGCGGGCGACTGCAGAGTATTTTAACACCATCAGCAGCCATGCAACACGGTGTTACGAGTTGTGGTCAGGCCCTTAGCTGAGCGGCCTGCCTGATCACACCTTCACTTATTTATCCAGGACACGGGCTGTGATCGCTGAAATTAGTTATGAAATTGCAAACCACAGAACCCCCTCCACCGGCCAGTAAAAGGGGACAACGCAGCCGATATAGGACAGTGTAGTCCGTGGGCGGTGTCTTTTGTCGTCGGGTCATTGGAACGAGAAGACCACTGAAGATGGGTGTGTCCAGCCGTCGACTTGCGCCATCTTATTCAGCCTCTGGAATCCTGAACAAGGTGGGGACTCTCCAATTAGGCTTTACTCAGAACGTGGCTGGTCAAATCTTTATAAAATAATGTAATTTAATATTTCAATATATTTGTATAGCTCCCTTCGTTCATATTTAATCATATTTACATTGAAATAATATTGTAGAAACCTAATGTTAAATAAACCTATTTTATATAGTGTTCATTACAGAACTCATCAATAACTTGTTACGCCCCTATATCCCCGTTAAGGATAAATATCAACAAAATGTCAAAATCATAACGTACTTCAGGATGTGTGCTCACAGACACCCTATGCTCTGTCAGCCTGCAGAAATCAATGCAAATCCTGGACTACCATGTCAAGGAGAAAGCTAGATAAATCCAAATTGGGGTAAATTGTTTGCCCATAATATAATTACACATTTAAAAAGAATATTACTCTTATTTTGTTATTATTTATTTGTTATTTTTATTTCAATGTTTTCCGTATATTAAGTTAATTTTGAAGGTTATACTGGACGATTCGTATTTTATGAACTCGCCAAGAATAAACAATTTCAATTTTATCAAGAAAGTGAGTCATTTAAACATAAAACTGTGAACAGGTTACGTTAAAATAATAAGCGAAGTATTGTTGTTATTGTATGACTTCATTTGTGAGTCGACTTAAAAACAGGCCCGTTTTTCAGCCGAAATGTCAGACTTTTCTCGCATATCTGATACTAGAGTTTTGTTTATGGTCAAATTCGTATACATGGTATGTGTTGTAGAAATAAGTAAAATGTGTTATACGGCATTAAAGTTACTTCAATTTGAAATTTTTCAAAGTACTAAGTTTTCTTCTGTTATACAAAATAGTTTTAGAACACTTTTCGGGTTAGGATAGGCTAATTCCTGAGGGGAAATTACCGCTAGAGAACGAGACTGTGCGGGGGGACCGCCCGAGTCGCTACACGCGGGAAGAGGTTTGTACATACTAAACCATTCCCCAGCGCCTGCCACCTATTTCACTCCGCATGTTTAACGAGTAATAATAGTGCGTGTTTCCAAATTCCTTTTAAGTCCTCCGCCAACATGGGACCGGCTGCTGGAGTAGGAAAAAAAAAGGCCGTAAAACGCCCAGGGACGCGCACAGGAGCGCCGCGCCGCAACATCAAATTACGGCCAAAGTCGGCAACACTGCCGTGGGATCAGGAAGTTCAACCCCCTGTCCACCACCAACAGTCAAGCGGCGCATAAACTTTTCATGTTAACTTTGAACTGGAATTCGTTTAGTTATTTTTTTTGCCCTTCGCCTAACCGGTTTACTCACGCTCCGTCAGGTTTGGTAAGACTTTGTGCCCGCCATTGGCGATTCCGTGTGAGTGTGTGTACGCGCGTGTACCGTACTTTGTGCCCGGTTATGCTGCTAGGACTGACTCTTTTGAAACGCAAGAGCGAATTCCCTACACGCACCACCTCTTCAACCCTTTTGCACCCTCTCTGTCTCTAGTTTCTCCGTCTCCCTCTCTCTCCTCGCAAAGCCCGCCTTTATTCTGTTCAGTTTCGTATGTTTACCTGACCTCCATATGTCCTCTATTTGACATCTGGTTAATTCCCAATTTACATGCACGGGCGTTACCGGTCCCGAGGAAAAGTCTCTCCGTTCATCCGCTAGGAAGCGCTGACGGCAAATGCACCCACGCTAGCACGCAGAGCCCCGCCCGCCATCTTGTTTTGTTTGGGTTTCAATTAGCGCTTCCAAATGTGGCGTCTACCTCTGTGATTACCAATTCCCTTAGACGCAGGTGGGCCGTTAGAACAGAAAACATGTTTGGTGCGTGCATTGATGACGTTCCTATCAAATGGGAATAACTAGCTTTGGCGTCGGGTGGGGAATCCACTGTGTAAATGTTTTAGGAATACAAGCGAGTTCGCAAACACTAGGGGCTCTGCTACATGTCTGCGAGGACGTTGCCTTGCCTGCAGAAAGGATGCTTTGAAATTCTGTTGCTCCGTATACAATCCAGCACAGACTTATGTTTAAAGTTTAATGTTAACGGGGCAATACCGGCAAAAAAAGGGAATCTTTATTATGCAGACGAGTTACATAGCTTAGTATAGTCTATTCGCGGTTACTCCTTACTTCTTGAATCAAACCTTCGAAAAATCATCTCATGTATGACGTTTTTGGTTGTTTCCTAAAAATATCCTGTAACACAATCGTTTTATAGTTGTGTTAACATAAACTTACCGTATTTTTGGTTAAATTGGATTTTACTTGTAATTTATTTATAAACTATAATATTCCATTTGTATTTAATATGAATAAAAACCTGAAAGAAAAGAGGCTTGTTTGTAATCTTTAGTAATAAATAATTCTTATGCAAAATATTATTACCCGGAGTGCACACGAATGCGGTGCACTGTCCCTTTAGTGTAATTTTCTAGACTCGGATAAGCTTTGTTTGCACGAGGCGGAGGAATATCCTAGAAGTATAACTTTATCAGTGTTTCAGATAAGTTGGAAGTAATCGAGAATGGACTATAACAATATATTTGCAGCAAAACACACAGATGAAGATATTTCGCTAAGCTAGACATGCAGAATAACGAAGCTTTAATCATATAAAATAAGATGCTTTTGTACTTACGCAAAGAAAATTTAGCCGCTAAAACATTATATGGGGTAATTATAACACAAGAAAAATATTGTAGAGTAATTTTTTTCAAATTTTGTTTAAATGTTGTTACAAAAGTACAAATCTAAAATTATAAATAACTAGGCGAGTATGCATTTTATGTGAACATAAATAAATCTGGCGTCCAGTAACAGTGCATTTATTTTATATAATGAGGAGCTAACAAGTATTTATAATTTTTATTATAAAACAAATGCGCCTTCAGCGAACCACATAATGTGAGAAATTGTCAGAAATATTGACTGGTGTGATTGTTACCTCCTGTTTATTTAATGTGTGCAACATTACCAATACTCTATAATTTTTAACACAAGTTTTATTTTCACTATCATGAATGAACAAATATGTTACGCATATACAATAAGTCTATGAGAATATGTTTTTCCCTGGATTAAAGCCTATCGTGGTCTCTCCACACTTCATGAAACAATCAAACCTTTGAAAAAAACACCCCATTTGTAAAGTGATTGCCTATTTGTTTTTTTTTTAATACATGATATATGTTACGCATTTAGTACTGCATTTAACATTTAAGCATTATTTTTTGGTTAACTGAATATATAGTTTGTCTACGTATTATGTTTATTTCGTAGTCAGTATGAAATAAAAAACAGTGAAATGAATGCTGCGTTGGCAACGGAAAGCAGCAAATAGTTTCCATGTGAAATAAATTTAATGAGTTTTTGCTACGATATTTGTAAAGTAACATCCTCTTACTGAAATATGTAGGCTACCTTTTTAGGAAGTACTGGTGGAAAATATTTCAAAGTTAATAATTTAAAATGTTTTTTTTTGTCGGAGGATAAACTTGCATAGGCAAAGTATGTCACAATTTTTTTTTTTTTTTTTTTTTTTTTTNTAGCTTTGGCGTCGGGTGGGGAATCCACTGTGTAAATGTTTTAGGAATACAAGCGAGTTCGCAAACACTAGGGGCTGTGCTACATGTCTGCGAGGACGTTGCCTTGCCTGCAGAAAGGATGCTTTGAAATTCTGTTGCTCCGTATACAATCCAGCACAGACTTATGTTTAAAGTTTAATGTTAACGGGGCAATACCGGCAAAAAAAGGGAATCTTTATTATGCAGACGAGTTACATAGCTTAGTATAGTCTATTCGCGGTTACTCCTTACTTCTTGAATCAAACCTTCGAAAAATCATCTCATTTATGACGTTTTTGGTTGTTTCCTAAAAATATCCTGTAACACAATAGTTTTATAGTTGTGTTAACATAAACTTACCGTATTTTTGGTTAAATTGGATTTTACTTGTAATTTATTTATAAACTATAATATTCCATTTATATTTAATATGAATAAAAACCTGAAAGAAAAGAGGCTTGTTGGTAATCTTTAGTAATAAATAATTCTTATGCAAAATATTATTTACCTGAGTGCGCACAAATGCGGTGCACTGTCCCTTTAGTGTAATTTTCTAGACTCCGATAAGCTTTGTTAGCACGAGGCGGAGGAATATCCTAGAAGTATAACTTTATCAGTGTTTCAGAAAAGTTGGATGTAATCGTGAATGGACTATAACAATAAATTTGCAGGAAAACACACAGATTCGCTGCAGAATAACGAAGCTTTAATCATATAATACAAGATGCTTTTGTACTTACGCAAAGAAAATTTAGCCGCTAAAACATTATATGGGGTAATTATAACACAAGAAAAATATTGTAGAGTAATTTTTTTTCAAATTTTGTTTAAATGTTGTTACAAAAGTACAAATCTAAAATTATAAATAACTAGGTGAGTATGCATTTTATGTGAACATAAATAAATCTGGCGTCCAGTAACGGTGCATTTATTTTATATAATGAGGAGCTAACAAGTATTTATAATTTTTATTATAAAACAAATGCGCCTTCAGCGAACCACATAATGTGAGAAATTGTCAGAAATATTGACTGGTGTGATTGTTACCTCCTGTTTATTTAATGTGTGCAACATTACCAATACTCTATAATTTTTAACACAAGTTTTATTTTCACTATCATGAATGAACAAATATGTTACGCATATACAATAAGTCTATGAGAATATGTTTTTCCCTGGCTTATAGCCTATTGTGGTCTCTCCACACTTCATGAAACAATAAAACCTTTGAAAAAAAAAACACCCCATTTGTAAAGTGATTGCCTATTTGTTTTTTTTAATACATTATATATGTTACGCATTTAGTACTGCATTTAACATTTAAGCATTATTTTTTGGTTAACTGAATATGTAGTTTGTCTACGGATTATGTTTATTTCGTAGTCGGTATGAAATAAAAACAGTGAAATGAATGTTGCGTTGGCAACGGAAAGCGGCAAATAGTTTCCATGTGAAATAAATTTAATGAGTTTTTGGTACGATATTTGTAAAGTAACATCCTCTTACTGAAATATGTAGGCTACCTTTTTAGGAAGCACTGGTGGAAAATATTTGAAAGTTAATAATTTAAAATGTTTTTTTTTTGTCTGAGGATAAACTTGCATAGGCAAAGTATGTCGCTTTTTTTTTTTTTCCTGAACTTAATTGTGTTTTGCATTTTTCAAGTTTCCCAGCGCTAGTGCCTGAAGAATGACAACTGTACGTTTTCAATTTTATCGGATTTTATTCTTCTGAAAGCACAACTAGTGGTGTTTGAATTCGTGATTCATACCTAAAACGTGATATTAGGATTAAAAACGTATTATAATACGNAGCACAACTAGTGGTGTTTGAATTCGTGATTCATACCTAAAACGTGATATTAGGATTAAAAACGTATTATAATACGTATATGTTCAGATGAGATGACCGGATGGTTATGGCTTGAAAAAATGAGTGAGTGAAGAGATTTGGGCGACTCTTAACCTAGAGGTATTGAGAACCGATGATGAGTGAGGTAAGTATGGAGCAGCGCTGGAATGGAAGGGCGGGGGAAACGCGAGATCCTCGAGAAAACCTACCAACCGGTGTCATCGTCCGGCACAATTCCCACATGCGAAAATAATGTGGCGATCCCGCCGGGAATCGAGCCCGGTTCACCTTGATGGGTGGCGGGTTGTCTTACCACGCTGATAAGAATGATTCTCTTCCTGCGAAAAATAATTCAAATACCGAAAAAATTTTTGTACATGATGTGCTTTAACATACCTAGCTGAGTTACAAAGTAGGGGTAATTTTTTCTACTGCAGGAGTGATTATAGTTCAACGTGTGTAGTGTTGGTTGGAAGAGTGTAGTGATGTACTTATGGAATACTTGAGAATAAATTTCCGTTTTCCGTGTTCTAGAAAACTACTGTAATGAATAAATAAGAGAAAAAATTTAAAACTACTTTCTGATTATAATAAGAAAAATAACACATCGACGACATTGAGATTGGACCCAAAACATTTTGGGTTAAAACTTCAAGCCTTTAATCACGACCACTTTGTCTCATAACATATGAGACACTTTAATGTTAATAAAATAATTTACTTTAATATGGATGAAAAAATACCACCTAATGGGAATAATTGAGATAAGTGATTTAGAGAAATAATTAATACACTTCAGAATGGCGTTAAAAGTCTGCAGGCGGATTGTGCATCTTCTCGGTTAGTTTTATCACTGTAGTGCGTATCACTGTACGATTTGTGCTCCTTTGCTTGCTAAGCCTAAACGCGAAAATCTGTCTAGGTAGGTGAGAGCCTTTAGTACGGCCTTTTAACAGAATACTCTACTTTGTTAGAAGCAGCCCGAAGCTTGCAGTAACCCTCAAACGTGAAAAAATAATTATTCTTTAACATAATAATAAACACAGATACTACATTNCCCGAAGCTTGCAGTAACCCTCAAACGTGAAAAAATAATTATTCTTTAACATAATAATAAACACAGATACTACATTTCAAATGCCGAGGTACTTTATTGTTCCGCTCCCTTCGAAATATGTTACAAAGAGTTTAATTACCACCATAATTTTTTTTTATTGTAAGTGTGCCAGACGGGAATTAAGAGCAAAATTTGCTATCCCGTTACAATTACGAGCGCCATCTTGACTCAATCGATAATCTGAAATCACTACTGCTGTGGTCGTACGGTTTGCAGTTAGCTTATAGTATGTTCACGGTAAAGTGAGCGATTTCGAGACCCTAGTTATTTTTTCCTTTCATCCATTTTTTATCCTTTAACCACCTTTTTAAAATAAATATTGCAATTTAAGTAATAAACACAGTGTGTGTATTCCACCGCACCCAGAATTTAACGTTTACTGCTAAAATAAAATATAGTTATTGACTATTATCCCAATTGAGGGGGGTTTTAAAAGTGCTCGCTTTACCGTGAATAGCCAAGAATAGCAGGTATCTCAGAGGCAGTGTCAGGCAAAACCAAAGCGACATCGGAATGCAATTATAAGGTCTAGGAAATCAGAATATAAGCTGTATCAGTTTCGCGTGTATTACTCAGTTAATTAGGAACTTCCACCTTTGTGAACACGTCGCCGCAGAGGCGTTTTCATGTCAACGTCACCAGCTCTCCAGGGTAAGAGTGCGACTCGTCCCTCCAGCATCCCCCATCCCTCACTTCATCCACCATTCTGTCAATGGCCCGTCCTTTAAGCCACAAGTTGGCTGCGAAGGTTGGATTATTGAAGAGACCGCCACCGCTGGGGAGGCTGGGGTTAGAAGAACTAACCGCCTCTGGGCTGTAAATTATTCCACCGGCTGGTAATTAATACCTGGGTAAATAATGGAGATACGGGACTGGCACAAAATATACACGGACCCTAGGGTCTAAGTTGGAAGGGCCGAGTGTTTATCTTGTATTTACCGGAAAGTTATTTTGCCCTGATCCCCTCCCTCTACATCACACACTGGAGTTACTTTCAGCATAATATAATATGCTGCGAACATTGCTCTACGGGGCCCATCAAGACTGATGGAATCCAGGAACGGTAAATTATACTAGGGCATCTCTCTACTTAGTATGATGATAGGAAAGGTGTCATGTTCGTATGGCGGGGAGGACAACTTGGTGATCGTTCTATCCAACAACCTTGGCGGACTCAGAGTTTCAGAGCCGATCCGATGTTCAGGTGATTCGTAACCTTCTACATACAATCAGGTGGTTTCTTAGCACCTGATATAAAATCCCAACCGAAATAAATTTTGGGCCGCTGAAAACCTACACCGGATAAATCTTTTTTGTGGAAAAGTACTTAACTAACTTAAATCACTTAAAATCGTGACTACTCACTGCGCTAATTGCGTTCATAAATGTGAATTGATGTAATAGTCTTTGCAATAGACACTCGCCAAATAAAATATTATATGATTGGCAAAACTATGCTGGAAGACATGTATGTACTGAAAATATGAAATATTCTGAACTTGTTAATTTTTATTAGTACTAACGTCCGCATTCTTCAGTTCTCCGATACACATTTTTGCGCAAAGGACAAGGAATTCTAAAGGCACGTTAGTGCGGAATGAAAAAATGTGCTTTAATAGAGGAAAAGGGACACAAGTCTTGAAATAAAATTAATTGCTTCATGTCACGCATGTAATATATTTCGTATTAGTTATATCTAAAATAAATTAAAAATCATCACAGGTAAAAAATAATCATGGGCGTCACTAGCAACTGATTATTGGGAGGGACGCAAATGGTAGATAAAACTCTTTTGAAAATTGAAGGGAAAAGGGGTGAGTAAAATTTACAAGTAAAAGTATTTAAATAACAATTATCTGAAATAAATGCGTACCTACATACGTATGGTACTGTACGTAGGAAGTTTTTTCATTTGAAATTTAAATCATTTTATGTTGTTACAGCCAATATGTCTGCAAATTGCATAATTGTACACAATAATTTTGCATTTGTTGTACATACAAATAATCACATTACAAGTTCACCTAAACTCAGCTAAAAATCACTCACCCTTCTCAATGCGCCATCATTTCAATTGTTTTCTGGATGACTACAGTGCCATATTACTCACGTCACATGTGCGTAATTTTGTGTTTCATAAAAACTAATAGATATCAGACTTAATGATAATTTTTACATTCACGAATTATTGCAATTATTATGGCAGGATATCTCGATATTTCCTCTGACTCATTAAAATATCCAAGACAAATTGTATATAGATATCTTAAAATGATAGTATTTCTTGCAAACGCCATTACATTTACTTTGTAGTTGGTCAAACTCAGTATTTATTGCCTGTATCACAGTTATCTGAGTACCAGTTCCCGGTACCTCTGTACCGAGCTGTAGTATGGGGAAGACTGCAGCTTCGCAGTCTAACCTGGTAGCTGTGACGGGGTACTCGTGACTCCCGTCACGTTCACCGAAGTACGGCCATCTTCACTTCATTTTCATTTTGATTGAACCCACAGGTTGTGAACTCCCCACAGTTTGTGAACTTTCAAATTTAAAAATAAACTTTAAAATGAAAAGTTGTTTCATCATTAAAACAAAGTTATACCTGGCTTATAAAATATTTGGTTTTTATTAATAGTTTAATATCCTTGTATAAATGCTATTTGTAAGGAATCGAAATGGTACTATACAAATTTTCATGTAATCCATATTTATTTTTATACCATAAAAAGTTATCATGTTTGCTATTTCCATTTAAAATATATCAAATATTTAATTTCCTAACTATTCGTGAAATTATTTATTTTGCTCCCTTCTGGATCATATATAACTAATAATCTCTTTGTTCTTCATTATTCATTAATTTGTGTTGGTCTTTTTTATCTAGCACACATATATGTCTAAATACTTTACTTTCTTTTTGGTAGCAGTAATTATGGTAGCAGTAATTGTGGTAGCAGTTTATTAAACAAATGGACACAGTAATTCTGGTAGCAGAACCTGGTTATAATTCACACAGCCGCAGCAATTGTGCTATATGATTGCAAGTTTTGTGTTTCATGAGTAAATTTCAAGAGTAAAATACTTCACAAATGTGGGTTGAATCAATACATGCTTTATGGCATTGAAACAAGTAACATATTTTCCTTTTTATTTTCCATCATTGTGTTATATTGTGACTTACTTAACCTCCCGTGCGGATATTTTGGAGAAGCGTGATGCGCTTCGTTTATAATTTATGCAAATCTTTTCTCTCTCTCTCTCTCTCTCNTCTAGTGACAGATCTCATTTTAGGAGCAGATTTAATTTCTAAGACACACATGCTTATTGACCTGAAAGAAATATGTATCATGTTTAGTTTTGATCACAAGGTGATAATTTCATTTTCTGATTCACAATCACAACACTGTGAATAAGTAAAAGTATCAAAAGTCACAAGTAATCAAAATTCTACTTATTTGAATCGTTTATATAGTGCAAAACAACAAGCGATTAAGAATATATGTGCAGATTTTCCAGATGTTCTGACGCCAGTGCTAGGATGCATAAATTTGATGAATACGAGGTTAAACTCCTCGACAACAAACCTGTAAAATGTCATCCCTACGATTTGGTACCACGAAGAATGAAAATTATGCGAGAGAAGATTCAGGATATTTTGGACACTAAAATCATTGAACCCTCCAAATCATATTACAGTTCACCTGCCTTTCTATTACCTAAAGGTAATAATTATCGTTTGGTAATTGATTACCGCCATTTGAACAAACAAATTGACATTGAAATTGTTCCACTTCCAAATTTGAATTCTGTTTTCCATTGGTTTAGCAAAGCCAGGTATTTTAATCTTTTTGACCTAAATGTAGCTTATCAACAAATCCCACTCTCCAATAATTCAAAATATGTTACCCATTTTTGTGTTCAATGGAACCTGTACCAATACACTGTTGTGCCATTTGGCCATGCTACAGGAGCCCAGGTCCATGGCGAAGTCAAATTAAAGTTTGTGTACAACTATCTGGACGATTTGGTCGTGTACTCAAACAGTTTAGAGGAACATGTAGCTTCTCTCAGAAAAGTTCTTGATAGATTGCGTAATGCAGGCCTTACCGCCAACTTAAAAAAATAAAGTTCACAGTTCAAAAAATTTATTTTATTGGCCATGTAGTTTCTGGAAAAGGAGTCTAAATTGGCTCAGACCGAACTAAGGCTTTAAGAGAGTTTCCTCCTCCAAATATGAAAAAGAAAAAAAAAAGAAAAAAAACAAACGTTTCCCGGTTTATTGGCATGGTCAACTTCTACTCCAAATTCATTCCAAAATTTTCAAAGCANCTGTTGTGCCATTTGGCCATGCTACAGGAGCCCAGGTCCATGGCGAAGTCAAATTAAAGTTTGTGTACAACTATCTCGACGATTTGGTCGTGTACTCAAACAGTTTAGAGGAACATGTAGCTTATCTCAGAAAAGTTCTTGATAGATTGCGTAATGCAGGCCTTACCGCCAACTTAAAAAAATAAAGTTCACAGTTCAAAAAATGTATTTTATTGGCCATGTAGTTTCTGGAAAAGGAGTCTAAATTGGCTCAGACCGAACTAAGGCTTTAAGAGAGTTTCCTCCTCCAAATATGAAAAAGAAAAAAAAAAGAAAAAAAAACAAACGTTTCCCGGTTTATTGGCATGGTCAACTTCTACTCCAAATTCATTCCAAAATTTTCAAAGCATGCAGTCCCTCTAAATGCATTAAGGAAAAAGGGAGAACAATTTGTATAGGCCAAATAACAACAGAATGCTTTTGTTTTTTTTTTAGAAGCAACAGCCAACTCTCCATTCCTCCGAACAGCTGATTTTTCCAAACCATTCATTCTCCAAACGATGCTTCCAGCAGATCACTTGGTGCTGTGTTATCACATGAATTTGAAGGGCAAAGGCAACCTATCACTTTCACTTCACGAACACTCACTCCTCAGGAGAGGAAGTCGTGAGCCTATGAACTAGAATGTTTAGCAGTTGTTTTCAGAACTGACAAATTTAGAAAAATTTTAGAATACCAGGAATTTTTGCTGGAAATCTACAACCAAGCTCTTTCATGTTTACTTGCTCATTCAAAGAAACTTAGAAAATTAGGTCGTTGGATAGTCAAAATTTTATCATTTAAATTCAAAATCTAATATATTCGCGGAACCCGGAACATAGTCGCTGATGCGCTGTCACGCGTGTTTGAAAATTATCCAGAGGAAACTTCTTCAGAACCTGAACCCAATCGTTGCAGCGCAGTGCTGACCGATTTTCCTTTTTCATTTCAGAATATAAACCCATCAAAAACTGATCCTTTCATTTGCAACATTATGGATAAATTCAAAAAGGTACCGCACCCAAGCAATATAAGTTATCTAAAGGTGATTTGCACTGTAAACCCCGTTTCGCCAAAGAACATAAAATTGTCATACCTCAAAATCTTTGTGGTATGATTTTTAAATATTTTAATTCATCCCCATTGGGAGCTCATTTGGATACTTACAAAACCATTAATGCCATTAGGCGTATATTTGTTTGTAAAGGTATGTATCAGGATATTTAAGAAACAGTGAAAATTTGTAACTTTGTTTTTGAGCAAACATGCGCAATATACTACTAAACTTTATTTATTTTCATCTGACATTGTAGAGCTACCTTTGCAGAAAATTTACATTAATTTTGTCAACACTCCCCTCCCCTCCCCCACTCCAAATCAGGGAATAACATGTTGTTGGTTTGCATAGATGCATTTGCCAAATTTGTTTGGCTCATTTCACTATGCAAAGACACTTCAGAGACAAGAAGTGTTGCACTAAAGAACTTTATTTTCAAAATTTCTGGAATTCCATCAATTATTGTCTCAGACAATGGTTCACATTTTAAGTCTAAGGTTTTCAAAAACACGGTTGTTTCAATCATGGTATACAACATATCACCACCACACCTTACTATCCACAGCCATCACATGCGGAGTGCTTCGACAGAAATCTCCATCATGCTGACAGCTAGGATAAGTGGAATCAAGACCTTTAATGGTTACAAATTGCATTTAATTATGCTCGCCATGAGGGACACAAAACAACCCCCTTCGAACTCATGTCCACCTACAAACCAAACACTCCTCGTTCCAATCTTTGGTCACTAGCTGATCTTTAACCTGATGATCATCAAGGACATCAAGGAGATCTGGAAAAGAGGTAATGAGAATTTAAAGTGGTCACATGGCAAACCAAAAAGAAGATACGATAAGGATCGTAGACATAACCCTTTTAAAGTAGGAGATTTAGTTTTGTGCCGAGCACACACATTGAATAAAGCGATCGACAAGAAAGTGGCTAAACTCGCCTACAGGTGGAACGGTCATTACCAAACCCAAAGGTTTCTCACACAAGAAATGGTTGCACTTTGCGACACAGTTTAAAGGAAATTCATGGGTTGGGCCCACATCTCCCAGTTAAAAAAATCCTCACCTAACCTAAAATATATTAGCCCGAACAATTGTGTATGATCACTTAGGTGGTCATGTGGACTGATCATCCACCTGGCTAGTTTCTTCCCTTGTGCCATGCACCTCTTACAGCTGCAGCAAACTATGTTTACTAAGCTAACTATGCTTACAAAGCTCACTAACCTACTTAGGCTAAACTAAGCTAAGTAAAACAATACTAAGCAAATCAATGCTAGTTTAAAGAGCAAAGCTCATGAAAAACCTAGGTAATTTTTCATAAGCAATTAAGATATAAGTTTAATCTAAAGTCACACTAGTCTTTATTTTCATTCTCGTCTTGTTTGTTAGTCTCAATGGTTACCCAACTTAATTTTAAGACTCGATAGTGTAATATATGTACATACATTGGTTTCAAATGATTATCATCAGACTCATGTCTTGTTCATTGTTCTTGTGTATGTTCATAATGCATTTGTACTTGTTAAATAATACATTTGTACAGTCTAACATGAACTTCAACATGACCAGTACCTTGTGTGACTGATCTTGTTTTTAACAATAAGTATAGAGGGAAACACCCTATAATCTGCTGTCAGAGGGAATCTGTGCCATTTTTAAAATTTTTTAAATAATTTTCCCTATTTTTTATGTTTAACGTTTAACAAATTCATTATATAAGTTTAATTGCAATTAGGGATATTATTTTATTTTATTTAGATTTGATTGATTTATCACTTTAACTTATTGAGGGCATTTTTACAGTCACATTTTTTCGGCCATGCCTCCTCAATAAATATACTTCAGCCAAGTTGTCACCACATTTCCGGGCAGTTTTACTGCACACGCAGTTTAATACAGGATGTGTATTTTAACACAAAGGGTATTTTTCGTGTTGCTTTTGTATCTGGCTGCAAGGTTTTTTTTTCTTTTGCAGTTTTCTTTAAGCTCACTAGTTTTTCACCTCGCATCATCTTTTTCCATGCTATTGCCAGGCGCGAGAGGCATCGAAAGCTGCCGTTTGGGTACACTTATACCATCTAGCAGCAACCACCGAAGTTTAGCCGCGTGCTTTTTCGAGCGCTCACTGTGTATCGACCATGTATTCTTAATCCCACTGGCTAGCTGAGAACATCTGACTTGACTGAGCACAACTCTAGGCCGCACTTGTGATCAAAATGTAGTTTCGTCAATTTAATTTTTACTATTCATTATGTAGTTCAGCTGTGCAACAACTTAGTTTAGTGCTGGTATGCTATTTTAGTGTAGTTTTCAACCTCCGTTATGGGTAAGGATTACTTACTGTTTTCTTGACCCAGTTTAGCGGTCACTGTGATTTTTTTTTTTGTGTTATTCCATGCCCGACCTTTCCAGAGGTAGCAACATCACCGATCGCAGTTCCGGAGCTTTGCAGCCCCATTCGCAGTATCACAGTTATCTGAGTACCAGTTCCCGGTACCTCTGTACCGAGCTGTAGTATGGGGAAGGCTGCAGCTTCACAGTCTAACCTCGTAGCTGTGACGGGGTACTCGCGACTCCCGTCACGTTTACCGAAGTACGGCCATCTCTACTTAATTTTCATTTTGATTGAACCCACAGTTTGTGAACTTCCCACAGTTTGTGAACTTTCAACTTTAGAAATGAACTTTAATACTTTAAAATGAAAAGTTGTTTCATCATTAAAACACAGTCATTCCTGGCTTATAGAATATTTGGTTTTTACTAAAAGATTAATGTCGTGGCATTTAAATATCAATATACAATAAATATTTTTTGTAAGGGATTCCAATGGTATTATAGGTTTTAATGTCATTAAAATTCATTTTTTATGCCAGTAAAAGCTATAATGTTTACTATTTCTGTATAAGAAAAAACAAAAGTTTCATTTCCTTACTACCCTTGGAATTATTTGTTTTAGTACCGTCTGGATCATACATAAATAATAATCCCTTTGTTCCTCATTATTCATTCATTACTGTTGGCCTTTTGTATCCAGCACGTATATATGTTTAATTTATTGATTTTCTTTTTGGTAGCAGTAATTGTGGTAGCAGTTTACTAAACAAAAGAAGTTCACATCTTGGAAGTGTCAGAGGTTTCAATTCAAGCTGTTTGATCTCCTCACTGCAATTTTTCAAAACCGATGAATATTTTTCTTTTGATCTTAGATTATTCAAACCATTAACCCATTAACCATGGTTTCAACAGACTAAATAAGGCCTGTTACTGTATTATTTTCCCCATTAATGACGTATTCAACAGTTCAAGAAGATCAATCGCCTGTTTACCCATGATCAAACCAAGATACATTTATCCATTTTCTTAATATACTGAGCAAATTACTAGCTCCCTCGTAACCATTTCCTGACAATTATTTAAATATTTCAAGAACGAGAACATACCTTTAACAATCTCCTCTATTTGTAATTTACGCTGCCATAGCCATATCATGGGCAGAGTGGCTTAATCATTGAAAAATTTCAGCAGTCCCTTGAATTGAATTTTCATGGATTTGGGTAAGTACATATTTAGCTTTTGTTTTTGAAAAGGGGATTCCCAACTGATTTGCCCATTCCATGGCGTTTCTCACTCTCCTAGAACATTTGAAGCTCTCCTTCATTATTAAATTTCAGCAATATGCCCCACAGTGAACATAACTAGCCAAAGTTTGTGTAAAAATTATAATAGACTGAACACCTCTATTAGCCCCATTCATGTAAGTTTGTCCCCGAAGATTTCCAAGCGGAAGTTGCAGTCTAATGAGAGCATCGCAAATGGGTGTTCCTATGGCTTCTCCAATGACAAGTGCAGTTTTATATAAGCCAATAAAGCTTTCATGGGTCTCTAAATTGCCATAACGCCAACCAATACAGGCACACTGTTGTTCATCTCCAGAAATATATTTTGTAACATCACAGATCTCGGAATAAAACAAAGGGCTGCTTGACTGAATTTTTTTCTATGGTAGCAGTAACTACTTCATTTCCTAGGATCTGGATGATTTTATTTTTTATAGCAGGATATATGTAATTTGGTTTTCTCTGAAGCCAGCCTTTTAGAGATGGGTTGTCTTCGCTTAGAACCTTCGACATTTCTATGAAATTTTCATCATCGTTCGCGTGAACTTTGACGGCTTCTCCTTGCCTAAGAAGCTACAACAATTAGAGACTCAAAGCCTATCATCTGTTTCTCAGCCTCAATTTTTGACAGTTGTCTTTCGATTGGTTATTTTTGTTGAGCATTTATCATTACAGCCTGGGTATGAGCGAAACACTTTCCGTGATTTATAAATTTTTTAGTAGCCTTTTTCCAGTTTCTGAATCCTTTACCTCAAAAGGTCATGTCTTATTTGGTAGCTAATGTTTTCTCAGGACAAAACTGAAAATATTTTGTTCTGAAAAATAGTCTACCCCTTCAACACCAGGAATGCGAAGGCAGGAAAATGTCGTTTACCATATTTTCTGAAAATTTAGAACTCGTTCTGTCGGTAGTTGATGAACTGGAAAATTGGGACTACGCCCAAATCCTTTTACATTGGATACATCAAGTATTCCTCCGCCAGAATCAGAACCAGGCCACGATTTCGCATTGAACGTCGCGCGGGGTTTGTTCTTACTGTGACGCCAGCCTGAGAAGATGCTCGAGAAGACAAGAGCATGGACGCGCTGGCCACTTTGCTCAGCATATCCCAGATCAGCCCTCGACATCGAGACAAGATGGGACTTACTCAAGTATGACTAAGTTACGAAGCATGGCTCTCTTGTTATGTACGTTAATTATTTTATTAGATAAAAACTCCCCCAATTAATCCCATTTAATTGTTACAAACATCTGCCTAATGTCGAAGTGTATTTTTGCGACATTAATCTCCCACTTTCATTATTTTCAAAACAATGATTTACAACAAACTGAATTGCTCGATCAGGCGGCCAGCATTGAGGAAACTGAAACTGAGATGTTCGATTAGCCCAGTGTCGTGGAATTAAAACATGCACGCACGAGTGTTAACGGGGCCGCGGGTATTTAGTGGTTATACTACTCGCTTCCCACTAAGGTGAACCGGGTTCGATTCCCGGTGACGTCGTCCCCGGATTTTTGCATGTGGGATCGTGCCGGACGATGCCACTGGTCTGCGGGTTTTCTCGGAGGTCTCCCGTTTCCCATGCCCTTGCATTCCGGCACTGCTCCATGTCACCTCGTTTCACCCTCATCGGCTCTCAAGACCTCGATGTTAACAGCCGCCCAAATCTCTTCACTAACTCACTCACTCACTCACTCACTCACTCACGAGTGTTATCGATAGTATCGCTAAAAGCTCCGAGACACCGGTGATGTGTCGAAATGAAATACCACAGCTATTGAATGCCTCCAACAGACAACATCCAGACGATTTTTATAGTATAACAATTGGCTTGCGTGTTGTTAACCAATGAGCAGAGACCTGTAAAATTAGCGTTAACTTTCCGGTTGAATGTTAAATTGCACAGCCTTCTGACGTCTTTCGTTTTATTAGCTTCTACAACAGAAACAACACTATAGGTGCTGCGAAATGTTAGTTCCTGATTCGACCATATTCTCGTTAATTCTTTTTTATTGGCTCAGATGCCTCCGGGGTGCGATATATAACTTGTGATTCAATGACACAGTCAATGCAAATGCACAAGTGTGGGGAGTTTAGTATGTTGCCAAATAATAATGTGACATTCGCAGATCCCTACCCATGAGTCAACCTTCTGTGTCGAAAACACTTAAGTCTTGCACACGCCTAGAAATACCGAGAATCTATAACCCTGTAGGCACCGAATAACACGCAAGTATGGCTCATCTTATTATACACCTAATTGTCTGTTCACCTGCCTTGGCACCACGTTAATTAACCCACTCCTCATCTTTGAAGACGGGCCTGTGAGCGCAGTGATTTAGTTTATTCAACACTTGCAGTGGCCTCGGTGATCGTCGGTTGTGCACGTTTAAGAAACTTGGGAGACATCTTTACAACTCTCAAACCACCCCGTCATTCAAACCCACAGCAAGACTCAGTGTACATGTAATAGTAGTAAATATTTCGTGTTATATGCCGATATAGCAAGAGTGTCTACGGTAGATACAATTGAAGCCACTAAACCAGAAACCCGAAAGTAATTTTAAGAAAATGTAGCCCAATTTATTTAATTAACGTTATAAAATGTACCCCTTCACTGAAAACTCGTATGGAACTGATTTCATTATACGGACCATATTATAATTTTTGGAATTTCGCGTTGGCACCAGAAAAAAACTTTCTTTATTAACAAGTAAAAAAAGGGATGGGAGGACAGAAAATGCGACATGTTTGCTTAAACTATACGTTTATAAAATAACATCGTGAAACTGTTGTTAATGTGTAAGGTTACTACTACCTCAATTCTTATATATAACAAAATTGACCGAATTTCAAGAGTCCTCAACGTCTATAATAAAACGTTATATTAAGGTACTACATTGAATAATTCACTACCAACTTTACCGACAGTTCTCCAGTCAGTTGTAACGTTAACTATAAGCAGCTAAGGGTGGAATTTTTTTTTTCAGTGGTTGATTTCAGGAGCGCTCATTAAACCTCCAAACAGCCAAGTTTTTTTGTATCTTCGGTGTTATCCACATTTATAATGTGTGAATATTGCTTATATATTAATTAAATCTGTTAGAAGTATCTTAGCTTAAAATATTATCAAATATAATAGCAAACAAAATGCACGCCTTGGTAACCTTAACCTACACTTAATTGCCCATTAAACTACTGAGATGTTGTAGAATATAAAAATCTGCTTTTTATCTGTATAATAAATAACTAATATGCCAGTAAAAACAATTTTTTTTCTACATCAATAATATCCCTATAATTTGGGTCCCTGAGTTGGTAATGTTGTCTAGCTTTTAAAGTAGGTATTTAACCAGCATTCTTGCTTTATTTTCCTGCAAATTTATATTTCCGTGCACATATTTTGTATGGAAATATCACATTAAAAGTTAGAATCATACTTTGTATTGCTCTTGGGGAACTTCGTACATGTTACGCGGTAAAGAGTAGCTTCGCAGTTTATAGAAGTGACCGATTGATAAAAAGTTACTTCATTTTCGTATCCCATTACAAAGTCATATGTAGCCAAATGGAAGTGTAGACGACCTTATCCAGAAACAGCTTGTATTCTGCTATGCTATGAACCAAACAGTAAAGCTTAAATTAAAGAATTAATGAAAATCTTATTTAGCGAAAATAATTTTAAAAACCATACTAATTTAATACTAACAAAACCGTTTCACTCATACTGAACTGAATGACAACTACACCATTACACATTTATAGATTGCTTTTTTTAGAAATAAATAAGCCATTATGTGAAAACAAATCTTTGGTATTTCTAAATTAGTTCTACCATATTGATATGCCGTGTGTAATTGAGCGAAACAGCAAATTTAATTAATTTTCCAGTTGAAGGCATGTCCCTGATACTCCTGAGAATGATTTAAGTGTGTACAAATTGCCACATTTGTAATGTCTTCAAGATGTAAGGTAGACTGTAAAATAACAATAGGCCCAAATCTCGTTCCATAACAAGCGGGAAAAATATCTCTCGGATAGCCTTGAAGCATCTAGTCCCTGTAGAAACAGATTAACCTACATTGGACAGCTACGTCTGCCACGTAAACTAAATTCAAAATCAAAAGTACCCAATTCTATCAACAACCCACAGTCAAAAGACAAAAGTACTGCTATTAGAAGAAATGCCGTTAACACTGTCTTGTGTTTACCATGAGCTTATCTAAAGATTAATGAGAGTAATATAGTTTTCAATACTAGCGATTATGCACGACAACATACTCAAAGCAATATCTTACCAATCGCATGAAAATTTTCTTAATTTGACAAACCACTCATTAATTTATTTATCCCCGAAATATAATATTCAACGTTTCGGGCCGAAATAAAAAATATTAAAATTGCACGTTTATATTAACAGTTTGGCGCACACACCTAGGAGTCCATCACCATGTTCTTCAAATAAATAAGGTAGGCTATATAGCGTTACTTGTTCACTCTGAAGCTATTATCAAATTTCAGCAAATGGAGATATTGGAGAGACTGGTTTTCCGAACGTTCGTCAAATTCAGCGCAAACTTCTCACATGTGTTTTCATAAACACATGAAAAGGATATACTGACCAGTTTTATGATTTAGTGCCGTGGTCTAGAGATGATGTACACTGAAGAGCAAAAAAAAAAACTGGTACACCTGCCTAATATCGTGTAGGGCCCATGCGAGCACGCAGAAGTGCCGCAAGACGACGTGGCATGGACTCGACTAATGTCTGAAGGCATGCAGGAGGCAATTCACACCATGAATCCTGCAGGGCAGTCCACAAATCTATAGAAGTGCGAGGCGGTGGAGATCTCTTCTGAACAGCATGTTGCAAGGGATCCCAGATATGCTCAATAATGTTCATTGTCTGGTGATTTAGGTGGCCAATGGAAATGTCTAAAGTCAGAAGAGTGTTCCTGGAGCCACTCGGTAGCAACTCTNATTGCACGTTTATATTAACAGTTTGGCGCACACACCTAGGAGTCCATCACCATGTTCTTCAAATAAATAAGGTAGGTTATATAGCGTTACTTGTTCACTCTGAAGCTATTATCAAATTTCAGCAAATGGAAATATTGGAGAGACTGGTTTTCCGAACGTTCGTCAAATTCAGCGCAAACTTCTCACATGTGTTTTCATAAACACATGAAAAGGATATACTGACAAGTTTTATGATTTAGTGCCGTGGTCTAGAGATGATGTACACTGAAGAGCAAAAAAAAACTGGTACACCTGCCTAATATCGTGTAGGGCCCATGCGAGCACGCAGAAGTGCCGCAAGACGACGTGGCATGGACTCGACTAATGTCTGAAGGCATGCAGGAGGCAATTCACACCATGAATCCTGCAGGGCAGTCCACAAATCTATAGAAGTGCGAGGCGGTGGAGATCTCTTCTGAACAGCATGTTGCAAGGGATCCCAGATATGCTCAATAATGTTCATTGTCTGGTGATTTAGGTGGCCAATGGAAATGTCTAAAGTCAGAAGAGTGTTCCTGGAGCCACTCGGTAGCAACTCTCGACGTGTGGGGTGTCGCATTGTCCTGCTGGAATTGTCCACGTCCGTCGGAATGCACAATGGACATGAATGGGTGCAGGTGATCGGACAGGATGCTTACGTATCTGTCACCTGTCAGAGTCGTATATAGACGTATCAGGGGTCCCATTTCACGCCAACTGCACACACACCCACACCCCATACCACGACAGAGCCTCCACCAGCTTGAACAGTCCCCTGTTGGCACGTAGGGTCCATGGATTCATGAGGATGTCTCCATGCCCGTACACGTCCATCCGCCCGATACAATTGTAAACGAGACTCGTCAGACCAGGCAACGTGTTTCCAGTCATCAACAGTCCAATGGCGGTGTTGGCGGGCCCAGGCGAGGCGTAAATCTTTGTGTCGTGTAGTCAACAACGGTACACGAGTGGGCCTTCGGCTTCGAAAGCCAATATCAATGATGGTCCGTTGCATAGTTCACACGCTGGCACTTGTTAATGCCCCAGCATTGAAATCTGCGCCAATTTGAGAAAGGGTTGTACGTTTGTCACGTTTAATGATTCTCGTCATTCGTCGTTTGTCCCATTCGTTCATGATCTTTTTCCGGCCGCAGCGATGTCGAAGATTTGATGTTTTACCGGATTCCCGATATTCACGGCACACTCGTGAAATGGTCGTACGTGAAAATCCGAATTTTATCGCTTCCTCGGAGATGTTATGTCCCATCTCTCGTGCGCCGACTATAACACCACGTTCGAACTCACTGAAATCTTGATAACCTGCCATTGTAGCAGCAGTAACAGGTCTAGCAACATTGCCAGACGCTTGTTGTCTTATATAGGCGTTATCGACCGCATCGCGTTACTCTGTCTTTCTGTTTAGAACCGTGGGTCATAAAGTCCTGACTACAGAATTAGTTTTCAAATTGTGCAGAGGTTTCATTTACAAACGATTTATTTTCTGTTTCGTTGTAATTTCGGTAAAACTAACGTCAAAAACTTTGAATGTCAAAAAGTGTGCCTGTGATGTTTGCATAAAAATTAGCCGAGGAAAGTCGGTATTCAGTTAACTGTCATGATAGCCGTCAATAATTAATCGAGCAGAATCATTCCGAATCTTAAAAGCAGAGGATAGATATTTCACGCTCACGTCTCCTATAATTAGNTAATTAATCGAGCAGAATCATTCCGAATCTTAAAAGCAGAGGATAGATATTTCACGCTCACGTCTCCTATAATTAGACTTTTACAGTTCGCGTCGGTCTTCCAAGAGGGATGTGACCAATAGGCGTAAAAACCCGATCTCTTAGTCATCGATTATACATGGCGGTGGGTCAGCACTCGGGAGTTTTCCTCGCCAATGCTTTTCCACTTGACAGCTGTAATTGTGGCCGACAGTTTGTCGTGGGGAAAACTTTGTCTGGGAAACTTTAGTCGTGGTTTGACCATGACCACAGGTATATTATTTATATAATGTATTCTAGGCTCTTGTGTGCTTGTGTGCGTTACCAAAAAGAGAGGAATTAAAGAAATCATAAATATTGTGGGGCCGCTTAGCTGTTAGGGAAGTGGCAGAATCAATAAAATCCTAAGTACAGGAAAGACCACGATCTTAGAACGATACTGGCGTACAAAGGGTAAACAGGCGGCGTAAACAGAGAGGCATCAAGTCGCCATTGCCATTATAAATTAAGGGAATTCGGCACTAAATGGCTCGTTACGTATACTTATTTGCATTAAGTGTTAGTACCCATTAATTTTAAGTGCAAAAATCTAGTCACCGACTTACCTCCTTAAATTACCAACTGTTGGAAATTTTTGCAATATAGTGACCACAAGGATTGTGTTAGATTGAGATTAAAATAGTTTATTGCGTATTTCAGCGAAATTCTGCACACTCCTGCCCTGAGAACTGGAATCCTACAGATAATAATATATCTTCAATTTGTGAGACAGTCCCATTTTTCAAACATAACTGTAATTCACATAAAAGCACTACTCGTTACATTGTAGCATATTTCTTAATTTTTTATGGGTTTATTTTTTACCNAACTGTAATTCACATAAAAGCACTACTCGTTACATTGTAGCATATTTCTTAATTTTTTATGGGTTTATTTTTTACCCGTGTTTATTTTAAAATATTAAATGTCTCTAATAAGCTTTTTCAATATTTAAGACACGTCAGTTCTCTATTTTTAATGGAATACAATTTTATAGTTCAAACAACTTTAAATTTTTTATATCTGTTGGTTGAACACTTTCAGTTACTGTAGGTATTTGGTGTATNTTTATAGTTCAAACAACTTTAAATTTTTTATATCTGTTGGTTGAACACTTTCAGTTACTGTAGGTATTTGGTGTATTGAAATCATAATAAGCATTGTAACAACTGAAAAAATTATTTTCAACAGTAACAAGCAATTAAAATATAAGTATAATAATTGTAATCTTTTGTTGTTTTTACATCACTTTTTATATTTCTGAATCCGTTACCATGTCGTGCGTTATTAGTAACTATATCACGTTTTACCAACATATTTACTGCACTTATTTTTAATTTTTGGATGTGTATATATAAAAAAATTTCCGTACACTATATATATATTTTTATTTTTTTATTTTTATAATAAATCTGAGTAACATTTTGTTTGATAAAATAATTCTATTACTCGACATCTTGATAAAAATTTTGCAGTTTTTGCTTTAGATCACACCCATTGCAATAAAAATGTTCGCACTAAGGAAAACGCATTATATCAAAATGAAATGATGTTAGTATCATGGCAAATAAAATTAATAAACGATTACATCATCATTGCAGTTGGACTTTGTTCCACCAGCCTGCGGCACAAAAGAAGAGAAGCCAGAGCTGTTGCTAGCCGGAAACTGGATCCTAATCAGTCACGCAGTAAAGGTATCACACAGGAACGCAGGATGTATTCAACGCACCGCTGGCTGTGCGCTCGTAACACTATCAATAGCTGCTGACGATCGTATACGATGACTCCCCAAACCATCACACATGCAGTAAGGGACGTGTATTGCTTTAAACGGGTATAAAAGGATAAATAAAAATTGGACATATACAATATTAGTTCTGTCCCTAAATTAAAATATTTCAAATTCCCCTAGTGCATTAACATTAAGAGTATTTTTACTGACAAAGTTCAGTAAACATTAATTTTGACGCATCTACTAACTAATATATCAAGAATATAAATCATCTGAACTATTGTATATGTCCAAGTTTTATTTAGCGACCTTGAAGAAATAATATCACAAGATTACTCACAATGTTTATATTGTGCAGCAGGAATGAACACATAACAAAAATTCATTTTTGTCTCAAAGTTCAAAGTTTAGATGCTATATGGAAAGAAACTTTAAAACGAAGAAAGCCTGTACAAACAAAATCATGGCAACTCAGCAGCTCCGTAGATTACTCCAAATGAAGGGANCTTTAAAACGAAGAAAGCCTGTACAAACAAAATCATGGCAACTCAGCAGCTCCGTAGATTACTCCAAATGAAGGGACGGTCCTACGTCACTCGGTGTCGTAAAGGGAATGCAGATAACCGGACATTGGAGACGAACGTACATTACATGACCTATGGGAGCAACCCTGGACTTGGGAGATGTGGGGGATTGTAGTGGGAAAAGACCTTTTCAGGAGAACCAGGGGCGATGAGTAGTTGTCAACTCTTAACCAGAAGTATGTGACGTCATGTGCAAATATCGGTTCCGTGTTTAAAGCTTGGTGCTGGCAAGCTAAAGCAAATTCCTTCCACATGTTCCCATCAGTCACGAACAGTAGTCGCTCCGCTGGTAACCGCAGCGTGTGCTGTAACAAGGGATTGCAAAATTTAGGCGCGGTCCACGAAACTCAGGCTTGATGGTCGTCCTTTCCAAAAAATAAAGTGACTCGTCATAAAGACGGTTTCTTAGTGAGTGGTATGTTTGTGTGAGTGAGGCAAAAATCACCCAAATTGCAAAAGTCAGTTGGCCCACTTGAGCAAATATGCTTGTACACAGCGGCCCACACACAATAGTTGTGTTTCATCCAAATAAAATTTATTTGTTTTCTATATTCAGGTATGTTATCTTCAGCATTATTTCAAAATTAGTAAATTTATTTGGAAGAACTTGGAATCGATCTCGCAAACTTTCCGTGTACAGTCTATAATGCTAGCAACTACTCTATCATGCATTCATGCCAAGCTCTTTAAGTAAATCTGAATACTTTCTAAACATAACATGTACAAGCTTTGCTATAGAAACAATGTTAGTATCAAAAGTCAATACAGGGATTTCTTTGTTTTGTTCAAGAGACTAATACTTTCGTTTCAGGCTACTTGGAGGTGGAATTTTAAAATGCAAAATAACGAATATTTTTAAGTGCTATGCTGTGCATATTTCCAGTATAAAAACAATTTTTTTCCTATTACCAGCAATGGCATATGATAATTTTACTCCATATATGCCTGAAATAAAAAATCAAGTGAATTTGCATATGCAATTTGCTACTACACAACAACATATTGTTGGCTTGCCGAAAATGGCCCATTAAATTACCAGAAATATGCCCCCAGCAGTAATAGTTGGCATGTAATAAATAACACATAAGCTTACTGATAATATTTCTTCAGTAATAAGAAACAGTTGGCATACCACAAAATGGCCTTAAGTATGCTGCTATTACACTGAGGCTNGGCCTTAAGTATGCTGCTATTACACTGAGGCTACAAAAGTCATGGAATACCTCCTAATATCGTGTCGGACCTCCTTTTGCCCGGCGAAGTGCAGCAACTCGACGTGGCATGGACTCAACAAGTCGTTGGAAGTCCCCAACAGAAATATTGAGCCATGCTGCCTCTATAGACGTCCACAATTGCGAAAGTGTTGCCGGTGCAAGAGTTTGTGCACGAACTGACTTCTCGATTATGTCCGATAAATGTTCGATGGGATTCATGTCGGGTGATCTTGGTGGCCAAATCATTCGCTGGAATTGTCCAGAATGTTCTTCAAACCAATCGCGAACAGTTGTGGCCCGGTGACATGGAGCATTGTCATCCATAAAAATTCCATCGTTGTTTGGGTACATGAAGTCCATGAATGGCTGCAAGTGGTCTCCAAGTAGCTGAACATAATCCTTTCCAGTCAATGGGCGTAAGAAAAGCGGCTACGCATTTACGTGCAAGAAGTTCAAATGCCGTGTAGTCTTTCCGTCAAAGGCTCTCTTAAACGTGACTCTAAGAGGTAACCCTATAATTTTATTGGACGCGATTCTGTTTCCTATCCATGTGTCTATCGTAGTTTCCCATGTATCGGGTTAGTATACTCCCAGATATAGCAATCTGAAAAAACCGTTAAATATTAGAAGGGCATGAAAATAATGTTTCCAATTTGCGTAATATCTTGAAAGTACCATTACTTCATCCATACCGTAAAAAACCGCATTTTGCATACACGCTGCAACTCATTTCAATGAGTCAGGTAGGCCACCGCCTTAAAGTCAATCCAGCGCAAGTTTGAAAATTCCCCATTACTCTCTGCTGATAACACTGCAAACGACGTGGAGGTGTTAAGCTGGACTCAAGACCGTCAGTCAGTCAGTCAGTCAGTCAGTCAGTCAGTCAGTCAGCCAGTGTTTTCGTCCATCAGTTTAAAGTGATTCACGACAATCCGTCGTCCGTCAATCCTTCTGTACGGCAAAATTTCAGTGTGACAACTTAACATCGTGATCTTTCTTTCGTTGGAGGTATATTTTAGTTGGAAATATATTTTCAAGAGAAAAACATTTTCAGGTAATGTATTTTATTTTTTTCTCGATAAGAATGTATACTGGATAATTGTTTAGTGATAAATTCAGGAATTTAAAATATAAAGAAAATACACATATCCACCGCCTTGCATTTTATTTCAAAGTGCGTATTTACGTCTACGGAGTGTCGTCAGAAGGCGGTTGCCCATCCGTCCGTCCGTAGAAAGTTAAAGTTTGGGAAATATTTGACGGATGGACGGATAGAAAAATATTCCCCTGCGATTGGTTGCAAATCACGTGACCACCGGACAGATGGGCGATTGACGGATGCGACGGATGGCTGTGAGTCCAACTTTAATTGCAGAACATGAAACGGTGATCGATATCGCAGTTTTGCCTGTTCTAAGAATCTGAAAATTCCCCTGGCAGGTTCAGTACTCTAGTGAAACGGTCATATTTTTCTTGGTGGCGACCAAGTAAGCCGCTGAATTAGTTCTTTCCTCTGTGGCAATCAAACGCGCTTTCCTTCTCGTGATATGTCGGCACCGTTCAGAACCTTTCCACCGTGTGTGCGATCCACCCTTCATCTTACAGCCCAATTACCAGGCCTCTCTAAAACTCTATCAGTTGTTCGCACGGCTGTCTCGTACATCTTCTCGGCATGATGATATAATAATGCCTGACAAGTATCGCGCATGTCACTTCACATGCGCAGGTTTGATGACTGATCACATACTCCACACGAGGAGCAACGGCTACGCCCTCATACGATTTATGTGCATATATCATGGCACGGTATTTTCATCGTTTGCATATCATCAATGTACGTTTAGCAGGTTTTGCAGTTACAAAATATATTTTTTTAGAGCGTAAGAAATGTTTTATGGTAATAGCTACACTCATTTGCAAAATATAAAAAAAGATCACTCTGTACATGTATTCGCAGGGGCACGTAAGTGGGTACAGGCACAGGACATGGTAGTATGTATACAGAAAACATCAAAATATTGTACCACACCGAGCATGTATCGCAGGGGACCAACACTTGCAGGATGCACTTCGTGTGGTGTTGGACCACTTGTAGCATGCAGACAGGCTGCGGTGCAGTCGGGCATGGTGGCATACAGACGTAGAATGTTCTCCTGAGGAACATTCTGCTACAGCTTGCGCAAATGACACTCAAAATCCGCTGTAGTTACCACTGGCCAAAGTTTCCGTTCAATTTGGTCCCAAACGGTCTGGAGAACTTGCTGGACGAGGAAGCATGTCGACATCAAGAAGGAAGTCCAGAGATACTCGTGCTGTGTGAGGTCGGGCATTACCCTGCTGCACAATGAGGTTGTCAAGGTTCACCAGGAAGGGGAGCGCACATGATCGCAGAATTTTCTGTATATTTCACCGCGCTGTCAGGGTACCGTAATCACCGCCAGTGGGGTGCGGGAAACGTAGGAAATGGCACCTCACAACATTGACACGTCTCGTTGGGGCGGTGTGCCGCTCTACAATGAAGCATGGATCACATCGCTCGCTAGGACGTCTCCAGACTCGAATTCGGCGGTCATCTGTGTCCTGCCAGAACTGTGATTCGTCGCTGATCACCACTCATAGTCAATCCACAAACTGCCATGTTGCCCGTTCCCGGCAGGATGTCACACGTGCTCGGCGATGCTCGTGTCGTAATTCTTGACGTCGGAAGAGATGACGTGATGACAGATCTCGCTCTGCTAGCCGCCTGGATATGCTACTGATGGACAGAGGCGTATCCCCAGAAGGTGTGACACGTCCCTGGATGTTGCGCTCAGCTATGGCCGTGGAGTGTTTACAGCCTGTCGCACGATGAAACAATCCTTCCTGCTGGTATTGTGTTATTTTAAGTTATTTGAGTGGTAACAATTTTCAAATGTTGTTACCCAGTTTTATATTTACTTCTGTTTATTAAATATCAGTTTAATTATAAACTAGAATTTTAAACTGTGCTATAACAAACATTTATCGATGTTATTTATACAAAAGTAAAAATGCTAGAACTTTTTATTTACATTAATTTTTTTACAATTTGATTTTATAAATATGAAATTTTTCTTATAGTTTAATAAATTGGTCCTTTGCAGTAACGTAATATTTTGGTTCTTAATTAACTAGTATATTTTTTACAGTGCTGACTGGGCTATAATTTGCAATCACTATAATTTTTTTTATTTTCCTGACTTTTATAGTGATTATCAACATATATTTTAAAAAATGTCACAATTTAGTAAAACTTTCAACTGTCCCATGGATTGGTAATTTTTTATTTAGACATAATCTGTTGTTTTTAATTATAACTTTACCATAAGCCGCCTACTACTATAAATGTAGCTGTGCAGCATTATTAATTGCTGACAAAAGGGACGAGATGAATCGAACTTAGAGTAATTGTTAGAGAGCATACGAGAAGCAGTGAAAATTTATTTTATGAAACAGCGTGTGAACCGTGTTTATATGTGGACTCCCGTATAAATAATAAACGAAAACGTTTAGGTTTAAAGTAAGAATGCTTATATATATATATATATA
>NQII01001185.1:0-37775 GCA_002778355.1 Clitarchus hookeri | reverse complement strand
AAAACCTACCTTTCCCCTCCCCTAGGCGTAAACTTCTTTAATCTTGCCCCTGACGGGGACCAATCTTCCTATGTCCACGGCTGCGCGACTCCCTAATAGATACTAATTGCGACAGGTTTATACTCGGCTGCTCCGGCGAACACAAGAAGAGAAAGGCTAACCAGGAGGGGAAGGGGGTGAAGCTTTTGTACCCTTTCTCTTTCCACCCAGAGCGCGCATCTCACGCCGCTCCCTTAACCTCTTTCTCCTCTCTTCTCCTCTTCCCTTTTTCCCAATTAATTGACTCGCGATAATTAAGCAAACCCTGTTACTAACCCCCTGGGGCGGAGTTATAACGATTGTGTGTAGGAACAAGAAGTGGGGGCTCGTGGTACCCCCCTCCCCCTTCTACCCCCTCACTTGTCCTCTCTCTCGAACCAAAAAGCCTGCATGCCCTTAACGAGCACTGGTACCTCACCGCCCCTCCACTCCGACGCTTTTGTCTGATTAGATAAAGGCATGCTTAAAACAACAACAGATACGCCGGTTCTAATGAAAGGTAAGGGGTGGCGTCCACCCTTTTCCCTCCCCCACCCCTTGTCGGCAAACCCTTATACTCTTTCGTGTGAGAGTGGGGCCGACACGAGGCAGATTAGGTTTTTTCCGAGAGAGAAAAATGGAGCGACAAAGATGAACTGAGAACCCTATTCCAGTCTGTGCCTGGGAAACCCGTGCAATTGGGGGCGGGCTTGTCACAGAAAAAAAAAAAAAGCACTTGTGACTATGCGAAAATATTGGAGGGTTAGGATCGCAGGTATAATTGGCTCTTCTTACAACCCGCACCGATGTTTCCATGATTTCGTACGCCTACGTCATTTATCTGGTTTTCACATCCACTATGCAGGTGAACTGCATTAAAAAAAATCTTAAAACAGTCCGCTAATACTGGGGGGGGGGGGTGCAATCGCTGTTGGCGCATCCACAAAATGGAATAGTTACTTAGCAATAACCATTGGCAAAGAATCTGGGGCGAACATGCTCACTAATTAGCCAGTGTGGCCACGTCTGGCGAGTACGAAGAAAGGGGCTGGAAATATTCTCCAGTAGCAAATTTATGGTGACCAAACGGTTGGCACTTGTTCGTTTTGAAAAATTATACTTAAATGTGTACACTGCGCCAATGCCTACTTTTAGTGTTTGTTTGGCAGATGCGAAAATAATTTGTGTTGAAAAACGAACATTAATTTTACTTGGGTTGATATTTTTCAACCAGAATCTATCCTTATTTATAAAGTAGATCGTTCACAATATAACAATTTAAAATACGTTCACAAATTTATTATTGGGTTAGTAGTAAAAATATAGTTATGAATATATTTTCTCAGCTGGTGGTATGTTTTATGGAAGACTAAAATTTAACCTTTGGCTAAACGCAGATTTGTGCACAGTAGGAAATCTTTAAAAGTGTAATCTGTATAATTCTCACAACACTCACAACGCTGGCATCACTCGCTGGCTCTCAAAAGACGAATCCTTGCAGTTTTTTATGTAGTTCTTCAATATATCTCATTGCATAAACTGCATGTGCCCATTGTCGTCATGCTTCATCGCGCGAAAAGGACTCTTCGTATAGACCGTTCTCTGATGTCGCAAAGCATGGCAACTTTTGCTGAAGAGTTTTTCACATTAGCATCACTATTTTACATGTAATTTTCCAGCAGTGGGAGAAGGTACATCCATAGAGGTAAGCTGTACAGTAGACTTCGTACAATCATTGTCTTGCATCATCTTCATGAAAAAACCGAAGTCCTTTCCACAGTGGCAACATGGGCCTATCTATAACTTTGTGTTTATATATATATATTACTGGCACATTTCATCAGTAAGATTTAATAATTTTTATGCCTCCAGTCATCCAGAAATGTCTCATCCTCCTTGATCACATTACTATGCAGTTATCTCCTAAACAGATTTTTCCAGACAAGTTATTCGCTCAGCTTGAAATCATGGTCACATACAAAGCAGACAACTGACTCCTGCCAGACCGACCCTTCACAATCAGCACTGCAATTACCACCGCACTTAGCACCGTATTTAGCACCGTACTTAGCACCAAATACACCACAAATGGCCCCTAAAGACCCATAATGACCCATGATGACCCCTAAATGAACCATAATAGCTCCATATAACCCCTTAATGACTTATAAATTACCACTTATGACCCCCGATGACACATAAATAAACCCTGATGACCACTAATGACACCTGATGTCCCATAATGACCTCTAAATGGCTCATAATAACTTCTAATGACCCCTCAATGACTCCTAAATGATCCCTTAATAGCCCCTAAATGACCTATTNCTCCTAAATGATCCCTTAATAGCCCCTAAATGACCTATTTAAACTCTAAATAGCTCCTATTTTACCTCTAAATGACACCTTATGAGCATATATAACCCACAATGGCCCCTGACGACCCCTGAATGAATTCTAAATGACCCCTAAATTACACCTTATGGCCCTGATGACCACTAAATGACACTNCCCTGACGACCCCTGAATGAATTCTAAATGACCCCTAAATTACACCTTATGGCCCTGATGACCACTAAATGACACTAATGACCCCTAGTGACCCCAAATGACCCATAATGATGCCTGATCTCTAAATGACCACTAAATTATCCCTTATGACCTCTAAATGACCCTTAATGACCCTTAAATTACCCCTAATTACCCTTAAATGACCCTAAACTACCACCAAATTACCCCTTAATAACCCTTAATGACACCTAAATTACCCCTATTGACCCCGAAAGACCCCTAAGTTACCCATAATGACCAATAAATGACCCATAATCACTCGTGAATAATCCATAAAGACCCATAAATGGTCCACAATGACACCCAAATGAGCCATAATGACCCACAATGACACATAAATGACCCCTGATTGGGATTTGTGCAGTGCAAGTCCGGTGCTGATTGTGAAGGGTCGGTCTGGCAGAAGTCAGTTGTCTGCTTTAAGTGTGACCATGATTTCAAGCTGAGTGAAGAACTTGTCTGGAAGAAACTGTTGAATATGGTAATGGTAATGCGATCAAGGAGTCTATATAGGATGTCTGGATGAACGGAGGCATAAAAGAGCTTAAATCTCGGTGATGAAATGTGTTATATATATATAGCCTACATATTGCCACTGTGGAAAAGACTTCCGGTTTTATTCATGAAGATGATGAAAGCCAATGTATGTACGAAGCCTACTGTACAGCTTACATATATGGATGTACCTTCTCCTACTGCTGGAAAATTATATGTAAAATAGTGTTGCTACTGTGGAAAGATCTTCAGCAAAATCTGGCATGCTCGGCGACATGAGAGAACCGCCTGTACGAAGAGTCCTTTTCGCGCGATGGAGCATTACGACAATGGGCACATGTAGTTTATGCAAGGTGAAATATTGAAGAACCACATCAAAAACTGCAAGGATTCGTCTTTTGAGAGTCAGTAAGTGATGTCTATACCCCCTGCTGAATCGATGGGTAGTGATTCCACAGAAGATTATGACGGGACAGTTAATTCTAATGACGGAATGAGAGACCTACGAGGTTTGGTAGTCAGTATGTGTGGAACGTATACTTGCAAGACNCAGTTAATTCTAATGACGGAATGAGAGACCTACGAGGTTTGGTAGTCAGTATGTGTGGAACGTATACTTGCAAGACATTCGAGTGAAATCAACGAACTTCAGAATAAACAGTTATCGGCTCTAAATACTGATGATGACTGTGCAACACCAACAAAGAAAAGTAAACTTGATATTGAGGTTGAAACAGGAGGTGAAGACGACCATTAAGACAGCATTGATGAATATGATGACAGTGTTCGTGAAGTATCTGATGAGAATAATGATTCTCTCGATGTTCCCACACATTTCACGAACAATTTTCCTTAGACAAGTGGTGTTAAGAAGGCAGAAGGCATCAATAACGCTCGTTACAAGCTTCCCGAAGACCCTAATGAACTTATTGATATACTCAGATATAAGATTGAACTGCAAAAACGCGGGTATCTCTCAAGTATTGTTGAGATATCTTCAATCATCGATGAACTGAAGTTATATAAGATGAGATTGTGAGCGACTCTCCATGATCTGCAAACCTCTGAGAAATGTAAAGATGAAATGTTCAAAATAATTAGAAAGATAAATGTATATAGTAAGGAAATAAATAAGATTTAAGTACAGAATATGTTAATGTGTTTTTAATTTCTTATACAGTTCCTTCCGCTTCTCTGAAAGACTTATTAATTCACTAGTGTAGNGTGGTGTTAAGAAGGCAGAAGGCATCAATAACGCTCGTTACAAGCTTCCCGAAGACCCTAATGAACTTATTGATATATTCAGATATCAGATTGAACTGCAAAAACGCGGGTATCTATCAAGTATTGTTGAGATATCTTCAATCATTGATGAACTGAAGTTATATCAGATGAGATTGTGAGCGGCTCTCCATGATCTGCAAACATCTGAGAAATGTAAAGATGAAATGTTCAAAATAATTAGAAAGATAAATGTATATAGTAAGAAAATAAATAAGATTTAAGTACAGAATATGTTAATGTGTTTTTAATTTCTTATACAGTTCCTTCTGCTTCTCTGAAAGACTTATTAATTCAGTAGTGTAAACAATCAATTGAGTCATTTTTAGATAAAATTTATGAGTGTGCATGCAGTAGGAGGGCTATAGGTCGATTTGATGTTATATGCCGTACTCGGGTCGTTTAAAATCGACTGAGTTTTATATGGCGAACGAATGTAATGAGGGGAATATTTTTGAGGAATGTTTCGCAACCAATTGGTTGGCATTGTCATTTGGTCTGGTAAAAAATTGGGTGGTGGGTCGTGGGTCGTGGGTTAAGTTTCAAGGTTTTTATTTGGGAATTTGTTGGAATTTGATTGCATTTTTTGGGAGGGGGGGATTTCTGGGAATTGTTTGTGTTTAAGATCATGCAAGGTTATGGGAATGGGTCCGAGGACGTTGTTCAAGGTCAAGAACATATAACATGGCTGTCGAGGTGGACAACAGCCGATCGGACGAGGGTAGGTCGTGTCGGGAGCTTAGTCGATCCACCTGTCCTCGAACCCTAAATATCGTACATGTACATTTTTAAATAATTTTTGAAAACATTTTTTTTTTATTTTTATAAATTATTTAGGTATTATTTTTATAAAATTTTGGGTATTTTGGAATATTTGGGTTTGAGGTCATCCAAGGTCACAGACACAAGTTCAAGGTCGTCAAAGGTCAAGGTCGAAGGTAAAAACCGATACCCCGAATCTTTCCAGTGGATCGTTTTTGAAATTAAAGGGATCGTTTTTTAATGAGGGGATTGGTGCGTTTTGAGTGATAAACGGGAAATTTTAATGTAAAAGAGGTAATTTTGAGTGAAAAAGGGAAATTTTGAGAGGCAACAAGGAAAAAAAGGGAAATTCAAGATGGTAGTGGTCGGCTCCTGGCTCCTACTTCCCCATTCCCTTGCGCCATAATTCCCATTTCCCTACTACTCGTCTAATTTTTGTGCATAATGTATTATGTAACCATATTAATAAAAATTACGAACGTAACTGCATGGTCGTGAACAGCATTCAACAAAACACCAAAATAATAACGCAGGAAAATCTGCTTATATGTGAAAAACCAAAGGCTGTGTCCGTACTATCTGTTTGTCGTGATAGGCATTAATGTGAATTGAGTTTTAATCTATTTTCAGTGTCTGTGGCATTACCTAACGTGTATGGTCAGCTATTTTGGATGGAAATATGTTTTGTTGCGACACAAATATAAACGTTACGTTAACTTGTTTTTTAAAATAACAATATTTCAATAATAATTTGGTTGATATTTAATCATGGGAAAATTCAAAACTTCAAAACGTTTATTTAAAAGATAATGTTACCGAAAATTATTACGCAACAGTGCTCAGATTATTTCTGTGTACTTCATAAGCAGTTGACTGAGCACAATGTTTGAAAATAAACAAGAATCTATTTTGGAAAACTTCGAATGTGTAAAGAAATATAATAAAACGAATATAAAAATATATATATATTACGTGGATTACAGCCACGTTAACATCGTTAGAAAGTAGAAATTGAAAATTCGGTAATATATAATGTAGTGGATGTAACGCAATGTAGGAATTGAAACTTCTACAGAAACGGTTTTTTTTTTTTTTTAANACGTTAACATCGTTAGAAAGTAGAAATTGAAAATTCGGTAATATATAATGTAGTGGATGTAACGCAATGTAGGAATTGAAACTTCTACAGAAACGGTTTTTTTTTAATTATGTAAGTACGAATTGGAGGGGGGTGGAAGAAAATTTTTGGTACTAGTGTAAGCTTTACAGTATTATTTAATTTTACATAAGATTATTACTACCTCAGAATAAAATTATGTTGCAATAGAATCCTTATCAGGCAATTATTCGATAATGCAACGGTATTTGGCAAACATTTTCATACTTAGATTACATAATTCTGGTTAACTAAGCGTTGTACAGTAAAAAATTCTATAAATGGTGTTGGTGAAGTTAGATATGCTTTTCTTTTATTATGGCGTTTGTAGTTATTTTTCTACTGGCGCGTGCTGATCATTATACATTTTTATTAAATAGTAATTTCCGCGATGAAAACATTATTTTAAAATGGCAGAATTTAATCTTTTCAAATGTGCGCAACCTGTAAATTATAATTAAAAAGACCGCATAATTTTTTTTTAAGTTATCAAAGAAAAATTTGTCGTCTGAATTGTTGCTAACAATTCCCCTTCTACTTGCCGCCGTGTCTATTCCATTAATCAATTGAGTGAGAAGCAATCAGAATCTCAGAGCACCGTACAGCCAATTCAGGGTATGGACCATAAAATAGTCACTATATAGAATAATTAATTCTAATATCATATATATCAATATAATACATTGGTGGACGATAAACATAGCGCACACAGAAGGATGCATCGGATAATACTGCAACTTTGGAGAGGTAGTGACACAGATGAGTCATACACATGATCACAAAAGTAGAGCAGCAGGACAATTACATGGACTGTGGTATGGCATCCAAGTCGTCTTCAATACTGCGTCGCACGCCTTTGCACTGCGATAAACGCTGCAACACGATGTGGTACGGAGTCTAGCAGACGCCAAATGTTGTCGTGAGGCATATGGGCTCACAATTGTTGCACGGTGTTTTAAAATCCCAGATACTGTGGCACGGCGGTAGCTGGCGTTTCAATTGGTCCCACACCATGCGTGATCGGGAGAGCGGGCAGGAAACTGCAGTGTTTGGACATGACGGAGGCAGTCCTTGGCGACCTGTGCCGTGTGCAGTACAGCGTTATTCTGGGCAGAAATGGGAGCAGATGGGGACATGTGGTCTCATACACATACCGCTGGGCTTTTCTTGTTCCACGTGACACGACGAGAGCGGATCGGCTGTCGTAGGCCATGACTATGGCTCCCCAGGCCATAATGCCTGCAATATGGGTACGTGTGTCGCTCGATAGCAATTCTAGGATAGTGGTATTCACCAGAAGCCCCTCCAGATTCGAGCGCGATGATCATAGTCCCTATAACAAAGCGGAACTTATCACTGAACATCACACATCGCCACACTGTGGCGCTCCGTATTGCTTTGGCCTGGCGCACACAGCAAACGAAGCCGTTGCTGTTGCACAGTTGGGGGCAGCACACGTCATGGGTGCTAGACTCGCATATTCGCCTTCACAAGGCGTCGGGAAACATGAGCATTCAGGAGCCCCAACGCATGCTAGTATTGTGTACCGGGTTGCCATGGGATCCCTCCGCACCTGGATAACATAGATCGCATGTCGTATCCAATGGCACCCCAAACCATCACATATGGAGTTTGTCCGCTATGCCGCTCCACAGTGCAGGCTGCCAGATTGCGGTCACCACGGTAGCGTCCAACACGTATGCGGCCATCACTGTAGGACAGGTTGAAGCGGGACTCATCCGAAAATACTACACTTTGCCTCTCAGCGCGCCAGCGACGACTTTCACGTGCCCATTGCAGTCTGAGGCGTTTGTGGTTTCTGGACAATGGAAGCCAACGCAATGGCACGCGTGCCACCATTCCAGCTCGCGGCAGACGGCGCCGTACCGTCGACGCAGACAGGTCCACACCCGTTTCAGTGCTCCAATGTCGAACCAACATTATGGACTAGGATTAACGGACCGTTACGACCATGCGGACAAGATGGCGGTCAGCTCGTGCTGTCACATTGCGTGATCCAGTACCCGTTCGTCGCTGCGTACGACCCTCTTCTATCCACTGGTTCCACAAACGCATCATTGTCATAGCGGTGTGCCCTGTAAGAGCCGAAATTTCACTGTATGACAAACCCGTTTCCCAGATATCGATCATTCTGCCCCGTTCGAACTCACTCACATGCTTATATGGCGCCATTTGACGTCGTCGAGGTATACTGGCACTTGCGTGCACTTCATTTGACGGCTCTGCACTGGATGAGCCTGGCATAACACGGACCTTTCCGGTCACACAAGAGAGGGCGCTGCTAGGCAAACGTGTACGCCATCCCTCTGCAATCGTAATCACTTATTGCTGGTACACTGTTCTACACATCCTTTGAGTTTGGATTTATTCGGGCCATTCTTTCTGGGTGTTGCAAGTTTCACAAACAATAGTGTATATTGTCGCTGCATTGCATTGTTGAATTATAACTAAAGAAGCTAGATCAGTATTTTCGCCTGTAATATAGTATTACCGTACGTATTTTTAAGCGGTATCTGCAGTCAAATAGTTTATTTCCTTACAAATTTCATGTAGTACGCTTCGAAATACATGGATGATTAAATCTTACAAACACTAACCCCGTTCGAAAAATTCAAACTCTAGATGGTCTAAACCGTGGTCTAAGAGATTTGTTAATAACTTAGCCTGTAAATTATACTAAACCTCGCCATTAAAACAGGAAGCTGAAAACCCTTTGGGGAATTTGCTTCTGACGAAATAGTATCACAGGTGAAGCCTAGCCTTTTGAGCACTTTAGTATCTTACTTGCAATTAATAAAAAGGTTCCAGTTTTGAAAATTTTATATCATAGTTTGTACTACTAAGTTGATGTAAAATAATTCCATGATCTCTTGCTTAGCAATTACTAAAATATAAAATTATACTATTATCTCCTTGTAAAAACTACTAAAATATAATATATTAAAAAAATATTATTTTCATAAAAAAGTATTGCATGGTATCTAAGAAATCCTATTGCGCGTGCCCAAATAGAAAAATATATTTTGGAGTGCTGAAACCTAATAGTACATTCGTTCAGAATAAGGTTCTTTATACTTTCACTTTATCAAGGAAAAATTTCTTTCAACATAACGAGCTTGAATGTGAAACATCTCAAAATATCGTATTTCTTGTTCCGGCGAATTAGTAACACAATAGCAGAAGCGAAGCGCTCTCGCATAAAGAATGAATAGAGTAATAACATGAATATTTTCTCTGGTAATTTGTCAACATTTCCAGTTTCAAAGGTAGACTGAATTTTCCAGTGTTGGAATACTCTTGTGTGACTGCTTTAAGATTCCTGAGGGGAAATGCCATTAGCAGAAGAAAATGTTTGCTTAAAAAAAACTAAAAATTTTGGCATTTACGTTTGCAAATTATGTAATCGAAGTCAAATTCTCTTCAAGGATACTTAACGCGCATTTACAGACTAGTCAATTGTCTACATATGTTTTCGAAACAGGTTATTATTTTTAATTATTACTGGCCTTGAATCCTTTCTCAGAAACAGTGCAGTCTTCTTGGTAAAAATAATTGTAAATAATTCAAATAAGAAATAAACCTAAGCATTTATCTGAGAACTGTGAAAATAAGCTATACAAAGTGTCATATTTGCAAGCATATTTGAAGACTTTCTGCCCAATCAAAATTTTTAGTGACAAATTTTCGAAATGTGAGTATCAACTTATAGATTGTTAAACCCGTTGGCTGGAGTTATGACTGCTTCAGAGACTTAATCGGAACATACATTCTTAAAAAAAAGCAAGTAGTAAATAGACATTAATTTCGATATAAAAAATTTCCCTTTTTTTTTATTAATACTGGTTAAACTTCAAAATACTGTCTCATTCGCCTCAACTGGGTCTGTTGTTAGTAAACTTGGCAGAAGTAAAATAGTCCCGAGAAAATATGATGAGAAATGAAACGAATTCTTATGACGGGAACATATCTCACATGTATAGAATTAATGAGTAAACNGAGAAAATATGATGAGAAATGAAACGAATTCTTATGACGGGAACATATCTCACATGTATAGAATTAATGAGTAAACGCAGATACAATAATTTGTTGTTGCTGGCCAGAAAATCAAATGGTTTCATATATAACTAAGAAATTTTTGAAAATCTTATAAAATCATTTGTATGATGAAGTACAAATTATTTTATATCCAGTGATAATTCTGTTTTTTATGTAAGTAATAATTCCTATAATTAACTGAATATTTGGCTGAAACTAGCGCTATTCAAAAGATACTAAATTAAAATTGAAATTAATAGGTGTATAAAATGGGGTTTGATTTCGCTTTTTNACTAGCGCTATTCAAAAGATACTAAATTAAAATTGAAATTAATAGGTGTATAAAATGGGGTTTGATTTCGCTTTTTTACTTTGAAATTACTTCTCTCTTTATTTTTATCTCCTCTTGTCTGAAACAACTTTGATAAAAATCCGTAATCAAGAGTTCAGCAATATATTTATCAAGAATTCTGATCTGGCAGTTATTTATTAAATACATGTTCGATAAAACGTTATGGCTGACGGAAGAAACTTATTTTCAGCAGCTTTTCGTCCAATTGCAAATATCTTAAAAATTTTATTTTAGGGCAGGTTATTTTTCTTATATATATAAAAAAATTTATTTTATAGCTCAATTACAAACAAGTTATTTTGATTTTAAAATTTGACGAAATAATAAACGCATTTCATATTGTGCGTATTTCACAAAAACCCACAAAATTTCTATCATACGGCATTATTGTATCATGACTGTGAACCATTGGATTTATTCTCACTTGAATATGTTATTGCACTAACGTTGTCTTTATTGCTTACGGAACATTTATACATTTATATTGGAGCTGCCAATAAAGTTCAGTGGATAAACTAAACCTTGGTCCGGAGACAGCAAAACAAATGTTATGGGCTGTTCACGGTAAAGTGAAAGTGAGCACTTTTGAAAGCCCCTCATTTGTAATAATAGTCAATACATTAAATCATAAAGTGATAAAAGGACGTAAGTGCAGTAACCCTTGTTCTGAGGAAACTAAAACCAACTCTTTACTTCCTAGTTAACTTGTGTAAGATCAATCATAACTGTTGTTACTACATCAATGACTGATTGTTGTACTTCAAAATGTAAAAGTTTTAATTTAAGGGGCATTTTATATATATTTAAGACGATTAAATCCCGTGGACTTAAGCACCTTGTAAAAATTCATTAAATATTTGTTTTTATGAATATTACTATAATTTTAATTATACAAAATAATGTTATCAAACAATAGTACTCAATAGTGCCATTAGTATTTGTGATTATTGTAACACTCGAGTAAAATAAAACAGTCAAATATCTTAACAATAATATTCCTTCAGAACGCAACAGTGCCATTAGTATTTTCGATTATTGTAACATTTACGCCAAATAAAAGTCAATACCTTCAAGAACCCTTATTTACAATTATATGGTACAATCATACAGTAGTTTAAGGTTATGACCTAATGTTGTCATACACGCAACAGTAATAACAGTAAAAGTAGTAGTAACTGTACAATATGTATTAACCTAGTGAATTGAAGGCCCATAGCACGATGTCTGTTTCTAGTCATCGTCACTAACGTCTTCTAATCCACCCATGTTGTTCCAGCGAAGAATCTCGTGGTAAAATTCGTCGTCTTTTCCTCCTTGAGGAATATATGGCAGCATCTGTTGAATGTCAGTCAATTTGTTGATGCTGATGCGAATACTACCTTGTGGATATGCTAAGGTGTGTGGAAGAGCTAGATTCGTAACACCTTGCTGTGCAAGCTTTAAGGTATGACACACAATGCCGCCAATGTAGGCAGATGCAACCACGCACCCTTTCATGTCTACGGAGTATGTAAACTCCATGTATTCTGTAGGTTTGAAGCTGACCTTTTCATAACGTGGAACAGAACGACTCATGGTTTCCATTTAATGTTGTTCTCTTATAATATGCAGGCCACCAGCTATTGAAGTATTGTATGTCACTTGAGTCGACCATTTTTACTGTGGCGATACTCGTCTCAGAGCTGTGTAAAATAAGTGATGCATATTGTATTGGAGTGTATATTCTATCCACTATATTAACCGTCCTTTTTACTGTTCCGAACACCCTATCAAATGGTAAATAGGAATTTCCCCGAATAGAAATCGGTAAAATGTCGTATGACAGAGTGGTTCTTGTTCTGACCTACACAGTCATCAGAATAAACGTGCAGTTCTTTCACATCAGAAATAATGTTTACATTAATGTACTCCAGAATGAAGGAACAAACTTAATTCGCTCCTTTCTTAGCAATGCCTTCATGACACATACACGTGGGCTTTATTTATCTTCATGTCATATATGCAAAACACATTGACCCAGAGTTGGCGTAAGTATAATATTGATTGCACAGGAATATGTGGCAGAGGAAGATTCCGCATAAAGTCCACTGATTAGCATGTACAGCGCTACTTTCCTGGCACTTCTTTTCCGAGTCTTTTAGTTGGGTGTAGAACTTGCTTGCACGCCTCTTATGTACCAAAGGTTCTGCAGCAGCAACCTTCTTGGCAACATAATAAAGGTGTGGGCTTTTAAACTTATGCTTCAGTTCCTCGCAGGTTATGCAGGTATCAACCTGAGGACGACCAATATAAGTTCAAAGTGTTCATTGAAATAATGCCTGTAGTAATGATATTATACATTGTTCTCAGGGTGTTTCTGTTTGAACATGTCGTACATAGCTTTTATTGTTAGTCGAGCATCAAAATACTGGAATGATCTTCCTGAATATTGACTCTTTCACTGGATACGACGAAATATTGTCATGTATTTTATTTCTGTCTGCGGCTGTCACTGCTTTTGGGTTCGAATGCTTACCACGCTGGTCCTTTGGAGTTATACCTTCCATTAGTAACCGCCTCAAGCGCACAACTCGCTTCTTTGGTATACCATGTAAACTAATGCAGGCCTTTTGACACACCTTTACTCTTTCCCCGTGGCACAACATACGGTAGGTAAAGCTAGTACTTATCTCCTTATTGGATTCCGCCTTCCTCTTCCTTTTACGAAAAACAGGTGTAATTTCTATGAAGCACTGGAGATGCAGATCTTGGGAGTTCTTGCTTGCAAAATCATCATTGAAATGTGTTAGGATATTCAACTTCTTGTCTTCGTTCAGTCGCACAAAACATTGCTGTATGCAACTGAAACAAACATCATACTGTCTTGTATTCATATTGAAACAGCATGTTTATGTTCTTTCTTTATAACATCGTTAAAGTACAGTTTCCTGACATAACCACACCTTTTTAAACTTACTAACACTTCTTTCCTTTTTTCCGTGCAGGAACTTCATTGTTTCTCTGTGGTTTATGTACACTTCTCCTGTCAAACGAGATTGTTTTATTACCTTCATCGCATATTCACTTTCATTCCTTACACCTTTCCTTTTTTCGCTCGTTCTTTAACATTTGCGTTGATAGACGCAATTTTCACGAACTAAAACGCTCTAGCATAAATAAACATACAAACACGGGTCATGGCCATCTTTTGTTTATCTGTAGGTATGGCAGTGAAGGACTCTATTATGGTTGGTGTTACTAACAATCTCTTATACATGCAGTGCAGTGTTAAATGGTCGTACATCCTGGACTTGAGTCCTATTAAGACTGCATGAGAAACGTACAGCCTCGTTATATGGCCAAGGATGTGCAAGACTTCCGTCCAGTCAACACCATCCCATGACTCTACCACTACAGAACNATCTCTTATACATGCAGTGCAGTGTTAAATGGTCGTACATCCTGGACTTGAGTCATATTAAGACTGCATGAGAAACGTACAGCCTCGTTATATGGCCAAGGATGTGCAAGACTTCCGTCCAGTCAATACCATCCCATGACTCTACCACTACAGAACGCGTGCATATGTTTAAGTCAAAACAGCCAAAAACTGGACTTACGTCCCTTTACCAATTCATGAGTCAAATATACACTGAAGAGCCAAAAAAACTGGTACACCTGCCTAATATCGTGTAGGGCCCCCGCTAGCACGTAGAAGTGCCGCAAGACGATGTGGCATGGACTCTACTAATGTCTGAATGTATGCAGGAGGCAATTGACACCATGAATCCTGCAGGGCAGTCCACAAATCCATAGGAGTGCGAGGCGGTGGAGATNCATCCCATGACTCTACCACTACAGAACGCGTGCATATGTTTAAGTCAAAACAGCCAAAAACTGGACTTACGTCCCTTTACCAATTCATGAGTCAAATATACACTGAAGAGCCAAAAAAACTGGTACACCTGCCTAATATCGTGTAGGGCCCCCGCTAGAACGTAGAAGTGCCGCAAGACGATGTGGCATGGACTCTACTAATGTCTGAATGTATGCAGGAGGCAATTCACACCATGAATCCTGCAGGGCAGTCCACANTTCTGTGTGTGGGTACGGTATTTTCAGATATACTACTACTCAAATGACTCACGGCTGACTCAGTAGTTAGACACTATCTTAAATACCAGGGCCCAGCAGGCTGAAATATTGTGGATAGGGCTTCCCATGCAGGGTGGGTGGGGGGTACTGCCGTGGTGTAGGGGTTATGCCGAAATACTCCCGTCTCCATCACTGGTCCAGCCTTCAAATTCTAACTTAAACCATTCTTCTGGTTGGACAAAACGACAGTATGTTCATCGCTTAGGACAGTCGTCTCCAAAAAGCTCCAGTCTTCTCTCATCCACGCTGACCCTACCTAAAGGTGTGAATAGCATGCAGTTTCGCAGTATACTACCACCCTAGTACTTGTTCTCCGACTATCGGATGGAGCGTAAAATAATAAATTATTAAAGAAATGTTTATTTGTAAGCGAGATCACTGTAGTCTCCGACTGTATTGTTTTGTTTGTGGTAACAGTTACGCGATTTCATTACTGACAACCGTCGGCAATACGCTTGTGCTCGTGTGTAGTACATTTCTGTTTGCCGTGGTGTGCGCGGAATGCCGATGTGGGTGTAGACTGTACCTTGTAAGGACATGGCAGCTGTAAGGGACTGTACTATGTGGCAGGTTCATTAGGAGGATTCCAGCAGCCGTCATAATGGACCTCTTTCTCCCCTCCTACCACCTCCTCCTCCCCTCGTCATCGTCGCACCACGGGTCCCTTCCCCCCTTGTTCCTGCCATGGCGACAACCGAAGAGTCCACGCGCCAATGGTAACAAGCATCGTTATTTTCCGACGAAACCAGTTAAAAATACTGAAACTTCTTTTTACTGACATGCACGTATATATTTTTTGTTTGATAATGAATGCGTTTATAATAACGGAATCCCTGGGGATTTTTGTATCGACAATTCCTCGCCACCATTTGCTATACTCGTGTTTCGTCCTCTCATTCTTTCCCCGTCGTAATCATTATATGTTTTCGTGTCGTGAAAAATTGCGACACACGTTACATGCGAATATTTATAGCTTCCCGTCTCTTTATCGCAGCGCGGCCTACAGCTTTTTTTTTTGTCCCCCACCGATCCTTGCAGAGGGAGAATGGAATTCTAGAGTATGGGATTTCTGGTGCTTTTCGTTTGCGGTCTTTTTTTGTGTGCACGCGCGATGCTTCGTGTTGTGTTGTTGTGGGCTTGTGAATGCGTGCGTTATATTGGATTTTGTTAACAGTCATGTGATTTTTATCATTCCTAAAAAAAAATTTGTTCGGTATGATAAGGTGGATTGGTGCTCCGTGACCCGAACTAAATAAGCGGGCAAAAACGACTACAAAAAATGCTTGCGGACAAGTTTCGGTGACGTGTATTGTCGACATTGAATTTACTCCAAACTCGCAACGTAACAAATAAATATTTTGTTGTCATTTAAAAATTAAACATTTTCTTCTTGCGTGTATTTTTTTCACTTTGATGATTCTATTTAAATACTTCCAACTGTTCTTATAAAATATCATAATATAATTAATGGGTAATAAAACTGTCAGATGCATGCACGCATTTAAACTCCGCAGAGGGGCATAGGCGTGCTATATAATACCAAATTTTTGGCTTCTAGTCATTTATTCGCTGGGCAGAATCAAGAAGGTACATTCGTAAGTACTACAGGGTGGCTGTTGGGTGAAAATTTATTTCAAAAAATTTGCAGCCGTAAAAATTGGTCAGACTGGCGAACTCTTGTTGAACAAGGTTTTTGCAGTTGTCGAAAGTTAACCTTTTTCGGTGTCATGTATTAGGCCTAAAAGTTTACAGTGGTAAATTATTTAAAATGCCACTTTCGTCAGAACCTGAAATTTCTTTCACGTGAACCGTACGTGAAACACTTCATCTAAATTATTCGTTTACGTCATATGAAACATAAACGGCCTAAATAAGCAACGCATGTTGTGTTTTTGAATGTTCGTCTTGTTACGTCCTTAAACGTCACAGTATGTTACACAGGTACTTTNCTAAATAAGCAACGCATGTTGTGTTTTTGAATGTTCGTCTTGTTACGTCCTTAAACGTCACAGTATGTTACACAGGTACTTTGGTGGTTTTATTATTTTCCGAGCCCTGCATTGTCCTGTTGTTTATGGCATTACTAATTAATTGCCTTGTAAGAATTTTATACGATTCAGTTTCATCTATGACTTATTATTTGCAAGTATCTCCTCATCTTTAACTGTTAGCTCGCGTCGTTGCTAGGAAAGTTGACATACTTAGGTTGGTAATGGTTGTTGCTGACTACGTTCTCTTTTGCATGTTTAGGGAGATGAGTTGCGTTGGGCAGCTGCGAGAAGACTTTGGTTGTAACGGCGGGTGGACCAGGAAGCATTGCACCTGGCTCGTTTGCTTCTGGGTGACATATAAATTTATATTTATTTCCGTCATGTATTTTGCACTGAATTTGCGTTTTTGGAAAGTGGTAAAATATTTTGTGTAGAAAACTTACGCTCGGGCGCAGCTGGTTTCGCGAAAATTCTGCTTTTCCTGGTTCAGCAGTGCGAAATACTTTCAAGATAATAATCACGCCGTGCATGTCTTTGTTGGTCTATTTCTAAATTTACTTTCTGGCATACGGTCCATTCTCGCGACGTGATTTTTATAGTCATGACTTTTGTAATGCAAAAGATAATATTTTAGGGACGTTTAATAAATATTCGTCTCATTAAAAGTTGTATATTTCGTAAACAAATCAATACAGAATATTGTGATAAATAATAAAAAACTTGGTGTACAAAAATTAAGAATGAGACAGGTTTTCATAGGTAACGTCACGCAGCAGTGTTTCAAACAGATGCAAAGTAAACAATAACATAGTCTAAATGCAAGAGTATTGGAAATGTGAACAACACCGACCAAGAAATGTGTCCCAAGAATGCAAAATACATTTATTCAAAAGTAGGATCCAAGTACAGCAGGGCAGATGATATAAACGTCCATATGACATGCGGCAGCCAAGTAAAATGGAATCTTCAGTGGATGGCATGATCACGTCGATTGCGATGCAGAATGTGCACCTTCTGTCAATTCCCATTATGAGATTGTCGAGTTCTTGAGACATAAGGCCCATTCCTCTTGTAGAGCCGATCGCAGCTGCGGAGTCGTTGCTGGCGGCTGGCGACATGATGCCAGACGTTTCCCGACCTATTTCACTGTATTTAGGCGCAGGGACCGTGCAGGGCAATCCATGTGTTGAATATTTTCACACTAAAACAGCTCAATGACAGCCGCTGTACGATTATATGTAGCGTTGTCGTCCATGAAGAAGAACTTAGAGCCGACAGCAATACTGAAAAGATACACATGAGGTAAAAAAGTGGTCACCAGTGACTCAACCACCTTGGAAGATATAGAGCTCTCTGTGGCCACCAAGTGTTATGCCTCCCCAAACGAGAACTCCGCCACCTGCAAACCGGTGCCTTTCCACGATGTTGGAGGGGAGATTGCGTATTCTCTACTCTCTCCGGATGTATAGTCGTCCGGAATCGCTAGTGGGACTATATCGACTCTCGCCCATAAAGAGCACTCGACCCCATTTCTGAGCTCCTCAGTACTTGTATTCCCGGCACTACAGAAAACGACGTCTTTCATGGGTAAGCATCACTGTTACACAACGTACTGATCGCCGAGCGAACAAACCACCTGTGTGCAGTTTCCTGCACGCGGTAAAACGTGATATCTGGCATCCAGTGGTGCGTTGCATATCTCTTACAATTTCACCCACTGTCTGCCATCTGTCTCTCTCCACCTGCAGGACAATATACCGGTGCTTCGCCGCCGTACTTGCTTGTAGACGACCAGTATTAAACATTCGTACCACTGCTCCTGTCGTTCGATATACCTCCCAAACTCGGGATGCGATGTTGTCTGCAATCCCGAACTCCTCGGTCACACTTCGACTTTTTTACAACTTCCCAGTTATTCGAAATAATAAATTATTAACGCATGCTTTAGCAGGCAAGTATATGAATGCAGTGTACATACACTATGACACTATAGCACCGACAGCACCATCTAAACTTTAAAAACAAATGTAGCTGCCACCAGGTGGCTAAATCGGTAGCTCATCTGGTGACTAAATCGAGAAAATAGTGTCATGAAGGTGTTCAAAATATAAACAAATGACAAACGAAAAAAAAAGCTGCATACGATGAAACGAGAAAAGGCTAGGGGAGTAAAGATGAGGGGGAAGATGGGTTCGAACGAAGGTGAGTAATTGGTGGAGGGGGTCGAGCGAACGCCAGTAAATGGTGAATCGAACGAAGATGAGCAGTTAACCAATGAAATATATTGGAAGGGGGTGGAAGCCTGCCGAATAATTAACCAATGAGAATCAATGGTGTGGGTGGAGCGAATGCCACTAATTGGTCTAACGAATGTCAGTAATTAACCAATTAAATATATTGGAAGGGGGTGAAGAGGTCAAACGAATATGAGTAATTGACAGACTAAACAGCCAAAATAAAGTGGTGGGGGTCAGTCGTCTGCTGACTGAGGTGTTTAGGGGGGGGGACATCCGAAAATGTAAGTTTTTAAAATATAAATTTTTTTATAATAATTTTTTTAATGATTTTTTAATAATTTTGAAATAATAATTTGTTATATAAATTTTTGGGATTGTTTGGTTTTTCTATATCAAATCTCACCGGGTCAAGGTCAAAGGTTAAGGTCATCACCTAACATGGCGGACAAGATGGCCGCCAGGCGAGCGGGATGACAGAGCATGAACAGCTCCGGCGCTCCGATGCCAGACGCCATTGCGTCAAACTTCCCCAAATAATACTACTGGCTCGGCTCCAATTGGCCCAAATTGTGGTCCCTAAGCGATGCCCTCCAAATTTTTCAAGATATTAGGAAACTATGTGTATGAATTTGTTTTTACATTCATCGCATATATATGGATATATAGTGAGACATTTGAGGAACATCTGATATACGTTAGGAAGGTACTTGAGGCCTTGCGAGATGCAGGACTTACTGTTAACCCAGATAAGATCTCTTGGCCGAGAATCATGTGAGATATTTAGGTTTTTTATTGTGTAATGGAACCCTTAGTACAGATCCATAGAAGGTACGACCAGTGGTAATATTCCCAGTTTATAAAAATCTAAAGGGAGTTTGTAGATTTTTGGGAATAACTGAATTTTATGCTAAATTTATCCCAGACTGTACAAAAGTATCCGAGCCGCTAACTTATTTAAAACGAAAGAATGTGGATTTTATCTAGGGGCCAGAACAACGAACTGCTTTTAATATGGTAAGAGAAAAATTAGCTTGCCCTTCTGTACTAAAACTGCCAAATTTTAACACAAGATTTAATTTACACGTGGATTCTAGCTTGGCATTTGTAAGAGCTGTGCTTAGTCAAAGTATACGTGGTTTAGCGCGAGTGGCATTTGCCAGTCAGTTATTAATTAACCGTGAAAGAAAATTCATTGCTTGTCTTGTGAGGAGTGTCTTGCATGTTTGATATGAATGGGAACATTTTTAGATGTTTTGGAAAATGTACTTTATGATTTATATACAGATAATCAGGTTCTCAGTTGGATATTAGACTCAAATAAACCTGTAGGACGCCTTGTGAGGTGGTTAGTGCGCCTGACAAGATTTAGGTTTGATGTTCATCATATAAGGGGAACTGATAACGTGGTGGCTGATTGTCTCTCTATGATGTATTGTGAAGATGAAGTTCAGATTTCTCAAGAAATAGATAAGGAACTAGAGTCAGTATATCCTATCCTATTTATAGCATAAGTGCATGAAGATACAATGGTTTTGCCAAAATTTCCAAAAGCATTTATTTATATTAAGGAGAATCAAGAAAAGGATATAGAATTTAGGAATATTGTTAAAATATGGCTTCAGGGTTCACCAGAAATGAAATGCATAAAGGGTTATTAGGGGAAATATCTAAGAAGGGAAGGGTCCATGTTCTTGTACCAGAGGAATTAAGACATACGATTTATAGTCATTATTATGATTTAGTGTTTGGTGGCCATGTTGGATGGGACAAGACCATACAAAGAATAATGGAAGTATTTACCTGGCCCAGGTTCAGATGAGGTGGAAGGATGGATAAAGGCATGTGTGCCTTGCCAACAATCAAAAGCTAAAAATATTAAAGCTGAGGGATAATATGCGGCTACAGTTGCAGCCTTTCTATGGGAAAGTTTGTATTTAGATGTTGTGGATCCTCTTCCAAGAAGTATTTCTGAATATACGGTAATTTTATTAGCTGTGGATAGTTTTACTAAGTTGATTTTATTTTTCCCCCTCCGTAATATTAAATCGGGTAAAATATGTAAAATTTTAGGCCACATGTTATTTACTGTTTTTGGCTTTTACTAATAATGAAACTTATTTAGTGTCAAATGAGATGAATGATCTAGTGTTTTATTGTAGCATCAAGATGGTTCAGACCTCTCCTTACCACCCCCAAGAAAATTTTGTTGACTGGTAAAACTGCAATCTGCAACCTGCACATTTTTTTAAAAGTATAGTTTTAATGTACTCAGGTTTGTATATATGTGTGTAAAATTATGGGCAATTCACACAGATTGTGACAAATTATTATAGTGCGTACTGCATTTGTCCGTAAAAAAAATTGTAAGGATGGATAAATGGTGTTAACTTGGATTAATTAAGATATTACCTTTCAGACAACCTTGTAAACTTTTACAAATACTTTTGATTATTGTATTTGCACTCACATGTTCCCAAAACTATAAAATCGTGTCTTCGACGTGCCATAATGCAAAAACTGTACGCACTAATTTTTTATGTGAGGAAAGATTGCTTACAAGTATTTCCTACAAGTTGAATAATAATATTTCATTCAAATACGTAATAATGCATTTTTTGTTAACCTGAACCCTTAAATATCTTAGAGGCTCAGTTTAGTAACTTCGCTGATCTCAGGCTGACTAACCAATTATTATAAAGCAAATTAAAATTTGTGCAAGAAGGAGCGGTCTAGAAACATAATTTACCTCACCCATAACGTGGATAGGCAACTTTTGAGAAACTAATTTATATTAAAATAATTTTAAACTTTTACAATTAATCTGGCATCCAAATACGGACTGTTCCGTTACAGTAGAAACTTGTTATGTTGGACACAATCTGCATTATAAAACATTAAATTATAGTTTTACCTTATGTGGAAAATCAAGAGTTCATCCCTAAAATTATTTGCCAAAAATAAAAAAAAATTAATTTTGTCAGTATTACTTTTTTTTCTGTTATATATATATATATATATATATATATATATATATATATTCAAAATCGTTTATACAAAAAACTAATAATGATGAACAGTAATGTTCACAATGACACGTGTATTTTTTTTACAAACAGTTAAAGCGTATTCTTTATCACATTTTTCTATGCTTATCTGTGTTACAATTTATTAATTACTCTAATAGCAATTCATGCCAAGAATATATTTGAACACCTTAAAATTGTAAATTACCCGGCAATATTTTTAAAACCACATGGCTCTACAACAAAATATCTAAAGTCTTTGCACCAGAATAGTATAACCTACCTTAATTTTAGGGGTCATTAAAACAATACAATTATCTTTTTAATTTTTATGAAATAACTAACTGTGCCCACGGCTCCGCCCGCGCGGACTAAAAAATTATTGTTAAGGTTTTTTTTTATTAATAAAATTGAATTTTACCAAGTATTAATATTTTATACTCTATACATACTATAAAAGTCAACGTCTCGGTGAATTAAATGGTAAAAACACTTATTGGTATTTCTGGGTTATATATAGATATATGTTACCGCGGATTTTTTTAGGTCTTTTTATTCTACACAACATTTTACTATATGATATCATTCAATCTTTAACGGTTTAGACAGCGTATTCCAAGAGAGCGCGCTAGCTGCAAACTTTTTTCGGACTTGATTCACTATTATCGTTTGTAAATATTTTTGAAATATTTTCTCACTATAAAAAGTAGCCAATATCACCTTTCAGCCCTCCAACTATTTCTGTGCAAGAAATTACGTCGATCCGTTGCTCCGTTGTGACATGAAAGAAGGACAAACAAACAATCAAACACACTTTTGCATGTATAATTTTAGTTAGGATATAAATTTTCCTACATTTTATAATTTTGCCTTAACTGCAATTACAATATACTTATCTCAACATGGCTGCCTTGCTCTCTGTGCCCACCAAGGTTAAACGAGGGTGCTAATATAGGACTATTCTCCACACACGCCCTCCTCTAAGCCTATCCTACGAGTCATATATGACAACACAGGAAACAGAAGTGTCTAGAAGTAGTACCGAAAAAAATAATCTTCAGCAAATTAAAGTTTGAGAAAAAAACATGCATCCACTCATGCACACAATTTTTCTCCGAGCAGGGCACATGCGCCACTCAAAAGTGGCAACTAAAGATTTCGAATGATAATGTGGCCCAATGGTTTTTTAAGGATTCTAATTTCGTCAATGAGCCTGTAATATAACGTCAGTAAAAGGAGGGGAATGGGGGATTGAACCACACACAGTGGCCGCAAACAAGCTTTTGCCCCGCCCAGTGTAGAAAGAGCCGTCGACTCCGCTGGACGTGATTGCCTTATGCCCGCAATTGACAGCTGCAAGCCGTTGCCACCGGACCCGTTTGATGCTCAGCACACAGGTAAAAAGGCAATTTTTTTCTCTGTTTTTCTTCCTCCGCTGTGTGGACGCAACAAGCCATTCTTCAGTGACGAGCGTAGTTTATTTTGACGTATAGGCGGACTTAATTATGGAGAAATTGTGATTATCGTCACGTCATCCCCCCTAAGAAGGAATGGAGATGAAGAAAACATCAGCATCCCAGGAAGTCGGACAGCAGATGGGGTGTTCAGTCCCAAATGATGATCCTCCTGGAACACCAGCTGGGAATCTTCTCTTGATCAAGATATCGAAGATCTTCAGTAGGACTCGGCAGTAAGGACAATCGTAGCATGCAAAATAAAGATAATCCCAAACAGCACCCCACACATCAAGCATTTTAAAGCTGAAAGAGAGAGAGAGAGTGCTAACCCATCGTGAATAAGCAATTCAAGATGGCGATGGTCGGCATTGACGAGGAATGGCAGAGCAGGTGGTTTCGGCGTAACGTCATCCAATATGGCCGCCGTGGCTCCCGGTTCCCCAGCCAGCAGCCAGGTGCCACAGAATATGCTATTTATAACTACTTATAAAAATAAAATATTGAATTTTTTGGTGACCAGCTTCTTAAAGGAGAGGAAGCTGCCTCACCTAGAAAACCAAGCTAGCCAATCACATGCATAATTTTACTCTTGAAGTATAAAAATGCATATTTTGTTTCATAATAATTCAAGGCGGTCGATAAAAGTTAGTGCGTGTACGACTGATCAGTTAAGTCTGCCATAAAAAGAAAGGTACACTAAAAGTCTCGCACTTTCATAATTTATGCATAACAAAAACAGGGCACTCTTCTTCTAGCTAGACGAGCTTTGAGTGCGCCAGTTATCTTAGTGGCTCTCGTACTACTGCTCTATGAACATCCCGTGCAGCAAGGATACGTCCTGAAGTCGCCGCCAAAGAATACGGAAGTTACAATACGTGACGCCGTCTGGGTGGTTATAGAAAAGTGTATGCTAATTTAGGAAATACGTGTAATTTTCGTTGTTTGTTTCCAAAATGGGACTTTTCCTACAGCGAGTTAGCAGAGCCTACTTGCCAGGCTAGGCTCGTCGACTGCAGTATGATGAGTTGCTGCAGAAGTATGGAAGTCAATGTAATCTCGTGGTTCGAAGTTAAAGGTTTTAGTAACAATGGCCATGGAGTATGCTACTATAGTGGCTGTTGAAAGTTCCGTCCAGTTAACAGAGTTGGCTCATAGAACCATATAATTAAATCGCGTCAGTAAGATGTTCGTTGTGGTTGCACATGTTCGCAAGCCACTCACAAAATTCGACACGCGTATCTAGATCGTCTTAATTAATAGAATGAAATAACGTGCGAATGTAGGGCTTCCACTTTAATTGCTTTAAAATGCGATGGAAACTTGATTTACTGACACCTGACTCAAACGCAGCTTGCCGTACAGTCTTCGATTTCCAGAGGCATGTCAATAATGGTGTAGGGAGTCATTATGCTAGCAACTCGAACACATCTCCAAGACGTATTGGTAAACCGGCAAAAGTTTAACTGCTGACCGGTATCGTGACGAGGTATTCGCACCCCATGTTTTGTTGTTTCGAGATGCTGTGGGCCCAGACTTACTACTGATAGATGATAATGCTCGGCCTCATATAGCAGTTCCTTGATGTTGTGCCGTAGCACAAATAACATTAGCACAGATCGGTTTAAAAACTCTGAATCTTAATTAAATAAGTAAATAAACTCTGCAAGGCACACTTGAGGGATCATTCAAATTAAGTATCATATTAGAAAAATATTATATTATGCAATTGCATTACAATCAAATTCCCTCTTGACCACAAAAAACTCGATGAAGTTATAAAATTAAAATACAACTTGCAAAGACTGTAAATGGAAAATTACTATATACCAATCTTTAAATAATAGTTAAAATATTTATTAGAAAAACTTGACTAGATTTCACTTAATGACCAACTGGAAAGGAGGGTAACGATTTAAGCCCAGTAAAGCGCCGGTTTCTTAAAAATGCGCACATTAAAATTACTATTTAAAATAATATTATTTCGGCGGAGGCGATCAAACTACCTATCAAAGCTCCAACCGAATAAAACTGTTGTAAACTAACCATATTTAAAAGCATGCGTGAAACAGCCCAACGCGAGAGTCATGGACACCACAAATAATTGAAAATAATTGAAATAATTAAATCTTGGGCGGCGAACAAGACAATACAAGACACATTAAATCAAGGAGACGCAGTAAAATGACGTTTTAGTTAACCGAAACAGAATTTTGACCGGCAACCGAAACCACAATTTAAAATTTAAAAAACTAGCATTACTGCTTACCCAAGACGAACACAACTATGCCACACAAACCACTAAAACATTTAAAAGGATCCCAACAAACGCACAGAAAACGTTGTCCACGACTTACCGTTAATTACGCCATAATGCTCGGTGGCTCAGCCAACAAATCTAATTCATGTGAGCCAGATCGCGGCATCTACGTCCAGGAGGACGACAGTGCGTAGTTAAACCATTGTATGTTCTCTTGCAGGCGACACGATCAGGCGACTTCAGGGCGTAGAATCGGAAGAGCCCCAGTCGTGCAGCGGCTTAAATAAACTATCATAACTTTTTTTCGACAGGAATGAATTAAGAATTGTTGCATGCATTAACAGAAAATTCTACAGGATACAGATAGTTGGAAACCATGCTCTTTATTAGTGGGTGGAGAAAATACTAGTAGAGGGGGCAGAACATCTTTCATTTCGCTTGGCGCTGGCTTAACCAGAGTGATGTTTGCACATCACTCTGGTGGGGGGAGTGCCGCAATTGCCCCCCCCCCTAGGAATCCCCAGTGGATCCCTATCAGAACTGAATAGAAAAAATTATGACGCGCGGGTGGTTGATAAAGAGATGGAGGGGAACAGAGGAAGAAAGAGGAGGGGATTCGAGCCGCATCGAGTTGGGAGCAAGGAAAATGTATTGCGCGACTGGCGCTAGCGTCGCAACGTCTTCCTGTAAACTGAAGATAACGCGCTCATGGATTGGCCTGCCTTATCTTGCGACTTAAATCCTGCAGAGCATGTGTGGAATGCTCTAGGCAGACAAGGTGCTCCACGTCCTAGTCCACCGATCAGTCTCCAGGGCTTGCGATCTGCTCTACAGAAAGAATGCGCTTTAATACCACACACTGCGATTGATGACATTCGGAGCATGCCACGTCGTTGCCAGGCCTGTATTTCCGCCAGAGGTGATCAACCGCCAAATTGAGCAGACGTGACCGCTTTTCTGGATGTGTGTGAAAAGTGACTATCTTTTGAAAAGCAGAACACATGTTGAATTTTCCTGTTGGTTCATCAAGAACTTAGTTTATGCTTTATAGTTTACTATCACCCGATATTATCTTGCGGCAAAATGATCATGGGAGGGACGGATGTCTGTTGCTTTAATGTTTGACACCAGTGTATGTAAATTATTGGGGAACTGTGCGGCGTTCATATGTTTCGAATTAATGCGGAACATATTGCACGGAACAACAGTTTATTCGCACTGTTATGCAAACGTCTCGACAATATTTCTCATTATCAGCTGTTTATTGATGTAAATTATTTTGTATGGTGTGCCTATCTCTATACCGGTACCAGAGAACCCGAACTGTGTTTTGACAGTATTTTCGAGGAGGTGCCATCTTGGCGACTCCTTTAGAATCTAGTTCAGAACAATAAATAGTGTATAGAGAACGGAGAGCTAGTCACAGTTGGCTTTCGTGGCCGGCCTACGCGCAACAATGCTGACGTCACGAAGCAGGGAGTTACAAACGCGTGGGTCTCGCATCTGCCTTGCTTCTCCGCCGCGGCCAGCGGCCACGCAAACCTTGTATCGCAGACGGCGATTTTGATTGGTGGTTTCGAGGTGGGTGGGGTGGAGGGAGGACGAATGGAGAGCTCCTCGGAGCAGTCCCGGGGGATGCTGTAACTATTAAAACATAACACTTGACCGCTCATTAGCAGGCGACTGTTGTCGGGTTGCTAGGCAACTCTGCCCCCTCCCCCTCCCCCCACACGGGCTGCCAACCAATTAGTAACATAGTATCCGAACCCGCGGCGAGCCTCTTGTGACGGCTATTCGCATTATTACCAGCTCGTTGACAGGCTTCTTATGAACGTGGAGTACCTAGAGCAGGGGAGGGGAGGAGGTAGAGGGGCTCGCTGCCTGCGATCCCGTCGGCTAGCTGGGTAATTACCAATCTCTGCGTACCTTGAGGGGGTCAAGGCCTGTGCTGAAGCCCTGTCTGCGATGCGGCGGCACAACCAGTGGCGTTTCCCTCAGCCCGCAGGCAAATGCATATCTACATTACAATGCACTTTTAGAGGAAAGTCGGAGACGGGAGGTTTTTTTTTNCTCAGCCCGCAGGCAAATGCATATCTACATTACAATGCACTTTTAGAGGAAAGTCGGAGACGGGAGGTTTTTTTTTGCCATAATTACCCTTTTTAAAATATAATTACGAAACAAAAATCTTTGATGTATGGTTGTACTGAAATGAATAATGGTCACCGTCTTATATTACAGAAGCTGTTCAACATAGAAAATGAATAATTCACATTATTTTTAACATTTAAGTAATTAAATGTACGTTTAACTGCTACTGAAAATAGAAAAGGAAGTAGTCGAGAAAGAATTTTGCCATGTTGAATAGGGATCTTTCTGAATTTATTAGTTTCTACTAAGAAGTCTTGTAAAAAAAAAAAGGACTAGGCTACCTGCTTTAATTTTATAAATAAAAAATTCCACCATGTGTCTCATGTATCTAAACACAGCTATAATAATTATCTGAATATTTTGATCGACCCTGGTAATCAGTTTGGGTGTACGTCCAGTATGATTGCATGTAAATATTTTAATCGTTGGTTGGATCAAATTTGCATAAAGGCAGTCTTCCTGATGACCTTCCAACGTCATTGGAAGTTTTTTTTTGAGCAATCGGTTTTTTATAGTACTAACTTGCACTCGCTGTAAATATTATTGAATACGTGCACCCGCACACTATTTCAGCCATGAAAATCTCACTGCCATTATGTACTAACATTATTGACCAGCTGCATTTTTCAGGTTGACAAGCGAGGTGCTATCAAGTTTTTAATATTCTACTCTTGTTTCCTCGCACAATTGTAATAATCCCTGCTGAAGATTAAGGTTTCTTATGGCTGTAAGACTCTTTCACTTCTGATAGGATCTAGTTTGCCAAAACATCACTAATTCGATTGCACTTAACATCGAGCATTTCCCGGGGCTGCAGTGGTGTAGTGGTCAGACTACTCGCCTCTCATCTAGGTGCACCGGGCTCGATTCTCGGCGGGGTCGCTCCCGGATTTTCGCATGTTCGAATCGTGCTGGACAGTCTCGCTGGTCGGCGGGTTTTCTCCTGCCCTTGCATTCCGGCGCTGATCCATACTCACCTCACTTCACCGTCTTAGGTTCTCAAGACCTCGATATTTGAGCCGCCAAAATCTCTCCTCTCTCTCTCATGATGTATTTTCGTTTCTAACACCATTTATTTAGCAATAAATAAATGTAGTTTTGAAAAAGATAAATTGGTGGAGAGGAGGTGCACGCGGAAAGTATTACCATACTACATTTCGCAGATGACATCGCTGAATCCATGTCTCATTTACAACAGGAAACGATGCAATTCTCGACATTTAACAGCAGTTGTCTATTTTAAGTACATTTTCCATAAGACTTAACATTTATTCTCCCTAAATCGTCCGGTTTTTAATTCAGCATTTACGCGTTTTATGTAAGTTTTGCTTTTCCTGAACGATTGACAATACTAAGTTTGTTTCGTTGGTGTGGGATCATGGGTACCTACTTTTATTGTCATGTTGATGAACATACTATAGACACAAAAGTTAGAACAACCCATTAGCTGCCATTGCAATTGTAGTTAGCGTTCCCGTAGGGTAATTTTTGGATTTTGCACACAGTTGTAGTCTATGAAATTTATATTGAAGAACTGAGTGATTGCACAGTTAAGCTGTATTATCACCTTTAAAATTGGGTTGCTGGTTCCCTGTATTGGCCTCCTTAGCGTTTAAGGCGAACTTTTCATCCCGTAAAATCACATCCACTGATAACATAAACGCATTGTTTCATTTCCTCTGCCATTCGTTTCGACGACATTCACCGATATGCAAGTTTTCAACTTTCTCATCTACGTGAATATATTATTAGCCTGTAGGATTGTTGCGGAGGATGTTACATTTACATTCTAGGGGTCACCAGTTGCGTTATTATTTATTTCCTTCCATTGATACCCGATAACTTTAACTGACGCGCAGGAGCTAGCCCCAACGTATATTTGTTTAAAATGTAAACTTAAGGTCCAACTTGTCGCTACTAAATTCTTTATTGTGACAAGACAAGCATTTAATTTGTAAATAATAATGATGAGAGCAAATCTGCCGTCGTCCTGTTTTATTGCCTCAATCNGACAAGACAAGCATTTAATTTGTAAATAATAATGATGAGAGCAAATCTGCCGTCGTCCTGTTTTATTGCCTCAATCTTTAGATATATAATTTTTTAATAATTTTACAGTCTTAAAAGTTTACTGCTCTTTACTCTCTTGTTGATTTGAATGCCAATCTATACACTTCCGAATAATCCAAATATATGTACCAGATATTGTAACTCATATTAAAATATATCCGGTTTGACCTCTTGGGGAACTATTGGGAAAAAACCTGACAGGGAAATGAAATAAATTATGATCTTACGATATTCTTTCATTACTTGGCAATCGTTATTCAATAGCTCATAATACTGGAGCGAGCTTAAGCTGTTTTCAAAAGGAGCCTCATAATTAACTATAAATCGCCGAGAAATTAATAACTTAACATAATTATCCACACAGTTTTTCATTATTTGTTAAATTTTTTCGCCATCTAGCAACAGGCACACAGCATTAAATAAACTACGCAAATGCAGAAACAAGAAGGCTTACAAATAAATTTAAAAGTCCAAAGTGATAGTGGTAATGTAAGGAGTCGAAACTTCCTCGGTGATGGGATGGACCTTAAGGCTCCCGCCTACCTAGAGGTTTGTTNAGTGGTAATGTAAGGAGTCGAAACTTCCTCGGTGATGGGATGGACCTTAAGGCTCCCGCCTACCTAGAGGTTTGTTACGCGTTTGAGACTGAGAAGCGCGGGAGCGATAAGAGCGACACTACCACGCGCATCAAGTGCCCTATCGCCGCTAAGAGCAAGGTTCTGAACTGGCGTGCAGTGTTTTCGTCNGCGACACTACCACGCGCATCAAGTGCCCTATCGCCGCTAAGAGCAAGGTTCTGAACTGGCGTGCAGTGTTTTCGTCGCACTGCGTGTACCTATGGGAGTTTCAGCGGTGACCCTATTGTGTTATAGATGGAAAGTCTGTAGGACGGTTCAATGCAGGGCCCTTGAGTAGTTTTGTATGGATCTGACTCGTATATTTTGAGATACAGAGATTTGAAAAATTGGTTTTTTTTTACCATTTTGGAGGACTCTAAAATGGCGTTTCTGATGTGCGTGACGTCTTGAAAGCACTCAATAGCCTTCGTCTGAAGTGTACGAGATGTTCGTATATCAGCACATTGGACACACGTTTAATACTGTAGTTTCTTGGAAAAACTAGTAATTTTAACGTTCTGCAACGCAGTTCAAGCACCAGGTAGGTGGGAGCCTTAATGATATTTCTTGCCTTATGAAATATTCCATTTCCTTAAAAGAAAACAGAGTTAGGTGCGCGCAGTGGTAAACATTTGAACTCGCATTCGTGAGGACCTGGGTTCTAATCCCGGTCCAGCCATCGTGATTTCTGTTTTCCTTGGTTTCCCGAAATCAATCAAAGCTAATGCTGAGACGGGCCCGTATGAGATACCATGGCCGATTCCGTCCCCGTTTCTGCTTCTCAGAACAACTTGATCCGTCTGTAGTGACCTCGCTGTCGATGAGACGTTAAGCCGTACCTACCCTACCCTAAAGAGTAACGTAATTTTCTGAAAGTTGTATTNGACCTCGCTGTCGATGAGACGTTAAGCCGTACCTACCCTACCCTAAAGAGTAACGTAATTTTCTGAAAGTTGTATTAATTTTTTAATTTTAGCATATTTATTATTATTTTTCAGTATTCTTGTTGACCATGTGGTCCAACCTAAAAATTATTTGTTGTTACATTAACACGGTAAGCGGTGCCACCAAAGTATACGTGCTGTTTTGTTCTGTTGTGCATCCTTCGAGAGACATTTCAAGTGTGTGGATGAGGCGGAGCGATCACCACGTTAACGCGGTCTTTCAGAACNCGTGCATCCTTCGAGAGACATTTCAAGTGTGTGGATGAGGCGGAGCGATCACCACGTTAACGCGGTCTTTCAGAACAGTCGCGCTGGGTACAATATTGAAGGTGGCAAGTTTTATTTCCCGATTGCGATGAGAAATCACTCTTCATCATTTAAATCTGTTATAGGTTTCATACGGCTTATATTTGATGTCGATTTTTTTATATTGCGTTTGTCCGTCTATCATTATTTTAATCGCGCTTATTATTATTAGATTATTTCACTATTTGTAATATATAAAATTTTGGATATCCGCCAGTCTTAAATTTATTAAATGCTTAGAGTTTCCTTCGGTGCACAAGAATACCATGTTCGAGAAGAATTTCTCATTCAAGCCTGCATCTTAGTTGTTATAAAATGTATGCATTTTTTACATAATGTTGGTGTTACTCTGTTTAAATTTGTATAATAAACCTATCATGTGGAATTACAACTAACAATGAAATGAGGCACGACCTATTTTTAAACTTGCTTGTAATATTATGCACCCAGCTACCCACATGTAATGCTATCGTTTTGGTGTTTCTTGAAAAATCTGTAAGGTAACTTATTCGAGTTTGGTCCTACAAATCCCACCCTTATCATGACCTTTATCAAAAATAGTCCAATGTTACAATGGGCAGAAATGTATAATACCAGTCTTTCTTCCGAGAATATCACTTAATAATATCAAAAGTTGGCTATACAAATGGAGTTATATTAGAAATTCCATAGATTCGATTTACTGATTCAGTTATAAAATAAATAATGTCAAAGTTTTACTTAGATGTGTATCTGAATTTAAATTAAGACGTTATTCAAAGTGTGAATAGTTTAATATCAATCACTTTAATGAAATAACTATTGTTCACTTAACTACACTGCCGGATAATAAAAATAGCGTACAGAAGGACTCATCGGATGATACTGAAAATTTGTATATGTAGTAATACAGTTGAGTAATACACAATATCACAAAAACAAAGCCACAGGACAATTACATGTAGATGTGTGTTACGCTGTCCCGTCATCTTCAATAGTACGTCGTATACACACGCACTTCATTACACGCTGCAACACGGTCTGGCGTGGAGTACAGCAGACGTCGGACGTTATTCTGAGGCATACGGGCCCACACTGTTGGACGGTGTGGTACAAATACTGGATACTGTCGCATGGCAGCAGCTGGCGTTTTAACTGGTCCCACACATGCTTGATTGGAGAAATGTCAGGGGAACGGGCAGGCCATTGTAATGTTTGAACAATATGANTAACTGGTCCCACACATGCTTGATTGGAGAAATGTCAGGGGAACGGGCAGGCCATTGTAATGTTTGAACAATATGACCACAATTGTTTACATTACGCACGTGTAGGTAATTTTTGGTCTGTAATGCACACTGTGAAGCTCAATGACCAATCATCTTACCAGTGGGTAAATTATTCGCAAATCGGCCTACTGGTCTAGGTCCCAGGGAATAAAATTATGTCCATTATTTTTTGTACAGGAATTTTTTCTTTGAGATATTAAGNTTACTGGTCTAGGTCCCAGGGAATAAAATTATGTCCATTATTTTTTGTACAGGAATTTTTTCTTTGAGATATTAAGTAATAGTCCGAAAAAAGTAGAAAATGGGGAAAAATTACTTTTTAAAAATGAATTAAACGATCTCTAGGAATTTAAATTATTTCCCGTTCGAAACTAAATACATTTAGACCTTATACATTAGGAAACAGCTCTAAATAATTCTTCATGTTAATAGAATATTTTTAAATAATTTCTTGGAAATTTGTTATGTGATTCGTCCGTATTTAAATTTTAACTTGTGTAATAACACATAAATGAAAAATAACTATAAGATAAACCCTTACCGCAAGTCAAACAAATGTCGATTTTAAAGGAATTGTAATATTTCTCTCCTGTGACTCCAATAAATATTTAAGTTGAAGTAAAACGTTTGTGTTATAATAAATTTTAAAATGTTACGAATAATGATTTTAAATTAAAATTCTTAAATTTATGCTAAAAAAATTTGAATATTATTTTTTAGATGATTTGGTATTTTAACACAGTTATCATCTATATCGTTTCANTTTATGCTAAAAAAATTTGAATATTATTTTTTAGATGATTTGGTATTTTAACACAGTTATCATCTATATCGTTTCATGGAATTATGAAATATCGTCAAATCTATAAACAAATTAAGCACTTGAACAGCCTTTAGCAAAGAGTGGCGGCCGAAAGCGGTATTCCGATGTTGATGCCAGTCTTGCACCAACGGTTCTGCTGGGCGAGCCAGAGAGAAGGTTCCTTCACCGGAGTCGGCGACTGTGTCTGACAGCCCGAGGCTGCTAATGTGCGCTCCGCTGGAGACAGCTTAAGGAGGTTCGGGGCTATCTCTGGCGCCATCTCGCATTTATAGACCTTCAACTCTGGTTTCCCCTCTCAGGTTTTGCATTTAATATTTCATCGTAAGACAATTATACGACACAGCGAAATTGTTTAAATGTCACTGTAAATATTTCCTCATTCATGATTTATGGCAAAATATAACTAAACATTTAATTAATACTGGTTTTTCAATAAAAAGCTACAGGTAAAAATAAAACAATTATTTTTAATTGTTTAACTGTGTCAAAGATTTTGACATTCCTAAACTTCTATTCTAAACTCTAAAGTAGAAAATGTAGCTGAAAACTGATAAAATAATAATGCTATATTCTGTTAAATGTGCAAATCCTTTCCGGATGAAAATATTTTAAATATTGATTTTTAACTTAAAAGATACTCTAAACTGCATTTTTTTATATTTTTGTACTTAAGTAATTCATTGGTTGAGTTAAGGAATGCAGTTGTTTCCATGGCAGCCAATTGTAGAACAAGACCTGGACCACCCTATGACTGTGTCTCAACTCTCAAGTTTCCATCTATATNGCATTTTTTTATATTTTTGTACTTAAGTAATTCATTGGTTGAGTTAAGGAATGCAGTTGTTTCCATGGCAGCCAATTGTAGAACAAGACCTGGACCACCCTATGACTGTGTCTCAACTCTCAAGTGTCCATCTATATTTTTTTCCGATCCTCGATTTCCGCCTTTTTTACTTTTTATTTGCAATACTAAAACCTCTTCTCGATTATAGGCGTTTCAGTACCAAGTGTCGGCCGGTTCAGAACCTCCCATCTCCCACTATTAACTTGTATGTAATCTAACTAAAGACGCGAATCCACTGAGGCGATATTCTGGCAGCATNGCATCTGGGAGGTTTCTTCGAGCGACGACTTGATACTTAGCTATGCTTGTAATTCTGGGTCTGTTGGCGGCAGGTTGAGGTCCGGTGCTTTGGGCAGTCTTTGACAGGCCCTGGCTTCGATGACATCTCTCCATGACTGCGGCTCCGGGTTCGCTTCTCGACATATGCCTCCACAACAGGCTTCTTCCAGTGACCTCCCGATCCGACTTACTCTCGCGAACTTCTCATTCAACTGACCTCCTCCTTGTCTCACAAGTTGGCTTTTAAACTCTCTTGATCCCCCCCCCTCCCATAGATTCACACATGTCTCCCTTGTTGGGAGAAGGGGGTGGAAGGCACCAAACAATGACCCACTTCCTCCATGGGTCAGGACTCTTGTTGGGAGAGCGAGAAGGGGGGGAAGTGAGGGCCAGCGGCCACTGCCAAACGCTGTCAGCCCTTCTCCCTCGGCTAACTCGCGTGGTATTAGCTCAACTTTAGCTTACATCGGCATTTTCGTGGTGCATGTCCATGTTCTCCTGCGTTTTGCTAGTTTTACGCCAGCGCGCTCTCTTGCAATACGCTGTCTAAACCAATTCCCCCCTATACTTTAAGAGATATGAAAAGTTTTGTGAAAAAGTAGTTTTTCGCGAGTCGGTTGACCGTACGCGGACGTGGAGAGCCATGGTGATGGCAGGTGAGAGCTTGTATGGGGGGAGGGGGTGGAATTGTATCACGAGTCACGTGCGCTCGGCCGGCACTCAGTCGGCTCGCGTTGTTAGTAACAAACTTATCGCCTTTGAACATGTACGTGTATTTATTGAGAGTCCACTGCGAATTTTGATTTCGATTATTTTTTTTTTTTTAATCCTAACCAATTTTATAGTTCACGCGAGCGGAGCCGCGGGCACATGCCACCCATTACAGAAATAGGCTGGGGGAGGGGAAATTGCCCAGTAACGAACTTAAGATCACTTAAAGGCCCTAACAGTGCTACATATTTATATTTCCGAATCACAGCGATATTCCAATGTTAATAAAAGTCTAGTATTTTAAGTTGTATTAACGTCTATGTTCACACACCAAAAACCTCACAATTAAAAAAATATATANATAAAAGTCTAGTATTTTAAGTTGTATTAACGTCTATGTTCACACACCAAAAACCTCACAATTAAAAAAATATATAAAAAAATGAAGTCCAGTCCCTAATACAATTTTTTTCAAATTACAGAGTACACGTCATAATATCATATCTAAATACAGATTCTAAAATAGTCCCCAGTTGTTTATGAACCTGCATGGTGCGGTCGAGGTGCTGCCATGGAAACGGTGGTAAAAAAGTGAAAACTTTGGTTTTCTCTTTTTCGTCACTGTAAGAGATGGTAACCAGCTTAATGNATAAAAGTCTAGTATTTTAAGTTGTATTAACGTCTATGTTCACACACCAAAAACCTCACAATTAAAAAAATATATATAAAAATGAAGTCCAGTCCCTAATACAATTTTTTTCAAATTACAGAGTACACGTCATAATATCATATCTAAATACAGATTCTAAAATAGTCCCCAGTTGTTTATGAACCTGCATGGTGCGGTCGAGGTGCTGCCACGGAAACGGTGGTAAAAAAGTGAAAACTTTGGTTTTCTCTTTTTCGTCACTGTAAGAGATGGTAATCAGCTTAATGGCGTACCAGAATTTCAAAAATTTCTTACAAAGTCATTTAAAACTTTATCGAGTTCCATACACATCGGGAAACTGTGTTCTGGGTTGGTTTCCACGCCGGGTAGTGCTTGACAGTAAATTTCCTGAAGGGGAGCATCTTCCACGGGTACAGTTTGTGTGTAGATAACGTGCACACCGACTTCGTCTTCTACAGGGAGGGCGTCTTCAATGGGCGCAGACGTCGCGAGGGCTGCTCGGTGGGTTTTGCACCAGGGTCATTCCATCCCAAGTGATCAGATTTTTGAGAACATTCCCGCTCTTCAATTTTAATTTTGTTCAAATTCACCTTGGATGCAAATCTACCATAGAAATGAACCCATGCAAAATTTGAGTTCATAATATTCAATATATTGGAAACTGTGGCCCCCTGTTTAAGAAGCTTTCAGAGGAAGGAGCGATGAAAGCGAGCAAAACCCAATGTTTGAATCATTCTTACTGCAAGGGAACAGCAACTAGGATCCTCTTACTTTCAGATCGTACACAACTATTGGCTGTGAATGAGAAAAATACAGTGTGCCAGTGTGTAAAAAGCTTTATGAGGCAGTATAATGTATCAAAGTTCCCAAAAAAAAACCTGCGGAGAAAAACACACAAATGTTTTGACCTTTTTCGGGGTCAGATATCTCAAGAAGAAACAATGCAAAGGAACCCCAACTTGGCACATTTATTAACAGTGCCTCGGACAGGAGTCTGCCAACATATCTTCCTGCCTGAGTACTTATTGTGGATTGTACTCAAACAGAAACATGGTGCCAAATATAAAACTGCGGAAAGTAGGCCAAGTTTAGATGCAAATATTGCAATAAGGTCCACTTCAGAAGTTCTNAATGAGCACGGTTTTTTACACTAGAAACATCTTGTTTAATCTTAGAGACAATTCAGCAAAGGGATAAAACATGTGGTTGAACTTAAAAAAAATAATGTGCAATATGCTACGATTGCAAGATGGTACAGCTTACGTTAAATGCAAAATACCAAGACAAGCAATAATTGTG
>NQII01001184.1:816523-854015 GCA_002778355.1 Clitarchus hookeri | reverse complement strand
CAGATGTGAGTGATTAAAAAACAGTAACCCCTCAAAATTAATTGTTTCCATTTTTGCACCCTTTGTAGGTATCTACGTACACAACAATTGGGTGTAACCGCGATAGTAATTTTGTTACAAAATTCCTTGATTAAATTCCACTCTATCTTAAATAGTTACTTGCGTGTGCAGCTTTGTACGTAATTGTGTAAAATGCACCAGGCTTTAATGTTACCAACAAATTCAAGGCGGTGTTAAATATGTCAATACACTAAGTAGTTGGATTATGTTCTAACTGCGAAGTAGTGTAAATGACCTGAGAGCGACAACCGCAGTTTCGAAACTTTATTGCACGTTTGAATGATTCAGAAAACAGGACGTCAACAAAAACGAGTAACTCCATGCCCATTCGGCGAAATACGGAGTTCCACGATGGTTTCATTCGATGATTCGCGATGCACTAAGGGAAAAGTTTTCGCGAATCAAACAAATTTTTCTTGGCGCAAACAAATTAATTGTTTCCTCGGGGACAATAAAATATTTTGTTGTTTGTAACCTAACTATTACGTTGTTCTTATTTGGTTAGCCGAAACAAATATTTGTTTTGTTCTATGCACATTCAAAATTTTCAGTTAATATAAAAATATTAGAAGCCCGACAAAAACTAGAACCTATATCATCTGCGCCCAAACGCTATGCTCTTTTAACGTCAGCTTAAGTGACTGCAGACGAATTTGAAATGTTTTTAAATACATATAATTCAAATACTGGATAATGTGCGCAAATAAAAAGTTTATAGCTTTGATTATTAGTTTTCTGTTGAACTTGTTTTACTATAATATTGTATAATTATTAAGCACCAATAAAGGCACTAAAAACCACTGTTACCATCCCGATTGTCCCGAAAATGTAAACAAACTCTTGAGCTGTAGTTTCGAACGAAGGAAATCAAATGAGTGGCCAAACAAATATTTACGCAGATGATTTTACAAAATTGTTTGTTGACAATTTATTTTGGCCCAACACAGAGGTTTTGTTTATTCAATATTCAAACACGTATTTGGTTAGATGAACAAAATTAATACTGATGTTTTCCGGTTAGGTTTACTCAACTTTATATATTTTTGACCCTATAAAAACAGATTTTTTTTTGGCCTTTCTGTTAGTGTAACAGCATTTGTAATTTAGAGTCGTAAGACATACAAAAGCGCGGTTTTCCTGAATTAATATATGTTTATATACAAACTTACATATAAACATTCACTTAAAAGCAAAAAAAAAACGGTTACACCTGCCTAATATCGTGTAGGGCCCCCGTGAGCACGCACAAGTGCCGCAAGACGACGTGGCATGGTCTCGACTAATGTCTGAAAGTATGCAGGAGGCATTGAAATCTGCGCGAATTTTAGAAAGGGTTGCACGTATGTCACGTTTAATGATTCTCGCCAGTCGGCGTTTGTCCCGTTCGTTCACGATCTTTTTCCGGCCGCAGCGATCTCGAAGATGCGATGTTTTACCCGATTCCCGATATTCACGGTACACTCGTGAAATGGCCGTACGCGAAAATCCAAATTTTATCGCTACCTCGGAGATGCTATATTCCATCTCTAGTGCACCGAATATAACACGACGTTCAAACTCACTTAAATCTTGATAACCTGCCATTGCAGCAGCAGTAACCGATCTAGAAACTTTGCCAGACGCTTGTTGTCTTATTATTGGCGCTGCCGACCGCATCGCGTTACTCTGATTGGTTCCATACCTCTGTTATTTGCTTACGCACGCCTATACCAGTTTTNTGCCGACCGCATCGCGTTACTCTGATTGGTTCCATACCTCTGTTATTTGCTTACGCACGCCTATACCAGTTTTTTTAGCTCTTCAGTGTACATATTATACATATATACATACTTTTATACATACATATATACATATATAAATATACAGTTACATATATATGAAACCTTTTTTGAGTGCAAACTATGTGCTAACGACGCCAGCAGCCAAGCTTCCCCTTCTCTTTTCTTTGTGTGTCTTCCAAAGCCAGACGCCCACTCGTGCAGGCGTGCGGTCTATATGTTGAGTGGGAGCGCAAACTAACATTTCTTCTCACTCGTCGGGTACGCGGGATGCCAGCGTGCAGGGAAATGACGACTAACGAGTCACCTTTAGTTGATAACGTAACAGCAAAAGGGGGAGGGGTGAACTCTGCAGTAGTAATCTGCATGCCTCTGCGCGCGTGAATATGTTAATATGTAAAATAAATACCACTCAGCTTCTCCTTTAAACTTAAGGGGACTTTAGTAATATGCTGTCTGTAAAATCAGCATTTGCGTGTGTACGCGCGTTTCAAGTAAATAAATCTTCTAGGAATACGACAATTTTTTCCAGTAATGCTAAAAATTAATAATTATTTGCAGCCGCCACGTTTTACTATTACAACATGAAGTATATTTGAAAAGGTAAAAAGTTAAAGTGGTCACAAATAGCATTCTTTAGGGCTTTCCTGCGTAATTTCCTGAAGGTAAAGTAAAAACGTAGTTAACCCTATTGGCTTGCTTCCTACTGTTACAGACGTAATCTGCGAGAAGTTCAGCTTCTCATGATTACATATCTCAGTTTATGTAACGGCCGTCTCAGTGATTCCTCTTGGCCAGGCACGAAGTTACAGCGTCTAAAAATGTTTGCTGCGCGGACCGGCCCAGTGAAAGGACAGTGTTTTGCACTTCGAATAATTTTTTTTAAGCGTGTCTCCGACACCTTTCACGATATCGCTTAACAATAAAAACACTTTGTTCATCATTGCCCTTCTACAAAACTTTTCTGTAAAAAAGTTTAATTCCCTGAAAATTCCGGGTTAATTAAAATTTATAGACTAAACAAAAAACCACGAAACACAAACTTTCAATAATTTTATCGTACTTTTTCTTTTGTAACGTAATTACTTTCTTTACGGGGGACCAATGTTATTTTTGTTTGAAAGCAATCTTGTGTAATGTAGCTAGCACAAGCCTAAAAGCATATAACATGTCTTAGACTGCTCGCTTCCCATCATGGCGAACCGTTTTCAATCCCTGGCCGGGCCACTCCCGGATTTTCGGAAGAGGGAATCGTGCCGGAAGATACCGCTGGTCGGCGGGTTTTCTCGGGGATCTCCTGTTTTCCCCTCCCTTTCATTCCTGCGCTGCTCCATTCTCACCTCATTTCACCCTCATTGTTAAGATACCCCCAAATCTCTCAACTCAACTCCACATTCAACATAAAAAAAAAAGCTTACACTTTCCTCGGTCGTTTTCCTACTAGACAGCATCTGTAAAAATTTCCCAAAATTTTTCTAAAAGGGAAAACTTCGGAATCGGGTGTTATTAGTTCGGACAAGGACCTGAGCCACTATGAGAAGCAATAAATTCCTCTACAGGATGTTCACGATAAAGTGAGCACTTTTGAGGCCCTAGTTACTTTTTCCCTATCAGACATTTTTTATCCTTTCATCACTTTTTAAAATAAATATTGCTATGTAAGTAATAAACACCGCGTAAATATTTCACTGGACTTGAAAGTTAACATCTAAGGTTACAATAAAATATATTTATTTACTAATATTTAAAAAGAGAGGGCTTGAAAAAGTGCTCACTTCACCGTGAATACCACCCATTAATAAAAATAATAAACAATTCATTAATTGACCTACCAACACCAATTGATATTTCATCATGGTGAAATTTTCGGTCATCATTAGGATTATGTTTAGTAATTCAAATCATGACCGGATTATTCCTAGCAATTCATTACACACCCAATATCGAAATAGCTTTTAATAGAGCAGCTTCTAGTTGGCATATGGATTTTGAAGCGGACATGCTCCTAACAGAAAATCGGACTTGCTTGTTTCGAGAACGAACGCCGCTGTGACCAGCAGACACCCCCAGCAGCTCTCTTCTTCGCAGGCGCCGCTAATTAACAGCTTCTTATTTTTTTTGGCAGGGGGGCACCGCGCCGTCGCCTCGAAGAACTGCGAGCCGCGGCGTATCTGGCAAGTGGGTTAGCAGCTGCCGCGGCAGGAGTTTTTGTTGACCGACGCTGTTTATCTTCGCGGGGGCGGCGAGGGCAGGCACGTCTGCAAGCCCGGGCGTCTCTTGGAGCTGGACCAACGTCGCGGCATCACGCGCTCGCCTGCCGTCTGTTTCCCCCGACACGTATCGCTTCTCCTCCGACGACGACCCTGGGGGCGTCTCCGTCCTCGCTGGACGGAGACGCAGCCTCGCCACGGATAGTGGGCGTACAAATATGGGCGGCTCTTAAAGGGGAAGTACCCTCGCCATCTTGGAGTTACGTATTTCCCTCCATAACTAAGTTTTCGGAGTTAGTATTCAAAAACCAAGCTAGTCAACACATTTTTAACAGTTATTTCGAAATCCCACATATTTTTCTTGCATGATTAATTTAACATCTGTAACCGTAATCAAACATTACCTAACTATTTAATCATTTCAATCCCACACGGGAAAAATACAGGTATAATTGAAACCCTACAAACTTCCAAAAATTCGTTATGTAGTCCTCTATGTCATGTCTAGGTTTGATTTTTTATTTCTGGTCACGTCGTTTCATAACGAAGATTTGTAAGAAAATTCGAAGATGAAGTGGATACTACTACCCCCTTAAGGGCACTTACAACCCGCTGGCAGCTGTGGAATTTAAATAGGAAATTCCATGTTTAGGGAAATTTCGCCTCAGTGCGTTAATTTTAAAGATAGTCGTTTCAAACAAAATGCATTCTTTACGAATTTTTTATTAGAATATCCCTACGAGCGTATATTTTCAGTGTAAATGGGCAGTATGTATTTTTTGTAAAACATAAACTTTAAAAGTTCCTTGCAAACAGACTGTACATGTTATGGAAACATCTTCGCTGTAAGGAACGTTCTCATAAGAAATTCGTGAAGAATACACTTTGTTTGAAAAGCCTATAATTTAAATTCACGCACTGAGGCGAAATTTCGCAGCTGCCAGCTGGTAGGCAGTGCCCTTAGCGCCGAGGTCTTGAGAGCCGTTGAGGGGGAAGCGACGTGAGTATGGAGCAGCACCGGAACGGAAGGACGGGAGAAACGGGAGATACCCGAGTAAACCTGCCGACCAGCGGCATCGTCCACAAATATTCCCACATGTAAAAAACAGAGAGCGACCCCGCTGGGAACAGAACCCGGTTCGCCTACGTGGAATCTTGTATTTTCCATTTGCGGGATATGACATCATACGTTATGTCTAAAAGTTGAAAAATGTTTGACACAAGCATTAAACAATATATATTATACGTGCCTACTCCATTGCTGTTGGAATAACCCCTACGCCGACCACACAAAACCAATGGCTATTCACATGTCAGCAGCTTTCCTGCGTCAATTCAAACTTTAGCCTACAGTTTATGTGACTGGCTGTAGGCAAAGCTTGCCACTACATGGGCATGTTCGTGATTTTGCAAGCCAGTCAACATAAATAATTATTTAAAACTTACGTCAATCACGTTTCTCGTTAAATGAATTGGTTTCACGTCCAGATGTCAAAGAAGGTTGTACGGGAATAGCAAAGGGTGTGCCTATTGTCGTGTTTCAAAACTACCTGAATGTAAACATTTTTTTGTTAAGGCTTTTTCCTGGTTGGAAGGCAGTGAGAATTTAGTAGGGAAATACGTGTTAACGAAATTGGGTTTTTTGAAGTCAATTTGGATATATGAACTTGAAACAAAAACCTGAGTGTGAGAAATGATTCTCTCAAGCTCTGTATCGAGGAAAATATATCAATTTGCTTTTCAGTAATTTTTATTTAATTATTGAGTTCTCTGATTTCTTCAGGAAACAGACTATACACTAATATTACAAAAGCCTTCAACAGCAAAGAGGCGCGTATTTTTCTGTTCATAAAAGTCCCCGGTGGTATATTCCTATCTTTAACAGGAACGCCAAAAAAAAAAAACTAATTATATTAACATGTATTTCCTTATACAAAATAATCACTGCTTTCAAACCAGGCAGCAGCCTTAATTAATATTATTTTCTGACGAATATTATTGGTATAAATGCACATATTAAATCATATTTTATTATTAGCTTACATACATGTTTATTTTATGTGTGAAACTGTAGAGATTATTGAAACGTGAAAAATATAAATCCATTTTTTCTTCGATCTTGGTCTTTGGCGAGGTTCTGGTTGGCCGCTAAGCTTTCCGTCGAGTAGTCTCGGCAGTTTCGTCGGGCTTTCAAGCCAGTCTTAGTCCCCTCCGTACTTATCACGTGGGTCTCATTGTAAATAGTTTTGTATATTGTAATTTAAAAAAAAAAACTATAAAATATGTTAGTTAAACCTTTTTACAGGTAATAAATGAAAGTCGATGATTTGTTGCTAATATATAAATTTGACTGTTCAATCATAAATGTAGTCGTTGAAACGTGTCAAATTCAGAAAAAAAATCGCCGTAAGCAGCCCTCTGTTTACGATATTTATTCTTCTGCAAAACAGTGTTTAAAATTATAGCGACAATGCTGCATCTTTTCTGAACAGATAGTTTTATTAAAACCTCATAGCTACCTCTTAAAATTCTAAGGAAACATAATACGCGCGAAGTCTGTTTAATGCTATTTTCCGTTGACGTTGAAGTGCTTCCTCACAGCTGGACGTAACTTTGAAGAGTTTTTTCCTAGGGAAACTTCTTAATTAACGATCACTGCTCAGTGTAAATCGTTCGCCGAGGTCACGAGGGTTAGATGACACCGCGCAGTCGCGTCTTCTGCTAGTTCCCAGCCGTCTCTCCTGCGTCATCGCGTCGAAACAGATCCAAGAATAGACATCGACGACCTACAACATGTTCCGCCAAACGTTATCCAGGCGAGGAGCAGATGCGCCTCGCCTGGAGGAACGAACTTCCGACGCGCTCCGCCCGGCTGTGTTTGTGTTCGGTGCTTCCCGAACTGTGCGTCAGTTGCCCTCGTGCCGCCTTCAGTTGTTCGGATGACGCACGCACGCAGTCTCGTCAGTTCAGCCGACAACAACTGTCGACAGCACCTACAATAGTTATTGTGCACCCAATACATACATACCATGAATACATGGTCAACCCTACGGTAGTTATTACGCACCCAATACATACCCTAACTAATTTCGCGAACTGTGCATCAGTTGCCCTCGTGCCGTCTTCAGTTGTTCGGATGACGCACGCACGCAGTCTCGTCAGTTCAGCCGACAACAACTGTCAAGAGGCACCTACAATAGTTATTGTGCACCCAATACATAATACCATAATTACAGGGTCAATCCTACGGTAGTTATTACGCACCCAATACATACCATAACTAACTGCTGCACCTACATTTGTTATTATGCACCCAATNCCCTACGGTAGTTATTACGCACCCAATACATACCATAACTAACTGCTGCACCTACATTTGTTATTATGCACCCAATAAACGCCGTATTTACTTGGTGCAACTACAGTATTTCTTATGCACCAAATAATACCATAATTACATGCTACAACAGTCGTGGTCCAGCCCACGGATTTAACGTGCCCGACCACTGGTTCGCCATAACTCACATTTAAGTTGGTTTAACGAAATTTTTCGCATGGCACGGCATAAATAATCACTTCTCAAGTTTTATCAAGTTGTTACGTCTTCAATGCTTTTATTAATTTTTAACTAATAACAGCTGGGAAGAAGCAACTCGTTTACCCTGCGGACGACTACAGCAGTTAAACTAACCACAGTAGTGAAGCAATACCAACTTCAGAAAATTAACAAAGGAATGTCCTGTGTTGCGTCGTTCCTTAAATTCAATACAATATCTATAATTNTCAAGCAACACCAACTTCAGAAAATTAACAAAGGAATGTCCTATGTTGCGTCGTTCCTTAAATTCAATACAATATCTATAATGCAGGTTCTAAAAATCAAGATGAAGGAGAATGGTCCANTTCAGGTTCTAAAAATCAAGATGAAGGAGAATTTTCCATCTTAAGGGCAACCCCTAGCAAACAATATTACGTGGCTCAAGGTCACATCCGACCATAAGACAGCACTGCAACGGCGATGGAAAAAGGCATAAACAATCTTCGTGACAGTCGAATCACATTATTATGACCACCTGCTAGTATCCAGAGTAACCGCCCTTCGCAGCAATGACAGCAGCTAGACGAGCTGGCAGTGACTCAGTCAGGTGCTGATAGGTCTCCANAACGGCGATGGAAAAAGGCATAAACAATCTTCGTGACAGTCGAATCACATTATAATGACCACCTGCTAGTATCCAGAGTAACCGCCCTTCGCAGCAATGACAGCAGCTAGACGAGCTGGCAGTGACTCAGTCAGGTGCTGATAGGTCTCCACGGGTATCTGGAACCATGCTGTCTGCAGTGCCTTCCACAACTGTTGAAGGGTGCGTGGCGGAGGAGACAGACGGCGAACACGACTATCGAGGTGGTCCCACAGATGTTCAATTGGATTCAGATCGGTGCTGTTTAAGAGCCAGGGAAGAACTTTGAAGTCCTGATCGTTCTCTTCCAGCCACGTGCGGACACTTCTAGCCGTGTGGCAAGGCGCATTATAGTGCTAGAAGATCCCATCCTGCCGAGAAAAGACAATCATCATGTAAGGGTGGACATGAACGCCGAGGATTGATTCATTACGAAATTGATCAAGAATGCCTTCCACACGGATGATGGGACCTAGACAATACCACGAGACCATTTACCCGGTATATAACACTGCCTCCACCGCCTTGTGTTCGTCCAGCAATGGATGCAGGGTGTCGGTTCTCCAACACGATGACGTCCATCCGTTTCATGCAGCTGAAAACATGACTCGTCGGTGAAGGCTACCCGTTGCCAATCAGCTGCGGCCCACTCGCCATACTGTTGAGCAAATTCCAGTCGTTTTCGTCTGGTTTTCGTCGTAGTCGACGTTCACCTCTGACATCAATGGCGCGTGGAGCTCCGCAGTTTCCACTATGATTATACCCAATGGTGCCATTCGTCCACTCACGATACACCTCTACCACGGAGGCACGTGAACAGTTCACAAACATCGCTGTTTCTGAGATGCTGCCCGCTTTTTCCCGAAAGCAGATGATCATCCCTTTTTGCAACTCGGTTAAATCGCTTTCCTTACCCATGACAGCAGGAAGCACACTGTCTACAGCCAGCCTGTCGGTCGCATTATACAGGATGATTCTAAAATCATGGTACAAACATTGAGGGGTGGTAGAGCTCACTAAAACAAACTATTATTCTATAGAAATATACGGGTGGAAGTGACGCGTTGAGGCACAAACACAAGAATAACACATGAAATGCAACACATTGTTTATTTACAACGTCGCCGCTAAATGCCTTTTTACAGCAATGTTTATAATAATTGCTCAAAGTTGCCACCACCGACAGTAACGCAAGCTTGTTAGCGTCGGTGGAGTTATTNTCCGCAGTTTCCACTATGATTATACCCAATGGTGCCATTCGTCCACTCACGATACACCTCTACCACGGAGGCACGTGAACAGTTCACAAACATCGCTGTTTCTGAGATGCTGCCCACCTTTTCCCGAAAGCAGATGATCATCCCTTTTTGCAACTCGGTTAAATCGCTTTCCTTACCCATGACAGCAGGAAGCACACTGTGTACAGCCAGCCTGTCGGTCGCATTATACAGGATGATTCTAAAATAATGGTACAAACATTGAGGGGTGGTAGAGCTCACTAAAACAAACTATTATTCTATAGAAATATACGGGTGGAAGTGACGCGTTGAGGCACAAACACAAGAATAACACATGAAATGCAACACATTGTTTATTTACAACGTCGCCGCTAAATGCCTTTGTACAGCAATGTTTATAATAATTACTCAAAGTTGCCACCACCGACAGTAACGCAAGCTTGGTAGCGTCGGTGGAGTTATTGGCGAACATATTCAAATACGCCGAGTATTTCACGCACGCCACCATTGTCAGCCAATCACGCCATATGTAGAGGTCGCCAAGCATACGTCACTGTTGGTGGATGCATTTCCAGCAACTGTTTTAACATTTTCTGTACGGAACCACTCATTAAGTATGCTGCTAATGAACATTTTANTACTTCACTGTTGGTGGATGCATTTCCAGCAACTGTTTTAACATTTTCTGTACGGAACCACTCATTAAGTATGCTGCTAATGAACATTTTATGTTTCCGTTAATGTGTTATGTTTTTGTGTTTGTGCCTCAACGCGTCAGTTCCGCCCATATACTCCTATACAATAATTGTTTGGTTTAGTGAGCTCTACCACCCCTCAATGTTTGTCCNTCTTGTGTTTGTGCCTCAATGCGTCAGTTCCGCCCATATACTCCTATACAATAATTGTTTGGTTTAGTGAGCTCTACCACCCCTCAATGTTTGTCCCATGATTTTAGAATCATCCTGTATACCCGCTTCACCACTCCCGTCACGGGCCATACAGCATGGGCTACGCGCTGCAGATGGCACTTCTAGCAGGTGGTTGTAATAATGTGTATGTGGTTTTAATACAGCAACCCGTTCTGAACAGATGCATCAAGCTCGCAATAGTTCAAAACACGGTTTTACAGAATAATTCATATCGTACACGGACAGCTACTCCAGCAAGTTTATCTGACTTTAACACCTTTAAATGCCCTCGTTTTTATATCAATAACCAAATTTATTATTTGGCAACAAAATACGTACTTCCGCTTATGTCTTAAAATATTAATTTTTTTTATTTTAATTTAAATATACACGACTGCTTACATTGAGAAATACATTACAACTAGGGAGTCCCTGAACACAGAGTTCGCAACAGTCAATGAAAGTGAAACTAGTCGGATAGGGCAGGAGAAACGGGAGATCCCCGAGAAAAGCCGCCGACCAGCTGCGTCGTCCTTCACGATTACCATNCACAGCGAGTTTATCTGACTTTAACACCTTTAAATGCCCTCGTTTTTATATCAACAACCAAATTTATTATTTGGCAACAAAATACGTACTTTCGCTTTTGTCTTAAAACATTTAATTTTTTTTTTTTATTTGAATATACACGACTGCTTACATTGAGAAATACATTACAACTAGGGAGTCCCTGAACACAGAGTTCGCAACAGTCAATGAAAGTGAAACTAGTCGGATAGGGCAGGAGAAACGGGAGATCCCCGAGAAAAGCCGCCGACCAGCTGCGTCGTCCTTCACGATTACCATGTGTGAAAATCCGGGAGCAACCTCGTCAGGAATCNACGATTACCATGTGTGAAAATCCGGGAGCAACCTTGTCAGGAATCGAGCCTGGTTCACCTTTGTGGGAGTCGAACGCTCTAGCCGGTACACCAATAGCAGCTCCAAGAAACTGCCGTGACAGTCAACCTAAAACGTAAAAGATATAGTCTATTTGCGGATTTGTTACACTTTTTTGATCAGACCTCTGAAAAAACACCCTATGTTGACGTATTTGGTTGTTTTATGATTATTCCATGTATCACAAGCGTTTTGTGCTTGTGTTAACATAAAAGTACCCTTTTCTTGGTTAAATGAACTTTTAATTTTTGTATAGGCCCTAAGTTTTCTTTAAATTGTAATATTTTATTTATAAATTAACATGAATACAAACCGAGAGAAAATGCGTGTGTTGGTAATGTCTGGTAAAAAAAAAAATAGTTCTCATGCGATATACGAGGGCTGATTCAAAATTCATGTCAACTATTTTTTATCTCCCGAAAATGNTGATCAGACCTCTGAAAAAACACCCTATGTTGACGTATTTGGTTGTTTAATGATTATTCCATGTATCACAAGCGTTTTGTGCTTGTGTTAACATAAAAGTACCCTTTTCTTGGTTAAATCAACTTTTAATTTTTGTATAGGCCCTAAGTTTTCTTTAAATTGTAATATTTTATTTATAAATTAACATGAATACAAACAGAGAGAAAATGTGTGTGTTGGTAATGTCTGGTAAAAAAAATAGTTCTCATGCGATATACGAGGGCTGATTCAAAATTCATGTCAACTATTTTTTATCTCCCGAAAATGCCCCAACACAGGAAATGTACTATATATAGTCGAAAATGTGCGACATGCACGTTTCATAGGTGACACCACATAGTATATGGATGCAGGAATGTCCGGCAAGGAATAAAGACACACATGGCTGCTTGAAATCACCGTTTAAATGATATATTCCCATACAAACAGTATACACTCATGTGAACGGGTACGTATCGTATGTGTACGAACTGTTTAACATCCTTCACATTAGTCACCGAGGGTGTCCACGGTTCGTTGCCAGCGATGAGGCAGACGGGAAATAGAATCGACTGCATGTGATTCGTCAATGTTGCGCCACCTCTCGTCGAAATTCTGTGGCGATGTCTGCCTCATGATCGCACAATATGCACTGGTTGAATTGCTCGTAACTATTTGCTTTTATAATTATATTTTTTATATCTGTTTGCAATGGCGCNTCTCTTTTGCGCAACTAACGGTTTAATTGTATGTTTTTGTGTCAAGCAAAGCAGCACAGCATTTACAAGTCGCGTATTGTATATAGTACTNTATCTTTTGCGCACCTAACGGTTTAATTGTATGTTTTTGTGTCAAGCAAAGCAGCACAGCATTTACAAGTCGCGTATTGTATATAGTACTTGAAGCATTGTACTCAAAGTGGTTGGCCCTTGTGATCATTCGTTCTTTCTCATGTTTGCATGGTAGCAACACTGATATCGCTATTAGGGGCTGTAGCTCCATCGGGATATTTTTCACATCTGTTGTGACTCGTTATGAAATCATGCTCGTGATGTACTTGCGTATATGCTGGTAATGTATTGTTTGTTTCGTGACTGATTTTTAATGTACAGGGTGGTTTCATATATCTTACGCTTAGTTTCCCCAAGCCTCGCCTTATGCTGATGGTGTTTTATTTATATGATAGCGTACGTTTTTTAATATAACCTGCGACTACACGTGTCNGATAGCAACACTGATATCGCTATTAGGGGCTGTAGCTCCATCGGGATATTTTTCACATCTGTTGTGACTCGTTATGACATCATGCTCGTGATGTACTTGCGTATATGCTGGTAATGAATGGTTTGTTTCGTGACCGATTTTTAATGTACAGGGTGGTTTCATATATCTTACGCTTAGTTTCCCCAAGCCTCGCCTTATGCTGATGGTGTTTTATTTATATGATAGCGTACGTTTTTTAATATAACCTGCGACTACACGTGTCGTGTTGTCGGTGCAATTGTGTACCCCTTTATTTTTTTAATATATGGCTGGTTGTTAAGGGTTACCCATACTAACACTAACTTGGGCCACCGGTCCTTGACTGATGGTGTTCGTTTATATTACTGTATATGTATGTCTTTTACAGTTACCTGTGACTATGTACATCATGCACGCAACACATTTGTATATATTTTGATTTTTTTTCTCGCATATAGGTATTTGTTGTATGTTATCATGCTAAAATATATTTATGTATACATTTTAACATTTACATATACAGCCTGGATGTCGGTGGGCGAAGGGAGGCTAGTCATCGCTGAGGGGGATCCGAGTTGGTAGACACCTGCCGTAGCAGACAAGGACGGTGGTGGATGATTGACGATTGTGTACAGGCCGATGAGTGTGTGTGTGCTAGTTCAAACCCTACACTCCCATATGCAACGGTGATTTAGCGACGCTCCTGTATGCATACCTTTATTTTCTTTACATGCGTGGACGGTTGTTACATATTCCCGAACTTCAAAGGTTTGGAAATGCTGACCAACTATGCTTGCATTAGGGTTTAAGGCCTACTTCTCCTTATCNATGATTGACGATTGTGTACAGGCCGATGAGTGTGTGTGTGCTAGTTCAAACCCTACACTCCCATATGCAACGGTGACTTTGCGACGCTCCTGTATGCATACCTTTATTTTCTTTACATGCGTGGACGGTTGTTACATGAAGGGCTTGAAGTTTCCAAACCTTTACGACTGGTACTATGCTTGCATTAGGGTTTAAGGCCTACTTCTCCTTATCTCCTTGTCACTCGGAAGTGATGAGAGTGATATGGATTGGGTGGTCGTAGCTTCGGTGGGTGGGAAACGTCATGCGACTATGCTTATAAGATGGCTTAAGGTCTACTTGTCACTACCACCCTGTTTGTCATCGGAGGTGATGGCTATGGCATGAATTTGGTGACTATAGCTTATATGGGTGCGAAATGGCAGCCAACTATGCTTGTACGAGGGTCTAAGTTGTACGAGACCCTGCGGTCCTTTTCGTCTTCGCAAGTGATGCCTATGTTATGAATTTGTTGACTATAGACCATGTGGGTNACGAGACCCTGCGGTCCTTTTCGTCTTCGGAAGTGATGCCTATGTTATGAATTTGTTGACTATAGACCATGTGGGTGGGAATTGGTAGCCAACTGTACTTATACGAGGGTTTAGGGCGTACTTGACATTACCATCCTGTTCTTTTCGGCGGCGATGTCTATGTTATGAATTGGACGACTATAGCTTAGGTGGACGGTAAATGGCGGTCGATTATGCTTGGAAGATGCCTTTCCGTTTACTTGACCCTACCACCATGTTCTTCATTNTGGAAGATGCCTTTCCGTTTACTTGACCCTACCACCATGTTCTTCATTAGAGGTGATGCTTATGATATTTACGAGGTGTGTTCAACACATAAGGTGACTTTGCAAATTTCGAGGACTGCGTACATTCGATTATCGATTGTTTTTATTGTTATGTTGGTACATATGTCCCCAACATATGTGGAAATTATCAGCCATTTTGCATTGTTAGTTTGTTTGTGACAGATATAAAGGTTAGACGTGTTTTGGTGTGCTTGGCGATTTTTTGCAATCGCAAACAATGGATCCAAGAATCTGTATTACCAACAACGTAATCATGCCTCAGCCACTGTATTCACCGGACGTGGCCCCCTGCGACTTGTTCCTGTTCCCAAAACTGAAGAGACTCATGAAAGGACGGAGGTTTACCACAATTGAGGAGATGAAGACCTGGGAGACTTCAATGCCATACCAAAATGCGCATATCATAAGTGCTTCGAGGATTAGCAAAAAGCGCTGGCACAAGTGTATTGTATCTGAGAGGGATTACTTTGAAGGGGAAAAAATATATATTGATGAATGCATAAATATTTATCGAGAAAAAGTCACAAAACAACAAGCCACCTTATTTTTTGAACACACCTCGTATATGGTGCAGATTCGGTGGGTGGGAAATGGTGTGCAAGTATGCTTATAAGTGTGCTTGACCCTGCAGCCTGGTTCATCGTCGGGGGCGATGCCTACATTATGAATTTGGTGACTATATCTGAAACGGTTCGGAAATAACAGTCAACTATGCTTATGAGTGCGTTCTTTTTCGTTGACTGCACATAGTAACTTTCCTGTGTTCGGTCATTTTCGTGATACAAACAACAGTTGCCATGACTTCTGAACGAGCCCTCCAATAGTTACGACTGAGTGTGCACGAATGTGGTTTGTTGTCTCTTTCCTGTAGTGTTCTAGCCTAGGTTAAGATTTGTTTACATGAGGCGGAAGAATATCCTGGAAATAGAACTTAAGCAGGGCTTCAGAAATGGTGGAAGTAACCGTGAATGGGCTTATAATATGTTCACGTATTGTTTTCCCACAAACACTGTCACCTTGGTAGTCGACAGTAATTTATTTTAATTTTGCTGGCGTTATTTTAACACTCTTACTTTTACTCCCGAAGTCTAATTGGTGTGTGTGGTTTGTAAGCTTTTCCCGGCACCTACACGCTCGTGACTTACGTGTGACACAAACCTGAAACTTCATTGTCTTAATGCTAACGTCTTAGCGTCCTCAATTACAGGGAAGCCACCAATGTGGCAAGAAACGCGCAAACATAACAGAGGAAATTTTTTTTAGCGTGAAATAGCGAGTATATTTCAACGTGAGTAAATTTAAAAAACATGCAATAATATCTCGATTCATTTTGAATACCAGTTCTTTGCGTCGTAATATGTATTGGCGAAGATTCAAGTAATCGCAGCAACGAATCATGAAACGTCAGTATATGCCATGTCTTTCTATACACAAGACACAGAATTATTAATTTTATTTTTGTTCACAAAATGGGAAAAAATTTCCGTAACTATGAAATACTCATATCCCTAACAGTTTCCCGCTTGATCGACGTAAATGTGTCGGTGATTATACACAGCTATGTTGAGTCAACATGTGGCCGCAGAATACCTGAGAATAAAGAAGTGAAATAATTACTTAAGCTACTGTCACACTCTAATTTTTCCGTCAAAATCCTTCCAATAATTTTGGTAAAATAAAGTTGGACTGTTATAACGTAATCGAAACGTTATAAATGCCACCATATTTGCCTGAGAAAGTTGGATGGCTTCAGTTTACAGCAGACATTTGAAGATAGGACCAATTCTAAAATTGCTTTGATGTTTGACGGTCTCGGCCAATCAGGATTGGGCACGACAACAATGGACGTCAAGAATTTAGAAAATAACAAACAATTCCTAGAAACGAAGTAGGGCATGAAGGTAATTAATTTCTGTAGAAGCTGTCTGGGCATGAATGCTATTTTAAGTTAATATTGTACACGGTATTACGAACTAATAGGCATTAAATTTCATTGTGCAGGAAACATCTCCGATAAATAAAATTTGAATTTAGTAAAGAAGCCAAAATAAATTACAACATTCTTTACATTTCTGGACTGCGTGTAAAAACAAAAGCATTATCTCACCATGAAAGTAATTTTTAAATAATAATTAAAATTGCATTCTCCCAGTAAAAAAATGTGTCGGAGTCACACGTTTTCAAACACATTCAAGATTATTTGATAAAGTTCGATGACTGTATATTGTCTTAAAATTTTTTTGTCAAATATATTTGAATGAGAAAATTTGACAGTGCGACAGGGGCTTTACACCGCTGATTCCTGCCATACCGCGAACTCCAGCCGAGCCTCCCAGCAAAATGGCGGCACTGGCCAGCAACATGTCGGAATGCCGTCCCCCAACCAGCACCAGCCAGCAGCCCAGNTAGTTTGTTTGTGACAGATATAAAGGTTAGACGTGTTTTGGTGTGCTTGGCGATTTTTTGCTGTCGCAAACAATGGGTCCAAAAATCTGTATTAACAACAACGTAATCATGCCTCACCCACCGTATTCACCGGACGTGGCCCCCTGCGACTTGTTCCTGTTCCCAAAACTGAAGAGACTCATGAAAGGATGGAGGTTTACCACAATTGAGGAGATGAAGACCTGGGAGACTTCAATGCCATACCAAAATGCGCATATCATAAGTGCTTCGAGGATTAGCAAAAAGCGCTGGCACAAGTGTATTGTATCTGAGAGGGATTACTTTGAAGGGGACAAAATAGATATTGATGAATACATAAATATTTATCGAGAAAAAGTCACAAAACAACAAGCCACCTTATTTTTTGAACACACCTCGTATATGGTGCAGATTCGGTGGGTGGGAAATGGTGTGCAAGTATGCTTATAAGTGTGCTTGACCCTGCAGCATGGTTCATCGTCGGGGGCGATGCCTACATTATGAATTTGGTGACTATATCTGCAACGGTTCGGAAATTACAGTCAACTATGCTTATAAGTGCGTTCTTTTTCGTTGACTGCACATAGTAAATTTCCTGTGTTGGGTCATTTTCGTGATACAAACAAGAGTTTCCATGACTTCTGAACGAGCCCTCCAATATTTACCTCTGAGTGTGCACGAATGTGGTTTGTTGTCTCTTTCCTGTAGTGTTCTAGCCTAGGTTAAGATTTGTTTACATGAGGCGGAAGAATATCCTGGAAATAGAACTTAAGCAGGGCTTCAGAAATGGCGGAAGTAACCGTGAATGGGCTTATAATATGTTCACGTATTGTTTTCCCACAAACACTGTCACTTTGGTAGTCGACATTAATTTATTTTAATTTTTCTGCCGTTATTTTAACACTCTTACTTTTACTCCCGACGTCTTATTGGTGTGTGTGGTTTTTAAGCTTTTCCCGGCACCTACACGCTCGTGACTTACGTGTGACACAAACCTGAAACTTCATTGTCTTAATGCTAACGTCTTAGCGTCCTCAATTACAGGGAAGCCACCAATGTGGCAAGAAACGCGCAAACATAACAGAGGAAATTTTTTTTAGCGTGAAATAGCGAGTATATTTCAACGTGAGTAAATTTAAAAAACATGCAATAATATCTCGTTTCATTTTGAATACCAGTTCTTTGCGTCGTAATATTTATTGGCGAAGATTCTAGTAATCGCAGCAACGAATCATGAAACGTCATTATATGCCATGTCTTTCTATACACAAGACACAGAATTATTAATTTTATTTTTGTTCACAAGATGGGAAAAAATTTCCGTAACTATGAAATACTCATATCCCTAACAGTTTCCCGCTTGATCGACGTAAATGTGTCGGTGATTAGATACAGCTATGTTGAGTCAACATGTGGCCGCAGAATACCTGAGAATAAAGAAGTGAAATAATTACTTAAGCTACTGTCACACTCTAATTTTTCCGTCAAAATCCTTCCAATAATTTTGGTAAAATAAAGTTGGACTGTTATAACGTAATCGAAACGTTATAAATGCCACCATATTTGCCTGAGAAAGTTTGATGGCTTCAGTTTACATCAGACATTTGAAGATAGGACACCAATTCTAAAATTGCTTTGATGTTTGACGGTCTCAGCCAATCAGGATTGCGCACGACAACAATGGACGTCAAGAATTTTGAAAATAACAAACAATTCCTAGAAACGAAGTAGGGTACGAAGGTAATTAATTTCTGTAGAAGTTGTCTGGGCATGAATTCTATTTTAAGTTGATATTGTACAGGGTATTACGAACTAATAGGCATTAAATTTCATTGTGCAGGAAACATCTCCGATAAATAAAATTTGAATTTAGTAAAGAAGCCAAAATAATTTACAACATTCTTTACATTTCTGAACTGCGTGTAAAAACAAAAGCATTATCTCACCATGAAAGTAATTTTTAAATAATAATTAAAATAGCATTCTCCCAGTAAAAAAATGTGTCGGAGTCACACGTTTTCAAACACATTCAAGATTATTTGATAAAATTCGATGACTGTATATTGTCTTCAAATTTTATTGTCAAATATATTTGAATGAGAAAATTTGACAGTGCGACAGGGGCTTTACACCGCTGATTCCTGCCATACCGTGAACTCCAGCCGAGCTTCCCAGCAAAATGGCGGCACTGGCCAGCAACATGTCGGAATGCCGTCCCCCAACCAGCACCAGCCAGCAGCCCAGNTTCCCAGCAAAATGGCGGCACTGGCCAGCAACATGTCGGAATGCCGTCCCCCAACCAGCACCAGCCAGCAGCCCAGCCAATACGCAACGTTTCGCAACACGCAGTTAGCCGTATCAGACACAAGGTTTGTTTCAGATCCTCGCACAGCGAATCCGCGAACGAGTACGCCGACATCAAAGGAACCGCCACGCAAATTCCATTTCCGCGCACTCAACTGTTCAGTGATATGGCGGAGGGATACACAATGGACTGAAAGAAGAAACTGTGCAGGGTTGCCAACCGTGAATGTTGTGCTGAGAGACTCTGGCGGCTATTAACAACGATGTCTTGAGGGCCGATGAGGGTGATATGAGGTGAGAATGGTGAAGCGCGAGAATGCAAGTGCGGGGGAACGGGAGATTCCCGAGAAAACTCGCCGACCAGCGGCATCGTCCGGGATGACCCAGCCGGGGATTGAACCCGGTTCGTTTGGTGGGAGGCGACCNAAACTCGCCGACCAGCGGCATCGTCCGGGATGACCCAGCCGGGGATTGAACCCGGTTCGTTTGGTGGGAGGCGACCAGTCTAAGCTCTGAGCCACCGTGACCCCGCCAACCGTGAACCAACTTTATATTTGCATCGGTTGGTACCAAATTTTGTCCACCCCTGATGAGAGGCAGTTTATTGCGTGATCAGACCANAACTTTATATTTGCATCGGTTGGTACCAAATTTTGTCCACCCCTGATGAGAGGCAGTTTATTGCGTGATCAGACCAAGGGGACAAGAAACAAGAGGCAAGTGAGTTTACTTTCTCCTTCTCGTGGAGAAGAATATGACGGATTACGGCCGGGAGGGTATGGAGGGCGTTCTTTTATTTATTTTCAAGGGTGGTGTCGTGGGTGCACTGCGCCCATCGCAAGCTGCAACCCCTCTACGCACCGTCTTTCCCCCGACGCAGAGGGTGACTGGCAGATAAAAAAAAAATGTGACCCGCTCGAGGAAGGGTGGATGGCGACCACCCCTGCGGGAGACGTCTTCTCCAATCGGGGACAATGCGCTCGGGGACGTTAGGAGAGGGGTGAGATCGAGCCGACAGCATCTGATCAAATATCTCCGGGGCGAAAACGTGTCGCTGTGATCGGAAGACGCGTGATCCTGCCCGCTCTCGAAATACGTCGCGGGTTCGCAGCCAGCAAGTCCGTCACAGAGCACCTTACAATACAGAGGCGAAGCCGCCGCTTATCTGTGCGGGCTCCAGAAAAATTTGGCGTCACTGGCCGGCAACGCGTCGGGACGCCGCTTACCATACCAGCGCCTGCCAGCAGCCCGGCCGGTAGGGAAACTTCTTTCGTGGCACCCAGTAGCCAATCAGGCACAAGTTCCATTCCCAGAGCATCGCGCAGCGAATCAGGAAACTGGTAAGCTATCATCAAAGCAACCGCTACTCCGTTTCGGGTTTGTGCGCTTATCTGCTGCGTGAAGGTTCCGCACTTACAGAAGTTTGGTTCGTTGGTTGGATGATCGGTTGGTTGTGCTCAGAGAATTCTCCCAACTCTCTCGGCGTGAAGTAGTATGATACCTGGTACAAAATACTGAGTATCACAGAGGAATAACTTCTGTTTATATCGCACGGTCGAGCTAGCAGTATGGAATGTCATTACGTGTATAATAAATTAGCGGTTTCTTCACACATTTTGAATCAAACCTTTGAAAAATCACCCCATATATAACGTCTTCGGTTGTTTTTCAATTATGTTATGTATCACAAGCGTTTTATATTTATGTATCGTAAAAAACATTCAAGTTCATTATGTTTTATTAAGTATAACATTTACTTACATTTTATGTATAAATTATAATATTTAATTCATACTAAATATAAATAAAAACAGGTATAAAATATGTGTGTTGGTAATGCCTAGTAAGAAATAGTTCTCATGCAAAATATTTTTATCCTGCGTGCGCACGAATGCGGTGCGTTTTCCCTTTGGTGTAATTTATAAGACTCGGTTAAAGCTTGTTTGCATGAGGCGGAGGAATACATTGGAAGTAAAACTTTAACAGAGTTTCAGAAAAGTTGGAAGTTACCGCGAATGGTCTATAAGCTGAAACTGTAATTAAAAATAACGGAGCAAGTCTGATCAATATATTTACGTAGACTTAAATACGTGTAGTATTTCGTAGTAGCAAACATGTAAATTATTCTGCCATCGCGCAAATGTTTCTATAAACGTTAACCTGTACGCGTCATTACGTAAAGCGTAGCCAAAGTTTTGATCTGTGCACTGCAAATACATGTAGCCGCTATAAATTATTTTATTAAAATACACCCAGCCAAAACTTCCGTATTTGCAACGAAATTATTTTGTAGTCGATACAAGGTGTTAATAATTACACATTAATATTCTTTGGAAATTTAAATTCGGCATGTGCGAAGTTCTACAATGTACGTATTACTCTGCGCACTCGTTTGAACTAGTTTATATTCTGACTAGCGAAGTTGTACATAAAATGATTAAAAAAATTATTACAAACTTGGTTGATACACTAACACTGTTTACTGCTTCATTTCAGTGCTATAGCCGAGTTGTAAAAAAAAAATTAACAATCGTTATTCCATCTCCACTCATTATCTACGACAATATAGAGTTGTCTATTACCAGCAATGTCGTTCAAATGGCTTTATTTTCTATTCTGTGAAGCCGTTCTCTTTTTCGATTGATATTCTGTTCGAGCATTCAATAAGAACACATAACAACTGCCATTTCCAGTATTTGTAAGCTAATTGCTGTTAATAATTTCCTACATATAAAAGAAACAAAATGTCACTTCAAGAATTACGTAACATTAAAATTTTTATTTACAGCGGTTTCAAATGCATTCTAGTTTGATGTGCAACAGAAAACAGCCTCGATCCTTGGATAAGCTGACATAAATATTGGGGCCGTGTTATTTTCTTTTTAATTGTTAGTGTGTTTTCTATCGTTTTACTTTACGTGAGTATTTGCGAATAATTTTTCGTAATATGTTCACTGATCAATAACAGTGCAAAAAAAAACGTAAACTGTAAGCGCATGGCCGTTTTGCGTGCATGATTGCGTTCATATTATATATTATATGTAATGNGCATTACGTAACATTAAAATTTTTATTTACAGCGGTTTCAAATGCATTCTAGTTTGATGTGCAACAGAAAACAGCCTCGATCCTTGGATAAGCTGACATAAATATTGGGGCCATGTTATTTTCTTTTTAATTGTTAGTGTGTTTTCTATCGTTTTACTTTACGTGAGTATTTGCGAATAATTTTTCGTAATATGTTCACTGATCAATAACAGTGCAAAAAAAAAACGTAAACTGTAAGCGCATGGCCGTTTTGCGTGCATGATTGCGTTCATATTATATATTATATGTAATGTGGCTAAAGTCTTATGAAATCGCTACTTAGTAATNTGTGGCTAAAGTCTTATGAAATCGCTACTTAGTAATTCGAGATAACGCTGACATACGACGGTGAAGAATTTTTGCTAGTTTACACAAACGAATAAGACTACCAACAGATCACTTTCATGTTTCAGTATTGAGTAATTTCAGATATAGTGCAAATTAACATCGAAGTATTTTACGAAAGGAAAACCGCACACTGAAGAAAAAAAAAATCAACAGAGAAATGACAATGGAAAAATAATGCAATTGAGTTTCATAGTATTAACCAAACTTCTGTACCAACATCAGAATGTTCTGTCAGTTTATTAAGTTCTGTTTGTTGCGAGAACAATTCAACGTCGTTGAAGTTGTTATGTTGAAGAATAAACACTGTTCTGTAGTAGGAACGTGTAGCTCCGCTGTAGGAATTACAAGTATACTTGCAGACACAATTGCAGACGGGAACACAGCATACATTTCTGTTACTGTTACTACATATAAACGTTGTAAGTATTTAGATGCTACCGACGACCAATCTGATTGCCGTTCCATTTATTAACAGTCTAGATTTGTTATGGGCTAGGGTCACCTGTTCTCGCGGAAAGATTCCACGCCTAGCTGCATACTCCAAAACAAGTAAGCTCTGAACCAACATCACGGAAGGATAATTTTTACGTGGTCGCGTCTTAAATCTCTGCCAGCCAATCACGGACCTTCCGCGTCGGGATAACTTTATTCTGATTGGCCCAGTCGAGCGGAAATTGTCTTCTCGCGCAGACACGAGGCCAATAGCCGGAGGAAATTTGCAAGTGTGCACGTATTAGTTGAAGTCTATCCTGGGCGTAATTTTTTTTTCGCGAAAAGCAGGTGGCTCCAGTTACGGGTACGAAAATTCGGTTTCTATAACCATGTTTTTTTTTAAATACAGACTGCATGAAGAAGAAATATGAGTAAAATTCAGGAGACCTCCCAGAAAGGAAGTCCCAACGACGATCTCACGTAAGTGGAGGGAAATACCCCATCCGCCCACTACCACCTGCCCCAAACAGAAATAACAGTTGCCTACGTGTTTTCTCTTCCCTATTGTTCCTTTCATTCAGGGAGATAGGTGAAAGTTTTCCGGGACGCAACCCTGGAATACTGATGCGCCAACCGGATCCTCAGAAAGCCACGCGGACACTTACCGCGTGCTGACAAATTGCTCGACGTCTCTCGTGTTTGGTATTCCTTCGGGGCCCATAATTCGCCTGGCGGGGCCTCAGGAAACGATAAACGGAAGACACGAGTGTGAATAGCAAGTGTGAATGCCTGTGACTGACTTCCTGCCTGGCGTGTCTGTGGCACTCCTAAACACCATAGCCGCGTGACTGTTGCTAATACCCTGTCAAATTTAAATCTGGGATTGTTCTTGGCTGTAGATTATTCAGTCGAGTGGTAGTGGCTACATAATATTGTCATTCATGTATATTGACTTCCTTCCTGAAATGCGAACATGTTCCCGGATGGTGGCTGGGTGGAGAGAATAGAGCGGCTCTTAACATCGGGGTTTTGAGAGCCGATGAGGGTGAAGCGAGGAGCGTATGGAGGAGCGCCGGAACGCAAGGGGGGGGGAAATTGGAGATCCCTGAGAAAACCCGCCGACCAGCGGCATCGTCCGGCACGATTCCCACGTGCGAAAAAAAATCCGGGAATCGAACCCTGTTCGCACAGGTGGGGGCAGGTAGTCTCGGGGGAGTCGATCGATCAGATCGCCACCCCTCGTGTACAGCCCTGGAACGCAGGTGCGGCAGGGGGTGTGTAGCGTTGTGGCTCTCCCGTGACACGTGTCGAAGGATCTGCGAAACCCGTGTGAATGCCGCCACCCCAAGCCGGAGTCAACAGAGGACTTTCCGTGCATGTCCTTGCGAAACTTGCCGCCATCGGTCCCGTTTCGCCCAGACGCTGCCACGCTGTTAAACAAAATATCCCTTATTTTACGGAAAAGAACTGTTGTGAAACTATCCAGAACTCTTCGTAAAATTGCGCGGACTTATTGCTTTTCCAATAACGCGCTTTCTGTAAATTTCGCAGTATTTTCCGTGAACTGACGGAAACTTCTCAGGAAATTTGTATTTATTTTATGCTTATACTTCAGGTTAAAAAAAAATTTTACTTATAAAATCTTTCATTTTCGTTACGAGGCTGTTCAGCAATGTATAAAGAAACCAAATTTGACAATACAAAATAGAATATTCTAGAACGAGATTTCTACACGAATCAGAAAATTTCTTAGTCTGTAATTCTTACAACTATTTTTGTTTCCGACCTCATTGTCGTTTGTTTGACTTTATGTAGAGCGCGGTGACATTTTCCCCCATGTAGAGCGTCCAACACAAACGTGCATACATTAACATAAATTTTTTACTCGGGACTCGAACCCAGTATCCCCCGCGTCGAAGGCTGGCACGCAATCAAACGCTCCCACGGAGGTCGACATAGTTAACCCACGACCTTCTAGTGAGAATGTCGTATACAAAAATGTTAATTTACTCTAACTGTGACATAGGAAACACTTTAAGTTTATAATAATGCTTGGGTGTTTTTAAGTATTGCCAACTGTTGCAGCTACTTTTTTGATGTTTGAAATAATAGGTGAAAGTTGCGTGGATGTTCTGTTTACGCCGCAGACACGATAATGTTCTGAACACGGTGCTGAAGAAAACTTCGTGTGGACTCGGCATTGTTCGTTCCCTAAAACCCGAAGGTACAGGAAATACGGAGACGTTCCGTATTTTATAATGACGAAGCTCAGCGCCGTTTTGCGTCATTAGGGACTTTGTGTTTTCGTATACCATCAGCCCATTTTCATGAAAATTTTCGTGACGAGTACACAAAAGTTTTTCAACCGTGCGCGCGATGGGCCCTTATCAGCCTTACAATTGCTTTTTAATCAAACTTCATGATCGCATATCATAAATCAAGCATAGCTTAGAGTACTACTGAAACAGGGTTTTCGAAATCTGTGGTTTCAGTTATATTCGTATTTTCTCACGTGGGACAGAAATAAACTTGCGGGTGACTGATACGTAAAGAGTGCTTTCTGCTGCAAGTTTCGACTGGTTCGTATCACTACCGCCGAACACAAAGCTTACAGTTCATCGGTTGCGATACTAAACAAGTTCTGTGCCGGCTTAGCTACAGCGCGCATATAATAATGTCTTATTTGCAGCACTGATAACGTGGGCCTGGAAATGTTTATTGTAAAACGTATTGCTGAGATTACGTTATATAAAATGTCTTCCAGGTGCCAAGTTCATGTACGTCGTTGGTCCCTTGCGGTTAGGTTTATCCACGGCCGTGCGACTTGTGGTGTCGACTCACTAAGTCATTCACTATGCCTGCCTATCGGAAAGTTTTAACAAATTCGTACAACGCCCAGTGGAACGACCGTCGACAAGCGCTAACAACGCGCGCCCTGCCCGTGAGGGAAACGGTAAGATGAGGTTAGATGTTAGATTATGGTCCCTCGTGATACTCTTCTTCCCGACCGCGCCCTCGAGCTACGTAATGGCTGCCGTGGAGGCCATTAAAGGCGTTTTCCCGCGCTTGCTCTCCTGCAGAATCGTCATTAAGGTCGCGACGACGGGGCGACAGGGGTTGCGGGGGCACGAGGGGTGGTTTTACTAGCCGTCATTTTGTTATCCGCTGTGGAAACATTGAGCGTTATCCCTTCGCTCCCTCTCTCATCTCTTCAACCTTCATCGAGATAGAACAGGTCCATTTTACCCAGGGGGAACCTGGACACCTGAGATAATGAACGAATAACAATAACTCAGTGCGATCGCCACTGTTTGTAGTCTTTGCATAAAATAAAATTGCTCCTATCAACCCCCCCCCTTTTTTTTTTCTCCCCCCACTCCGACGGACTGACAGATTATAAGTGCGTGCTGACGAAGCGAGCTTCGCAAATTTTATTCAGGTTTGATAGCGAGTCGGAGCGACTAACGCTAGTTTGTCGAGACATAATACACGAGTTACGACATTGTACTTTGACAGAATCTCATCAGCAGTAATATTACACTTGACTCTGCAAAACTCTGCAGCGGCGTTTAAGGGCGATGGAAAGGTTTCGCATAGCGCACGAACTTCCGAAACATAAAATTAACAACAGAACAGAATTAGAACTGCTTTCAATATATTTTGAAGGAGTTAAATTTATTGATAAGGTATTTAAATACTGGTTACTATCATATACAGCAATAGTTGACACAATCTATAGTTTTCGATGTAAAAAGTGACATCTTGTAAAATATTAGGTGTATAAACAATACAATCAGTAAATATGTCAAAAAGAATTGCCTTAAAATTAACAAAATAATATTATCTACAACTCTAAAATGTTGAAAATTATATGACTTGAAAAAANAAAGAATTGCCTTAAAATTAACAAAATAATATTATCTACAACTCTAAAATGTTGAAAATTATATGACTTGAAAAAATAATATGTTTATAAACATAATTTTTTAACAGGCGTTTTGAGAAAATAAAATAATGTTAAAATGAAGAATTTTTTGGAATAGAATTACACGTAATATTATTTTATCAATTTTAAAACAATTATTTATACTTATGTACTGTTTGTGGTTTATATACATTTTATTTAAAAAAAAAACAATCAACAATTTTTTATTCTAAAACCATTCATTATATCTATTTTCGCTGTTAATGTTTTTTTTTTAACTCAAACATATAGTTATTGAAAGACCTCATTGAAATAATTGAACTAGTTTAAATTCTGTTTTTTATTTTGAGTTTCAGGAATTCGTGCACTGCCAGACCTTTCCTTAGCCTTCCNAAAGAATTGCCTTAAAATTAACAAAATAATATTATCTACAACTCTAAAATGTTGAAAATTATATGACTTGAAAAAAAAAAATGTTTATAAACATAATTTTTTAACAGGCGTTTTGAGAAAATAAAATAATGTTAAAATGAAGAATTTTTTGGAATAGAATTACACGTAATATTATTTTATCAATTTTAAAACAATTATTTATACTTATGTACTGTTTGTGGTTTATATACATTTTATTTAAAAAAAAAACAATCAACAATTTTTTATTCTAAAACCATTCATTATATCTATTTTCGCTGTTAAAGTTTTTTTTTTAACTCAAACATATAGTTATTGAAAGACCTCATTGAAATAAATGAACTAGTTTAAATTCTGTTTTTTATTTTGAGTTTCAGGAATTCGTGCACTGCCAGACCTTTCCTTAGCCTTCCATCCCACGTCACATTTTAGCGTTATTTGAGAACATTTTGTTAAGCTGTCTAGACTGAACTGTGGTTTGTAATGTTACAAGGGATGTAGCTGATGATTAATAAGTTCATCACTCGCGAGTGTATCTTTGTATACGATTACACTCGTGCGCACACATACGCAAACATAAACATTGAAGGGGGAAGTAACCATGCCAACTTTAATTTACGTATTTTCCTCCATAACTAAAATTTTGGAGTTAATATTTAAGAATGAAGCTAGGCAAGGCATAGGGAACATCTTAACAGTTATTCTGAAATCCAAGTTATTTTTCTTACATGATTAGTACCCCATCTTTAACCGTAATAAAATAATACGTACTTATTTAATAACGTCACTCCCACATGGGAAAATGCAGGTTTTTTTTTAAACCGTACAGATTTTTAAAAAAATTCGTTAAGTAGTCCTCTATGTCATGTCTAGCTTTGAATCTTTATGTCTGGTTATAAATTTTCATTACAAATATTTCTAAAAAAAATTGGAGGTGGAATGCATACTACCCCCTTAACGCAGAGCCAACATTTCAATCGACACGTTTCGTTAATATTTCTAATCAAACGCTCATCTACGCGAACTTGGGTAGTCGGGACCTCCGTAAGAAAAACCCATCGTTTCTCTGTCTCAATTTCTGAGACCGTTATCGTTACGTTCAAGCGATTTGAATTTAAACTTGGTAATAACCACGGCTTCGTAGGATACATTTTCTTCTCCGACGAAGAAGAGACGCAACGGCCCGTTTTGTTCTGCTTTTTTCTTCATAATGGGAAGGGCTCACTCAATCAGTCGCTGTGATTGTCAAAAGGCAGTAAATTCTGCATTCACTTATATCAGTAGAGCTGTCGACGTTGCATTGTTACATACGATTATTGTTTTCATGTATAGGATTTCAAGGGTTGCATGTGGCCACGACGCGTAATTAGGGTGCGCTAGTGAAGATAAATATGTGCCTTTTCTCTAGGAAGTTTTGGTATATCCATTTCATTTCTTCAAATATTTTTTAAAAATTTATTTGTTAAAATAATAATTGCTATGCACGAACTTTCTTATGCGCACTTCACGCGCACACGTCCTAGCATGAATTAATAATGCGTTGTGGAAAAATTACATTTCTTAAATTACGGCCTTTCAACACGGAATATTTAAAAACCCACAAGTGAAATGGCCGTTTATAACGCGAACTCCAGCCGCGCATGCCACCAAAACGACTTCCCTAGCCGCCACTGAAACAAAGACGACAACCACAAAATCAAGCACAAATCCCGAAACTGCCCATCGCAACCCACAGGCAGCAACACTACTCCCAGAATGCACCAGAGTCTCAACACCTCAACTCATCAGCACAAGCTCCATTCGCCGAATTAATTCAATCCGCTCAAGGCATTAAAACTTTCATCAATGCTCTCCGCCCATATTTACCCCACGCCAGACAAGCTAACACACAACTCCAGTCTGCCACCANAAAACTTTCATCAATGCTCTCCGCCCATATTTACCCCACGCCAGACAAGCTAACACACAACTCCAGTCTGCCACCACTCCAGAAGCCAGGTTTAAAATCATTTTCTCTGCCATGTGCGAGCTTGGCGACATAGTATAAATCCACAAACAGTCACAGTCCACACCACTCACAACCCTCCAAACTCCATCCACGCAGCACCGCGCCGCACCAGAGAAGAAGAAGCAAGAACACCATGACCAAAAGTAGCAGCTACTCCAGCACCAGAAACAGTGAAAACACATACAGCATCACTCTGCACAAGGCCCAACTCAAGGTTTTTTACAGGGGGTACTCCCCTTTTCCCTTCAATCTACAATAACAAACAAAGATCAGAATAATAATTAAACCCTTTAATCCTTTACCAAATAAGTGCACCAAGTGAACACTCTTTTATCTATATTATAACACTTTAAAATCAACAGCCTTCCAGTAAATTTAATAAATATTTCAAACATAAACTGGCTATTGCAGCAAAACAATAACACACAGAACTTAAAGCCAGTAAGCTTTTTTGCAACGAATGGCTTAAAAAAAAAACCCCCCGCTAGCCAATTAGTTGCTTGTAAGCTACTTGCCAGCCGACAGCCCAGCCAATAGGTAGTCTTCGATAGAGCGCAATAGCCAATCAGGCACAAAGCTTGTTTCTTAAGCCTTGAGAAGCCAGAACGCCCACATCTGCAGAGTAAGTGAGTGATTGAAGGAGGTTAGGGTGGCTCTTAACATCGAGGTCTGGAGAGCCGATGAGAGTGAATTGAGGTGAGTATGGAGCAGCGCCGGAATCCAATGACGAGGGGAAACAGGGGATCGGCGAGGAAACCCACCAACCAGCGCATCGTCCGGTACGATTCCCACGCGCGAAAATCCGGAGTCGACTCCGCCGGTAATCTAACCCGGTTCGCCTTGGTGAGAGGCAAGTAGTCTAACCACTGCACCACCGCAGCCCCTCACATACAAGGAACGGACGCGCCATTTCACTTCTGTATGTTATTGCTGTGTTTTAAGTAGAACGACGCTAATCAACTCGAATGAGTGAGCTGTTTGAAGTTTAACAGGCAGGACGGACATTATTTTGAGGAAGCCTGCATGTTTTTGTTGGTTGTATATTTATATTACAAACTGTTCTTTGCTCGCAAGTACTTTGTATTTTTCTACATCGGATTTCAGATGTCTGTATAATGCAACAGATTCCGTCCACCCGTGTTTCATAATTAAAACCCTGTGCAGTGTTTATATGTGACGACATGAGCTAACCTGCGTGTGTTTATTTGGCACGCAACTTCTCGTCAGGCGAGAGATGTAAATCCTAACTAATATTATAAATGCGAAAGTGTGTTTCTTGTTTGTCTGTTTGTTGGTTTGTTTGTTTGTCCTTTTACGTCGCGACGGAGCAACGGATCGATGTGATTCTTTGTACAGAAACAGTTGGAGGGCCGGGAAGTGACATAGGCTACTTTTTATCCCAAAAATGTATCTCATTCCCTCATGAAAAAATTTTTTATTAAAAGTGGCGCTCGGGGTACAATGCTTCGTCAGTGTAAGTTGTTAGTGTGGGACGACGTCGCAACTGATCGACGTGATTTTTTGCACAGAGATAGTTGGCGGCCTGAAAGGTGATATTGGCTACTTTTTAACGCGAGAAAATGTCTCAAAAAATTTACAAACAATAATATTGAATCAATTCGGAAAAAAGTTTGCCGCCAGCGCTCTCTCTTGCAATACACTGTGTAAACCGTGAAAGATGGAACAATATCATGCAGTAAAGAATTATGTAGAATAAAAAGGCCCAAAAAAACTCCGCTGTAGCATATATATGTATATAACAGAGAAATACCAATAAGTGCTTTGCCTTTTAATTCACCGAGACGTTGAGTTTTATAATATGTATTGAGTATATAAGATTAACACTAAGTAAAATTAAACTTTATTTTAAATAAAAACAATAATTCTGTAGTCCACGCGAGCGGAGCCGAGGGCACAGCTCGTTAAAAATAAAAGTGTTTCGTGCATATAGATTCGTATTAATTTGTCCCTGTAGAATGTGTTTAAATGATACAATCACCTTGGCTTTGCTGTCCTATTTCATGTTCATATATACCTTACTCTTATAGGCCCTTTATTTATGATGTAGCTGAGAAACATGTGCTACATATATTCGTTTGGATAATATTTGCCAGTATAAATGATCGCTGTGTTATTTACTTTCTGTATCTGTAAGGTGTTAAATTATTTAAAAAAACTGAGTTTTTAATAAATACCTGGATATATTTACACTGCACATAAAATTACCTGATTTTTGTTGCTTTATTTTCCAGGTATTGCGTTTTCTTTTTTAAAAATTCTTCAGTTCACTAGATTCAACTATTTTAAATATTAATATCTAGCCGTATTTGTTTTGTAGAAATGTTCATAAATGAGCGATGTTTTTTAGTTCTTAGCTCGATGTTTTTAAATGCTGACAACTTAGTGTGTAAGCAGGGACATCGTAGCAATCAACTAATTCGATCGCCGCTGTAATCGAACTCGTACTACGAAACAGACGAATTGTAATGATACGAGAATAATTTGGAAGTAGCACAAGGCACAAGAAAAAAAAAAGTTGACCAGCCTCCATCTGAAAAGCGCACATCTCGTTTGCTGGCACCAATATTTTGAACTGTAACACATTTTAATTGGCAGAGAATACTGCTACATTGTTGGCAGTAAGATCTTTACACGCAGTTTTTTTTATGCGTCATTACTTATGGAGACTCACAGATTTAGGAACCGTGTGAGGTAATAGTTTCGTTAAATTGGTATGAAAGGTGATATACCCTCACTTCAAGAAGCCAATCACCATTCAGCAAGTGATATGTCGCTTCGGGTTACTATCGTAGAAGAGTGTCCATANCCTCACTTCAAGAAGCCAATCACCATTCAGCAAGTGATATGTCGCTTCGGGTTACTATCGTAGAAGAGTGTCCATAAAAACTACGCGTAAACAAATAAAAGGGGTGCAAATGAAATACTTCTGTGTTGGGGGGGCTGCGCGTTCTCGTTAACGGGTTTACACCAAGGCCAGGAAAGACCCGAAGAGTCTTAAACGCCGCAGTAATCCGAATAAGTTAAAAGTACAAACAATCTAGCGGACGTGGCAAAGACTGCCTTAACGCGCGGAGGTCTTAAAAACACATCAATCCTGGGCGCGGGTTTAAAAGCGGTGCAAATTACCGGAAGGGAAGCAGCGCCGCGGGGTGTTAAAAATAAACACATTCAGAATGCTAAGAAGGGTTTGTGGGGTGGAAACATCGAGGGTAAGAGGATCCCTCGTCTGAATAATATTCTTTCGTGCACCGTGGTAGCGGGGTAGATCCCAAGTTCGCCCGAAAACCCTGGGATGGACTTCGGGGATGGGGCGCCCCCCACCGTGAAATCTAATGATATTAATGTTGCGTTCGGCGCGAGACGTCACTGAGTAATGGTCCAGACCACAACATCCCTCGCAGCCGTCAACCCCCACACCCCTAATCATCGGGCTTTCCCTTCCTCGACCCTCCCCAGATGTCCCTCCGAGAGAAACGGCCTCGAACAATTCTTCCGCAACGCCACGCCCATACATATTACGGCCTACTTTTCAACCTCGGATCCCGGGTACGTGAAACTCTCAACCCCTCGCTGTCTCCTTCTCCGAACCCCCTCGCTAATGCTCCCTCGTGTTTTGCATTAGCAAGCGGATCCACTGTGGCGCGGAATCTATGAGCAGTCGGCCGGAAGAAACTGCTCAACTGCCCTGGAGCAGAACATCTAATTAGACTTCCGCTGAGAGCTGTCGTAAATTTCTGCGGGTATAATTCGCAAGACAGGAAACTAAATTTTTCCCTGCAGGCGCTAGAATTCGTTTCTGGTAGAGGGAATGCTTATTTTATTGATGATAACCAACCTTCAAACAGAGTGAACCAGTAATACCGAGTGTCCACTCTGCAATAACAGCCTTTGCAACTGTTTTAACCCATTCAGATCCAGTGTACATAATTGTGTACATTACGCACTTGTTGGTATTTTTTTATCTGCACTGCACACAGTGAAGTTCAATGACTAATGATCTTATATTGGTTAAATAATTTGCAAACCATCTTACTTCTCTAGGTCATAACATAACTTGTCTGGTTCATATAACTTATAGCTCATTNTTAAATAATTTGCAAACCATCTTACTTCTCTAGGTCATAACATAACTTGTCTGGTTCATATAACTTATAGCTCATTCTCTTTGACAACGAAACAAGTGTTATGTCGACTTTAACACAGCACGCTTCACAAAATGTTTTGTTTCCAACATCTGAAACCATAAATTAAAGTGGATCCGAAAGGGTTAAGTTCCATATAATTGAGTGATATTCAAAGAGAAATCGCCCTATTAACAAGAAACTTTCAGAAACTAGACAAAGCACTATAATTATATATAATTAGGCCAATGTTTATTACCAATAAGCACAACTTCTCACACGTTGNTTAAATAATTTGCAAACCATCTTACTTCTCTAGGTCATAACATAACTTGTCTGGTTCATATAACTTATAGCTCATTGTCTTTGACAACGAAACAAGTGTTATGTCGACTTTAACACAGCACGCTTCACAAAATTTTTTGTTTCCAACATCTGAAGCCATAAATTAAAGTGGATCCGAAAGGGTTAAGTTCCATATAATTGAGTGATATTCAAAGAGAAATCGCCCTATTAACAAGAAACTTTCAGCAACTAGACAAAGCACTATAATTATATATAATTAGGCCAATGTTTATTACCAATAAGCACAACTTCTCACACGTTGNAAACTAGACAAAGCACTATAATTATATATAATTAGGCCAATGTTTATTACCAATAAGCACAACTTCTCACACGTTGCAAACTGGAAACATTTGCGAGCAGAATTTTACTCTGCATGAAAATACATCATGCCACAAATAAGTTCATTTACAGTGGGTAAAAATAATTAGTAAACGCTTGAAGACAAAAAAAANGAAAATACATCATGCCACAAATAAGTTCATTTACAGTGGGTAAAAATAATTAGTAAACGCTTGAAGACAAAAAAAATTGCATAGAAGCGTGGGTGGCCACGCGGTCATTATGTCGTTTTCCACCTACGGTGACCCGAGTCCATNAAAAAAAAATTGCATAGAAGCGTGGGTGGCCACGCGGTCATTATGTCGTTTTCCACCTACGGTGACCCGAGTCCATTGCCAGGCGGATCCGGATCCATAATGTTTCGGACGTTGCCTATGCCCACTGTTTTTTTTTTTCAATGGGACATTTTGTTTCTCCAACCACAGCGTTCCTTCGCCTATCCTCACATACCTCGCTTGTACTAGCTCAGTCTTTCAGGCCCGCGGAAGACAGATGGCCGCAGGATACATGAGATTACAGGTGTGAAACAGTCGCTTATGACGCGAAGTACAGCTGCAACGTCACCAAAATGGCGGCACCGGCCGGCGACATGTCGGATGTCCGTTCGCCAATCAGTGCCTGGTGACTTGCTTACCAACCGGCAGCGCAACCAGTAGGGAACCTTTCCTCATACACGCATTAGCCAGTCCGACACAAGAACCTTTACCAGAGCCGCGCGCAGCCAATCAGCGGTCTCGAAACAACCGCCGCGCTATTTCACTACTTTGCGAAGGCTGTTCGCGGAAATATGAACACTTTTGAAATCCTTGCTTAAGGTCTAATTATATCTGCGTTGTGTATTCTTCCACCAATACGTACAATTACTATTGCCGTAGGCCTGGTCACTTCTTTCATGCTTCGGTCAAATNGCCTGGTCACTTCTTTCATGCTTCGGTCAAATTAAATTGTAAAATTATCATAAAAATAAATATTTAACGAATTTGATAATTATTACACTTCGATGTACTAAAAAAAATGAAACAAAAGCAAAATAAATCATTTAAGTGCTTACAAATGTTTACCGAATAATTTTTATTCAACGTTAAGACGTGGCACTACTTCCTCTCCAGTGTTGCCAACTTTACGNACAAATGTTTACCGAATAATTTTTATTCAACGTTAAGACGTGGCACTACTTCCTCTCCAGTGTTGCCAACTTTACGGGACTTATATCCGTCAGTGCGTCCGTTGAAATACTGTACATGAAAGTAGGACAGATACATTTTTCAGATGTTGATTTCAGAAGCGCTCAGATAATCGTGGACAGCCTATACTTACCTATTCTGTGAGTTAGTGTCAGCCTACTTTGTTTTGCATGCTGACCCTGCCGCAAAGACGGAAATAACGATTTTTTTTTCCTGGGGTGCTTTTGGTAAGGTGGTCATGGCCGAACTTCATAATTTTTCGCGACAGTGGAACACGCTAGCGTGGTTCACGGATCCTCGCCTTGTTCATGTTGTGTGGGAGGACTCGCACCCGGGACGCATAAATGTTGCATTCCGAGAAGCATCCATTACCGTCCAGCCCACTTTGCCTTTAGCCACGCCGCGCTGGGCAAGCCTTGAATCGTGGGAACTTCGGAGCGAGCACGCAGGCGCCGAGCTGATGTCCGCCTGAAAGGAGAGCAGCTGTGGCGTGATACATTAAGTGCGATGGCGCGGAAGACGTGTGTCGAATTAAGGTCCCTCTTTCAGTGTTCGAAAGCGTGGGGACTTTACTTTCTCAAAAAAAACACGTTGCGCTTTGGGACCGCGGTGGTGTAGTAGTTAGACCGCTCGCCTCCCCACCAAGGTGACCTGGGTTCGGTTCCCGGTTGGGCCGCCTCCTAATCATTCCGGTGCTGATCCACACTCACTTCAATCACCCTCATCGTCTCTCAAGGCCTCGCTGTTAAGGTGCCCGTCTACCTGGCGCTTGAACTGCGTTGCAGAGTGTTGGAAATACACGTTTTTCAACGAAACTATTAAGCGTGCGTCCAACGTGCTGATCTACGAAAAGAACACACACTTCAGACGAGAGCTGTTAAGAACTTTCAAAATATTACGTATGTTAGAAACATCAATTCAGAGTACTCCAAAACCGCTAAAAACGGCCTTTCCAAGGCGCTGTAGCTCAAAATGCACGCATCAGATACATACAAAACTACTATAGGGGCCTGCACTGAACCTTCCTAAAGACTTACCACTAATAAAATGATATGGTCACCGCTGAAATTTCCATAGGTACACGCAGCACGACGAGAACACTGCACGCCAGTTCAGAGCCTTGCGCTTATCAGTGATGGCGTACTTGATGCGCGTGGCAGTGTCGCCCTTATTGCTCCCGCGCTTCTCGGCCTAAACGTGGGAAAAAGTTCCAGGTATACGGGCGCCTTTAGAGCAGCCCAAAACTCTTCACTCGCTCCTACTCACCTCGCTTGACCCTTATCGGCTTTCATAACCTCGATATTAAGAGCCACCCAAATCTCTTCACTCCTCACACGCATTACGCTTCTACGTATTACGAGGTCATGAGACGTGCGTGAAATAGCGGTCCTTGAATTATACTTTCAATACGGGCTAGTGATTAAATGAGGAATTACTACAGTCATACGACAATGGCAGAGCTGCGTCGCCAAACAAAACACAGAGGATTGAATTGGAAACATGCACGAGAACAAGCCAATACTAGCTGTAAAACCTTTCGCAGCATGCAGTAGCCAATCAAACACAAGGCCCGTTCACAGAGCCCTGCATTGCCAATAAGAGAATGGGTACGCCCACATCAAAGGAACCGCCGAGACAAAATTTTTCTCAGTGTACTTATTTACTGTGTGGCAGATGCTGTTTTAAACATAAAATGATAATAATAATACTTCGGAAATACGCTATTGCAAAGCTATGTCGTCTAGGAAAACACAGAGGATGGCATTAATTACGAGAAAAAAAATCCAGTATTAGCTGTAGTCAGCATTAATTCAAAACAATTTTTTTTTTAAAGTTAAATTCTATACCAAATTCAACAAAACAAGGGGAGGGGG
>NQII01001184.1:792165-807761 GCA_002778355.1 Clitarchus hookeri | reverse complement strand
AATTTTTTTTTTTTTTTAACCATTCTCATGTTAAAAATGTAGCCGTGATATCGATCACGGGTTTTGGTGGCATGGAATAGCGTCGGATGTTGCTACGGTTAGTGGTGATGTGAAGGAAGGTGAAGGGGGGAGGGGGTTGAAGCTGTGACTCCTCTCCTGAAGCTACGTTGTTATGTAAACTGTGCTGCGATACACGTCGTGTTACAAGCTCTCCCCTCCTAACTCTCTCTTTCCCCCGTCTTCCCCCTCACCCTCCCCCCTCCCCCACAAGCCCTCACCTCGTGTTTACAGCTCGTAATTAGGCCCGCGATGCTGCTCTCATGTTAGCCGCGACGTTAACTGCCGAGCATGGGTTATTTAAAACCACCCCCTGCTCCTGGGGGGAAAAAAAGGGGCGGAGGGAGGGGGAGAAAAAAATTAAAGCATTTTTATGGCAGCAACATTGTGAGCCTTTCGCTCTCCGGTGGCTCAGAACTTCTGGAAGCATCCCCCCCCCCCTCTCCAGAGTTTTCAGTGTTCAGGGGAATTGAAGAGGGCGCTTTCGTATTCAGGTTGGTTATTTTTATAAGACCCGATGGCACAAAGGATGCGCCGGTGTAGTTTCGTTCCTGCAAGATTTATAGTGTAATTTATTTAGATTAATGGCGCATTGTGTGCTTTTAGTTGTCGTAGTCTGGGGAACACGTGCCATTCGAAAATTACAATTTGTAATTTCTAAGCATAGTGAAATAAATTACTTATTTCCTCCTTTTTTTTTTNACGTGCCATTCGAAAATTACAATTTGTAATTTCTAAGCATAGTGAAATAAATTACTTATTTCCTCCTTTTTTTTTTTACTGTGGTTAAAATTTGTGTGCACGTTGTTACATTATACGCATGTATTTACGTTTCGTTTGTTTAAAACCTATTTTTATCACAGAAATGGGAATGTAATGTTATGAGAACTCTGATGGGTAAACTCAGAGTTTAAGTGTNTAAAACCTATTTTTATCACAGAAATGGGAATGTAATGTTATGAGAACTCTGATGGGTAAACTCAGAGTTTAAGTGTGTCATCGCTCTATTTAAGATAGTTTTATATACCTTAAATAGTCAATACACATGGTTTATAAAAAAACATACCTAACAAACTCTCTATTAACATTTAATGTATGGATTTGATGTTTATAACGTAATATGATGTATAAAATAACCTGTTCACTACATCCACTTGTAAAAAAATCATGTTTATATAAGTCGAGGAAAATTTCTTTTGCACCTCTTATATTAACCTCAAATCTTTCTCCATACTGTTTCTGGGTTCCCCCACCAAGGGGTGATGGGGGGGGGGGGAGAAAGGCAGAAACTAAAGTTTACAATTAACTGTTCACCATTTAAAACCATTTATGTGCTAGACAAAAATGCAGCAATGGCATACGTATAAGCATCGTTAGAAGGATANGTTCACCATTTAAAACCATTTATGTGCTAGACAAAAATGCAGCAATGGCATACGTATAAGCATCGTTAGAAGGATACCAACTTTTACTTATCGGCTATATACCATATAGCCGCAGCAGGCTTAAAAAATTCCTTTTTTTCTGCGAAAATTTTNACAACTTTTACTTATCGGCTATATACCATATAGCCGCAGCAGGCTTAAAAAATTCCTTTTTTTCTGCGAAAATTTTCACTCAGCTGCAAACCGTGAAAATTTATGACAGGGACCGGATAATCTGAAAGTGAGTTGAAGAATAAACTTTCGTGTTTGCCATGGAAACTGCTGGAGGGGGAGGGAATCGTCGATGACTGCTTCTGTGATACTTAAACTAGAATATAATCTATTTCCAGGACCGTTCTTGCAACTAAATATTATCGGCACAGTAAGGTCGCGTGATTAACTGGATCGCGTGCCTAGAGCTTTTACTGTCTGTACGGCCTGGCCTTGGTCTCGATTCCCGGATGGACCAAGCGCGATCTAGGACCCCCGGGGGCGAGCGAGTCGGTTTCTTTATCAGCCACACGCGTCACGTCATGTGGCGTGCTCGCAGTTTGCGACGACATTTGCATGCCGCGAATTTGCAGCGGGCTTTAAAATAACTCGGGAATGCCCGCGAGGTAGCTTCACCTGCAATGCGAGGGTATTTTAAACCAGATACTTTCACCGGCAGTTTTAGGGAATCGAGAGTAATGTGTGCTGCTCTGAGTCGAGGAGAACAAAATCGTTGCCTAGTTAAGGTNCCGGCAGTTTTAGGGAATCGAGAGTAATGTGTGCTGCTCTGAGTCGAGGAGAACAAAATCGTTGCCTAGTTAAGGTGCCATGGTACCGGACTTGATACGGTCCGCGTGTTTGTTTCAACTGACGCCAGTCGAAATAAAGTTCGGAAATTCCAGCAACGCAGTTCTGAAGTTCATTATGACATTAATTTAAGGTGGAATATTACTTTCTTCGGACACATTAGTTGCGGTATGCTTTCTTCCCCGCCTTGGTAACACAGTTACATGATCTTACAAACACTTAAGCATCAAATCACCAAAATTTAATGCTATTATTCAAACACGTAATCAGGGTTTGATGTTTTATATTTTTTTCCTTTTTGGTTTTTGTATTACTGTATAGTGACATATAAATCATTCACCTGCTTTTATTTATGCTACACATTTTAACAAATCGACTAGAGTGAAGTTAAGAGATTTGGGGGACTCTTAACATCGAGGTCTTGAGAGCCGATGAGAGTGAATCGAGGGAGTATGGAGCAGCGCCGGAATGCAACGGCGGGAGATCTCCGAGAAAACCCGCCAACCAGCTGCATCGTCCGGCACGATTTCCACATGCAATAATCCGAGGGTGACCCNGGAGTATGGAGCAGCGCCGGAATGCAACGGCGGGAGATCTCCGAGAAAACCCGCCAACCAGCTGCATCGTCCGGCACGATTTCCACATGCAATAATCCGAGGGTGACCCCGCCGGGAATCGAACCCAGTCCACTCAGGTGGCAGGCGACTAGTCTGACCACTACACCACTGCGACCCCGTTACGAATCGACTAGCAATAATATTCGTGATGGTCGGAATTTACTCCTGTTGGAAGCAGTGCCAGGCCCGATTTAATAAAGTGCCACACTGGCTACATGCCCCGGGAGGGGNAGCAGTGAGAGCGAAGGCTGGTAGATATGAACTCTCTATGAAGAAGGGGGGGGGGGGAGGCGCTTACTCGTAGAATGCCCAGGGAGCTGTTGACGTCACAATCGGACCTGAGCAGTGCGAATTTTTTTTCGAAGTACGCTGGCGTTTTGAGCACACTCTGTATACGCTGCAGGAACCAATCGCTAAGGGAATAAATAGGCCTACTGAGTAGTGTATAGGCCTACTGAGTAGTGTAGAGGCCTACTGAGTAGAGTGTAGAGGCCAGCCGCACAGTAACCGCGTCGGTGTGCTCCAACATTGAACTGTTGTTTCTTCCAACACAACTGTCAAACCACGTGATTTCGACTAAGGTTAGCACACTGTTTATTTACATGCGTTCTCTGGTACACTATTTTTGACAAACTTGTAACTCACGTACTGCTCTTTAACTTACGCAAAATGTTATTTTTCGTAAAAGTGCGAGTTTGATGCCAAAAATAAATTTATATAAAACTTCACTTCACGCTGAGAGAAAGGCCAAGAAGAAGACTTTTTTTTTTAGGATTGGGGAAAAAATATATGTAGCTGCCGCAACAAAATATTTTGTTTAGTAAACAAACGTTGAAAAGCAACTAAATTAATTTTGTTCATCTAACAAAATACATGTTTGAATAAACAAAACCTCTGTGTCTTGCCGAAAGAAGTTAGACTGTCAACAAAATATTTTGTTGAGTCAACTGTATATATTCGTTTGGCCTCTCATTATTTTGATTGCACAGCTGTTTGTATTTTTTCGTGGCAATTTCGTGGCAATTAGGATAGTAACGGTGTTAGTTAGTGCATTTATTGATCCATATATATATATATATATATGTGTGTTGTGTCCGTTTGTTTGAACGCGTGTAACTCCCGAAAAAATCTACCAATTTCCATTCTATTTTTTTATAAACCTTTCTTTTGTATCTGTATTACCTGCAAAGGTACTAAAATCTGCAAAAAGCTCATTTTTACCATGCTTTCGCTTCAGGAAGCGCCTTTGTTGACGGCTGTCTGTTTGAACATTTCTGTTTGTTGTTCTCAATGTTTTTACACACACACACACACACACACACACACACACACACACACATATATATATATATATATATATATATATACATATACATATGCTTCTTTCAATTAATTTCACAGAAATTAATAGAACCAAAATATTTTATGCCACAGCAACGCGTGGCCAGGTAAGCTAGTTCTTAATAATGATATAAGTGCCGTATTAAGCAGCGACGACGGTATGGGTTGGTACCACGTGCAGTATTCACTAGTTGGCAGCCATGATTTGTACTTTGATCTTCCTGCAATATGAGCTGCTGTCAGCGTGCGACCTCCTGGGGAGCCCGGGAAAGATCGAGCATCCTGCCTACAGCAGTGACATCATGCCAGATAATAAGACTTGCAATATTTCACACTTGAAATATAAATTCTAGCATAAATATGTATTATGTCAGTCACGAATATATACTGACATATAAAATGTGTAACACACTGTAAATTTTTTTTTTTTTTAATGTTTAACCCCTCACACCAAAGTCAATTTTGTAACAATCTATGAGGAAAAAATATAACCTTACACGCAAATTGCCACAGGAGAAAAAAAAAAGCTTTAATAAGTAAACAATGTACAAAATGGTTAGTTACAATGTTTAATAAGTAAACAATGGTTAGTTACAATGCTTAATAAGTAAACAATGGTTAGTTACAATGTTTAATAAGTAAACAATGGTTAGTTAACCCAGGAAGGACCCTGCCAGACGAGTTTAAAAAAATCTGACCGACTTGCTAGCTGCTAACTTATCATCGCTGCCCTGCCCGGGAATATATATTTTTTAAAATGTGAAAATATTTTTCGCCCACATGTTATCTTCTCTCAGCTTGAACTCATAAACGCACTTAAAGCAGACAACTGACTACTGGCTGACCGACCCTTCACAAGACTGACCCGTAATGACCCCTCAATGACTCCTAGTGACTCCTAAATGACCCATAATGACTCATAACGACCCATAATGACAAGAAAGTGTGCTTGGCGAGAAATGTAACTATGATATTAACGATCGTATTAATTATTCCAGACCTGTTATCTATTGCTGCTTATTTTCATAATGATCACAGAATATTATATTTCAAACCCGAGTTTTATCGAGCCGTAACGAGGCTAATGTTGCCTTCAAAATATTGCTAGTGTTCTACATTCCAGCAAGCATGCACTGTCGTATTTGTAAAGTCGTGATTTCTTTCTCGAGCTTGCGTGATGTGTTAATATTGGTATACTGCGATTTATTCGCATAAGTTAATATTTCACTAATTAAAATATATGTACAATTGGAATCGATTCGTTGGCACTTTATTTAGTAACGAGTAATTGTGTTTACCGCCCTGGCGCCAGACGTGTTAACACGTTACACGTTTTTTTTAATTCGTGAAATGTGCATTGAAATACTTCTACGTCTCAAATACACATAGTAATTAATCGTTAAGACAACGGTACTAAAAATTTCTCTGTTTTGGAATCATATGTTACAAAAACGACGCAAAAGTCTACATTAATTTACATTAGATTAGCTGTCTTGTTTTCAGCAAGACAAACACTTTCGAATTTAATAAATCTGTATTAGTAAGGTTTCCTGGTTAAAACCATTTATTATTGGTGCTTCCTTTCGTATTTTTACAACAGCAGTAAAAGATTTGGAATGAACGAGTTTGATTTTGCAGTGTCCAGTTGAGTTTTGTGTCAGATATAATATTTTTGAGTTAAAATTAATTTTATGTCACAAAAAGGCTACAGAATATGCAATTTAACAAAGTCTTAAGCAAAATATGATTACCTGTATAGTTTGTTCTTAATAGCATGGCCATAATTTCTGTAATACATTTCCAGGGTAAAGAAAAATATTTTACACTAAAACGGGGCATGTCACTTTACTGTGGTATGATACCGGATGGAAGGTGATAAGATACAGCCAATGCATGTTCTGTATGTAAACCGTGCTACAACTTTCTATAATGTTATGAGCATTGCATTGTGTGTGGGGTTTTTGAGGTTATGTTTGCCTAAAATTAAAACTACTCAACCAATTACGCTCGAACAAATACAGAATTTAATCGTGCAATGTATACAAGCTGAAAATAGCCACACGCATGCATATTACCATTTGTGCCACGTAATGTTCGGGACACCCTTACACTACAGAAGCATGTGGAATACTGACAGCTGCCTGTATATTATCTTCATTCGCTGCAAAGTTTTTTAAATATATATTGCAACTTCAATATTGCCCACATAACAAAGAGTCGGCTGAGAAGAATTATGAAACGGACGAAAGAAGCACAATTCAATAAGCCCGCAACCAGTCACTAAACGGTAGGTAACTAATCGAAATGTACTTAATATTCTATTTTATTCTGCCTGAAATTTTGCAGAAAATCAGCAATTCTGTTCAGTTAACAGTTGGATGTACAATCAAAACACCCAAATGTAGAGAATGAACACAAACCAAACTATCATAGATGATACGTCACATGAGTACTTTACGATCTCATTGCTGGGATATAGTTTGTCGTCAGGCTGCTTCAGATTTTGTTGTTGCAATACATTTCGAGTATTACCAAATGTTGCCTAGTATTCCAAGTCATGGTTTTCGTTTCAGCGCAATTTTTAAGGCTGGTAACATAAAATTCGCGAATAATGAAAGGTGAAGTTGAGAAGAGATAATCGAACTTTGGTATGTCACCATGTAATGTTTTCTGGCGCTTTATTTGTTAGCCTACTATCTCAAAGCATAGAAACTAGACTTGCAAGTTCACTGATATGATGTTTGTTGGAAACATACTCGACTTGAAGGGCAAGTCGATCTCTGGCGTTTTGACTCAACTTTTTGAGTTCCGGCCAATAAATGTAGCACATGTAGGTAAAAATAAATAACTTAATCTCAATACTCAACACTCGACTTACTTACCACGGCGAAGCTTCAACACAGTCAAAACTAGCACCATCTTGTGCCAGTTGTTTGATAACATGGTGAGAATTCAGATTAACATCTTACCTAAGAAACGCTTTCCAAATCATAATATGACAGATTCTACAGGTTATCATTGAAGTCGTTACTGCAAGTTTAGCAATTTAAATGCTTTCACAAAGTCATGATATTTGCACTAAACATTTATTTCCTTCTCAAAGTAGGTTTGGATTACATGTTAAGTGCAGCAATCTGTGTTTTAACGACTAGACCAAAGTTTCGTAAGTTTGAGTTAAGCCATTTGGTTTGTATAGGATGTTTACGTTTGTCTGAGCACTTTTGAAATGAACATTTGAAAAATGTCACGCCCCTACCTGCTTTATTGGGTACACTGACTGTCATGCGTCCGTTTAATTGGGTAACGAAGGCTACATACAAAGTAGTTCCATATTTTAAAATTGATTTTAAAGTGCTACGTAAATATTTGTGAATGCTGAAATGATTTCTATTTTGCTTTGTTTTTTCTAACTAACATAAGTGTAAGAATGAATACATTCGCAAATTATTAATTTTTTACTAATTTCACAGTTTCCCTTGAGCAACATATGAATAACCTGATAAGGCCCATGTCCATGTTAATTTCACGTTTGTTGTTTCAACATTGTTGTTTTGTTTTAAATGGGTTGCATACATGTCTGTCTCTTTAAGACCTGATTATATATTTGAATATGCTGAGGACCCTCTGATTTTCACAAAAATATTTCAGGACTAGCTGTACTTCAAAACACTAAAGTTCAGATCCATTTCCTTGATTGGATGATTTCAACTGTTGTGGGTCTGAGGTGTGTGCTTATGAACAGTGCATGTTTACCGTCATAAGTGACTAAGTACCGATTGGTTCGATCATGTTAGAAATGTCTTATTAAAAAAAAAACAAGTAGCCAAAAACCAAATGAAAGCTGCAAGCCCAGACATAGAATACATCTATTGTGGACAAAATGTTTTTTTGTAAAAATCATGTGGGCCTAATTATGCGAATAAATTAACCTCTATTGAAGTGGTGTGAGGATTTGTGAAAACTTACCTTACATTTTTTTGACGCCTCATCCTCATCGACATGAGATGCTGAAACTGAGAACTTCCATCATCCCGACGTAATCACATAGTATAGTTGAGATTCGCAGGTGTACCATATTTGATGATCCACCTACCTGGTGCCATTTTAAACAGTAGAAGCAACATAGTGATCAGGATGGCACTGGCGGATCAAGTGATCCAACACCACCATGTGCAAGGCTCTGAACTGGCGTGCATGCTTGTTCATCATCTCGATTGTACTGTGAGAGCTTGAGCATTGACAAGTTTAATTTTATTGCTGGAAATTTTGATGTTAACTCAAATGTCCAGCTAAAAAGCTTCAATTTTATTCTCGCTGAATATTGTCATGATACAGCGGTCTGATATGTTTGGCAATATCCAAGGGCTTTAAATAATGCTTGCAATGTGCGTAATGCATTCAAAGAGATGTGTCTGAAGTAAGTTTTTTCGTATAAAAACATATTTTGTGCACCTGAAATAGTTTGTTTAAAAATCACTGCTTTCAAACTCGTTGGGACATAGTTCGTGATTTAAACACGTGGCACCCTTGAAAGGGTGATACAATTTGTGTTACTTTCTGAGCTCCTCTATTTACGTATTTGATTCGATTTCACCGCTGTAAATTTCTAAGTAGTAATTTGTTGTGTCTTAAGTATTATTGTGTAAAGTGTCGTTTGCAATGTCCATAAGCGAACTAAAAAATTTAAGCCCTACAGACATTTCTTGGTAATTTTCCAAAACAACGTTTTCGAATTTGGTTGTCATTTTACAACTTCTTCGTAAGTATTTTGGTTGACAAAACTGAATATGACTGAGAAAGCCCAAATTTACACAACAGAAAATCAATAACTCTGTTTGGCTTTGGTATCACCTGTAAAAATTATTTTGTGTTCTTGCAGTACGTAGACTATTTAATTGGGCGCCGAGGTATTTTAAATTTGTGGAACAATTTGAATAACTTTTGGCTTGATATTTGTAATGTATCGAAAGTACGTCTAACTTCAAAACATTTCGTAATTCACAAAACAAACAAATTATTAAGTATAGAACAGTGTTTATTTCCAACTTCACAGACTTTTTATAGTTTTTAATACAATTTATATAAACAAACTGTTTATAAAATTATTACTAAATTCTTTTAAAAACTAGTGTGGGAAATGGGTGCCCTATAAGTATTTAAATTTATCGTGTGAATGTGAATAAAGTTGTATAACGTAAAGAAACCAATTTTTATGGTGTACATGCAATTTCACTGTAATTGAAGAACAGGGAAAAGGAGAGGGGGATCAGAACAGACAATCAACCGAGAAAAAGTTAAAATATCCCATCACTGGATTTTTTTAAAATTATTTTATGTTGACATACAAGGTTATCTGATAAAATCTTCATGGCACGGTCAAGGTTGTACTGAGAAGATCTCGGTGCTTTGGTGCCTCATTCATATTTATTTTAACAGACATAAAATTAAGGTACAGCTGTAAATATTAGTATCAATAAATTTCTGCTTGCACGTGCGACTTAAATCATTGTACATTTTTTTATATTTGTTCCGTAGTTGATGACTAATCCAGGAAAATTTTTGTGAAACCTACTGTAAAGATTTATTTATTGTATCCTTCAAAAAGAAAATAATTTAATTGTGGCTTGTGTCGTATAGAGTACTTTGCAAATTAATGGAATTTTTATGGTGCTACAAAATAATCACTATAACAGAATAAAATTGCCATAAAAAGTACTGAGCACTTAAACTGAGATTTCGGGCAGTGTTGTAATTGGAGGAAATTAAGTTATACCTGTTTTTAATTAATTTTATGACTTAACAGACATTACATATTTTACCATTTGCAGCTAGATCTGTGCTCATTACACATTATTTCCTACTCACTAGTGGAAAACAATGAATTTTAGCTGCTTTGGGGCAGTTTGTGTTCTGCTGTTGAGCCCAGGTTACATATAGTAGTAAATATACTAATCATGGCCAGCGTCTGAGTTTTAGTAATGCTAAATCAATTTCTTGTCACTTTCATCATTCTAACCACATATGTGTAACTGGTAGATTTCAACCCAATAGTATGTTGACAATCTCATTGTTCCCTTATAACATCTGTATTGATGGTGTATCCGTAACAGTATCATAGCCGAGTTTGTCAATTAATTTGCAGTTAATTAGTTGATTATGGGTTTCGATATTGGTTATTACATGTGTGATTTCCATGTGTGATTACCATGTTTGTACCATCCTGCAGCCGAACAATCAATTGCGTTGGTGCCAGCACACTAACGCAATTGACTGTTCGGCTGCAGGATGGTACAAACTTCCAAGACATAGTTACAAAGAAGGAGGAAGAAAGCAGTGACAATGTACGGCTGTACATTCTCCCTGTAGGAGAGCCATCGAACCTATATTTTGTAGTTGCTGATGGCACAACCATGTCGTTGGGAATAACAGCAAATCCGTTACGTGTGTTTGATGTTGTTTAAATTTCATTAGGTGTGAAATTTGTGCTACGCACATTCTCTAGATTTTTTTGTAAAACTTCATTGAAAGCACAATGCTCAAAATAGAAGGTACAACAGCAATAAAGACTGCATCAGCCCTTAAAAAAACAAACTCAGTAACATTGAAGTGAGTAAATAAAAATTAATGTTGGCTGCTTCCAGACAGTTTTTGCTTGGTTGTTTAGCCCAGGCGACAGTACTGTGATACAAAAAAATTTTAATTTTCATCATATCTTGCAAACTGTTGGTCTCACCAGGAAATAATAAATGCTGAAATACTAGCATTAAAAATTTCTTCTCAACTCCCAGTGTGTAAAAAATCGGTGATTTTTTCTTTAGCCATTTGAAAACTACAACAAGTAGTGTGAATGCAATATTTTGCACAATAGTCCAAATATTTTTATTTTAATATAAAATCAAAATTGAAAATACTATAACCAGTTACTTCAACGGTCTGCAGAGAAAATTTAAATATTAGTATTAAACAGGGCCAAAAATTGGCACGAAAAGATCGGAAGTATAAAAATGGGGTTGCATATTTTATGCACTCTCGTTCACTTTGTAGTTGAAACTACTTTATGCGGGTAATTTTCAGTTTCTGCAGATACGTAAGTGGGTATATTAATTTTCAGGCTGGAAATATTTAATATTTGAAACAAGTGTGGCTTAAAGCTTAAGTCTGATTTTCAGTTCATAGTGACTGATATAAGAATTACTTATTGTTCAATCTCCAAATAATGCTTTGCGAAATATTGCTTGTTAAATTACGTATTATGAATACGTAATACCAAAACAAGATGTGCTTTTTTCTTAAGTATTCATTCTCAAAAGCAAGTTTTAGAAGTCTGAGCACTTGAGAAATAATTATTTTTGTATTTATAGTCATACGGTAACGTATCCGTACACAAACTGAAAATGGCGTGTATTTCGCAAGTATACAGAATCATGACTATTTGAGGACTATCAATTTATGACCTGTACAAAGTTTTACTTGAAGAAAAATCATGAGTTTACGCCGTACTGTATACATCACATTATTATAGTGATTGCAATTTAATCACAGACAACATTCATCCAAGTCACAAGTACTAGGTGGTACATAAATTGAAAAGTTTACTGAAATAGTTTCCCTTTCACTACTTTTTTGTTTGTTTGTGATAATCTAATGAATTAAGAACGTCATTTATTTGACAGTGCAGCAAATGTTATCAATTAGGGACAATTTTTACCACGTTCTTCCTACAATTTTTATTCTGAATAAAAAATTAGTAGTTACAGATATTTTTCAGTTTAACAGTTTTCAAGGAACAGACNTGAACAAGTTCTTAAACTGAATGATGACAAGTTTAGGACTTTTGCTGGAACCAGAAAAATTCATTATAAAAGTGAAAGTTCTTAAACTGAAATATTACTGTACTTTTAGAGAAACTTACCATGAATGGACGGCTGAAATATTCATTAAGAATGCTGAGCCAATTTCCAATCTACACAGAGTAGCACCGAAATAGCAATGTAGTTGTAATATAGCTCATGAAATAAAAACAATAAGACCTTTTTCTTTTGGTATAAATGCTAACTAAAACTTCAATGTATCCGTTAACACTGATTGAAAGTTTTGATTTCTGGGTATCGCTGGATATAAATTAGACTCATGATATTTATGAAATTATTACAGTAACCGAAAGTAAGTTGTGACAGATTGACCATTATCATTGCTGAAAAATTTGGTTCACTGATCTTAAAGTGAATGAAGATTCAATTTCCAGTATCGCTGCTAATAACATTTCAGTGAAATGGTTGCACTGATTAAAAATAAATTATCTCTGATTTCCCTGTATTGCCATTGACCAATTAAAAAAACATGACAAAATTTCTGTGAAATTGACACACTGATCAATAACAAATTATCACTGATTTCCTGTATTACGACTGAACAATTAAACACACGTCACCAAAATCCCAGTGAAATGGTTGCATAGAACAAAAATAAATTATGGCTGATTTTTCAGTATCGCCACTCATAAATTTTACAAATATCACCGATACTTCAGTGAATATATTGCACTGATCAATTGTAAATAATGATTGATTTTTTACACTGATTCACCAGAAATGTCTTCCGATAGCATCAATTATTATTTTTTATCAATTCATCTAGTTAGAGCTGATTTTTTCCCAGTTGCGCGTTTCTGACCAATTCAATTACTCAGATTCCACTGAAAATCAGCGATTTTTAAAAAATTGGATTTAGAGTGCAAATGCACACGCCAGCAAAATGGCGCCACCGACCATCATTATGGCACGTCGTCGATCCCCAGTCAGCGTCATCTGGTAGCGTAGCCAGTAGGGAATCTTTTGTAGATCAAATAACCGGCCGCTGACTGGCTGGGCGAGGCTCTGGAATGGGCATCGTGTCTGATTGGCTACAGCGTGCTGCGTGGTCGGGCTGCCAGTTGGCAAATAGGAATGCGCGGCGTTCGGACAACTAGTTGGGCAGCGCCGCCATTTTGACTCTGTTTAAACAGAAAAAAAAATGCTGCTTTTTACAAACAAATTCGTCATAAACTAGATGGCAAATATTTTAGGTGTAACACTACAAGTGGAATGCTGTTTCTTTACATGAAGTTGTTTTATAAAATACGCAATATTTTTAAGTCTCTTTGTATTTATAACTAACTTAAGGTCTAAAGTGCTTGCCAAAATTAAACATTTTATTTTGCAGATTCTACGGGAACGTGTTGTAAAATTTGCTCTAATTTACTTGCAGTGTTACAAGAACGTTTTGCACCACAGGGATTTCTGTGTTACTTCGGTTGCTCATGACCCCAAGAGCAAGTACATGGTATGAAAATACACACTAGCTGTACAGAATGACACGCCAGACGTGAGGGAATTTTTTTTTTTTATAATCCGCCGACTGTCTCGGCGAACACGCTTCGTGTGCGACCAGTTACAGGAGGTGCAAAACTTTATTCGAGGTGCGTACTTTCCAAACAATTGACTGTGGTACTAAAAAAAAAAAATACCGCGTTTGCTTCAGTATTGTTGGGTGTTCTGTGGCGTCGGGGAGGAGAATGTCTTCGACAGTCAACTAAGAGTATGAATCTGCTACTTCGTATCTGATACCCTCTAGTGACTGGTACTGTAAATGAGTACACTGCCGAACTATCACGTTCATTTTGTATCACTTCAATATTCGCCAGTGTGTTTGCGTGTACTGTTCCATGAAACACTTATGAGATTTTAATATATTTTATTCGGGGTTTCTTCGCACATTTTGAATCAAACCTTTTAAAAAAAATCACTCCACGTGTGACGTGTTTGGTTGTGTCTTATATATGCCGTGTATCACAAACGTTTTATACTTGTGTAAACACGAAAGTTCCTACTTTTTGTTAAACTGAAATTTTGCATATATTACATCTATGAATTATATTTTATTTGTAATAAATATGTTTAAAAACCGGGAGAACACAGGTGTGTTGGTAATGCCTAGTAAGAAATATTTGTTATGCATAATGTTGTTACACTGAGTGCGCACGAACGCGCTGCGCTGTCCCCTAGGTGTAATTTTCTAGACTAGATTAAGCTTTGTTTATTTGAGGCGGAAGAATATCTAGGAAGCAGAACTTTATCAGAACTTTAGAAAAGTGCGAACTAACCGTGAATGGATTATAATATTTTTAATGTGCGGTTTAGATAAAATTCAATTTCTTGGTTTCGATTTGGCATTCGCGCAATTGTTTTCGTTTAAAAAAAAATAGACGAGGTTCTAATTTGTAACAAAGTTTCCATTTAAACAATTTATATATTAACGGTTTATAATCATCTCTAAAAGTAGCTCACGAAAGTGAAATCTGTTCTTCTTATTCCTACTTCATTCCACTATAACAGATAACACGCCACACAGTACACCAACCCAAACACGTGCAGTACTTGGTAACACGCGTACCTGATAACGTGCACCTGATAACATGCACGGACAAGACTATACGAGAGACTGGCGAAGCCGCAGACTAAAAATGAAGTAGACGGCTTATTCGTCTACTGCGCATGTACCCGACATTGACCTACACCAAAGGAACACAACCGTCAAAGTCACATGTTCAACAGTGATGTATGTGTTTGTTTATATCCTAATTTTAAAATGACAATCACTATTGTATAAATAAAATAATTTTTTTCCAATTTCAATTTAATTAAACAGCATTACAAATGTGTTACAGTAAGTATAAAATCATTTCAAAACACATGTTAGCTGATCATTGTTCTAACCTCAAATCCTATCTCCGTCGTTCTAGCTAGTCTTGATGGCAGAAAAGCAGTTCAATGTTGGGACACGGTGATTGGTTGTGCGCAGCCAGCGGAGATCGGTCTACCTCGTCTTTAGACTACGGGTGAAGCAGCGATGTACTCAGGAATTCCTGTACCTGATACGGAAAGTATCAGATACAGTTTGGAACAGGAACAGAAAATAGCTGCAACGACCCATCTCTAGCCGCGTGGAAGATGCCAGCTTCCGGCAAAACGGATCGGCAGCATGGAAGCACACTCGCGGAGTGGGGGTGATGTCCCGGGGGGTACGGCAGTCGTCTGGGAGGGAACAGCGGCGTTTTAGTAGCAGCCGCTCGCAGCCGACGACGGACAGACTCCAGCCGCTGGAACCGCCTCCCCCCCTCCACATCACTCTTCGCCACAGACAGCACAAACAACGCGCCAGACGAGCTCCAGATGCCGCGGGCCGCAAGGCGGCGACGTCGAAGGCAGCAGGAGCAGTTCCCGACGGCGAGGAGAACGAAGCTGCTCGAGACGCAAACAACGTGTTTCCACCTAAAATAAGGCCCCACGCTAGACATTACACGCCCATGGCAGGGGCGAGG
>NQII01001184.1:724001-786790 GCA_002778355.1 Clitarchus hookeri | reverse complement strand
AAGCTTAGTGGTGATGCAGGGGCAAAGGGGGTAATGTTGACCCGGCGTCGATCGGTCTGAGCGCAAATGCAAATCAGCTGGGGACAAATAGAGTCTACATATCAGCCCGGCTGGGTGGGGGACGGCAATAGCTGGCGGGAATGGGGGACGAGGGGCCTACGCTGTTTGTCCTCGGAACACAAGCCAATGCCATTCACATCAGGCGCCCAGCTCAGCGTGGAAACGTATGGGTTTTGCGGATTTAAGTGCGGGAGACGGGACGGCAGTCCCCCCTCCCACCAAATGCAACAGCGGTAACGAAGGTTTGCAGATTATGTCATACGGAAACTAGTGTCTGCTATTTCCTGCAGCAGTCGATAGAACGTTTTCCGTATTTTTCCCGCTGCCAAACAGTCCCTGCACTACTATGGCGTACACCAGGTTTTCATTACAGCTAACATTTCCATGCTTGATATAATATTATCTTTAATAAGTTACTGTTTTCACATATAATAACCAACGAATCATTGCCATGTGCCACCGAATGCTATCCATTAAAAAATATACTTTCGAAAACACAATAATTAATTACTCTTGATATACCAGAATACATCTTATTATACTGGCAAGTTTGTTTTATTAAATATNGAAAACACAATAATTAATTACTCTTGATATACCAGAATACATCTTATTATACTGGCAAGTTTGTTTTATTAAATATACACCAATTATAAAATAGTTACCTGATATTTATGCTACATACATAAATTTAAACTACTTGATAATAAAGATTTGTATTACACTTAAATTTTTTTTTTTTGTAGTTCAATACCGTGTTTTCTTATAGACCTATTTCATATAACAATTTATTTTCTGTTGGGTTGCGTTTNTTTTTTTGTAGTTCAATACCGTGTTTTCTTATAGACCTATTTCATATAACAATTTATTTTCTGTTGGGTTGCGTTTAAATCGTATGAATTTTGAAGAAAAAAAAATCATAATAGTGTACAAAATTTGAAATGAAAACTATGAAGAAAATGAAATATGCGGGTAATATGCAACATCCTACCAGTAATGGCTGGTGAACTGATTGCAAAGTATGATCACAGAATATTTACGAATATGGAAGCGAAACGGTGTCGCGGATAGCTAACTCTAGTTAAAAATTTCCAGTAAAATGGCGTCTCTGGTTAGTATTACCGCGGAAAGCCGTTGGCCAAACAGCACCTGAGTACCTAACTTGCCAGGCGGCAGGCCCGACCGACATGGAGTCTTACAGCAGCACGCACTCGCCTATCAGCGAACAACGGGTGCAGTCCATTCACGTTTACCTCCAAACCGGCGCGAATATACCTCATTCATGATTACTTCAAACTTTCTAAAGCCCTGTTAAAGGTCTGCTTCCAGGATATTCCTCAGCTTCATACAAATAAAGGTTTGAATAGTACACCAAGTCAGCTTCCTGGAGACAAATATTTAAGCACGTTTTCTCTCCGTGGAACATTCCTTATCTTCTCTCCTCCCCCTCCTTAGCAATCCACAATATTCAATGGCCACACACACACATCATCTTATTTTCTATTCACGGTAAAGTGAGCACTTTTAAAAGCCCTCTCATTTGGAATAATAGTAAAAAAAAAAACTTTATTTTAGCCTTAGAGGTTAGCTCTCGAGTGCGGTGGAATATACACACTGTGTTTATTACTTAAACGGCAATATTTATTTTAAAGGGTGGTTAAATGATTAGAAAAATGGCTGAATGGAAAAATTAACTTTGGCATCAAAAGTGCCCACTTACCTTGAGCAGCCTAAAAAATGGTTTACACAGATGAAAACTAAATCAGTGAGCAGTAACCTTACAAATATTACGTATACCATAAAATCTCTTCTTAAATAGTTGTTTTTGAAATTAAAATTGAAAAAGGAGTTTATTCAGTTGGTGGGATATTTGTTTTCGCAATGTTCATAGCGGCAGGGAAATAGAAATAAATCGCCATTGTGAGTACAACAGGTTTGTGAGGACACGGCTCACCGTCAAACCCTACTCCTTCCCGTGTAAGTCTTCATTTGTGTGAATCCCTTAACCGTAAGACATGTCTTGAACCGTTTCAATAATAGTGGTCTATATACTGGACGTTGTACAGGAACTGTATTTAACTATGTGCGCTGTACACGACGGTAAAATGGTAACCAGTACGGGAAGTCCTCATGCGGTGGGCGATAACATTTGTTGTTTTTACTACGTTTCATAGTCGCTTAGACAACTGCCGCTAATAATATCAAAAACGAAACACATTATTATTGGTCCCGACATATGGCAGCGAATTATACCGAACATGTACATTTCTTAACAAAGTGTTTGTTACAACGCTTGAAATCATATTTCTATACATCATGTTTCTAAGACACTGGGAGAGAATTCGGCAGTGTATTCCTGATGAAAATACCTATAAGACTAAAATATAAGTACAACTTTTCTCATCAAATGATTGTTAAGCTGGTTGTGGGGCATCTGAAAACTTCTCATTTAAATTACCTTACTCTGCATGTGTTTTACCTACCTGGTGTGCAGTGAAGAGTGAAGAGATTTGGGCGGCTCTCAGCATTGAGGTCTTGAGAGCCGACGAGGGTGACTGAGATGATTATGGAGTAGTGCCGGAGAGAAAGAGCGGGGGGAAACAGGAGGTCCCCGAGAAAACTCGCCGACCAGCGGCGTCCATCGTCCACCACTATTCCCAAGCGCAAAAACCCGGGAGTGAACCGGCCGAGGATCGAGCCTGGTTCGCCTTGGTGGGAGGCGAGCAGGCTAACCGCTCAGTCACCGCGGCCCCCCTTACCCGGTTTGCAATACGTGTTCTGTTTTGAACGTTCAACACGAATTATCTCACGAACGGTTCACCTGGGAGTTTTCCGACAAGACGACCTTTTTTTTTTTTTTAATCCACGGGTTGTCTTTATAAATTGCATAGAACGTAGTGTTATAAAGTTTGATGCAAACATATGGTGCCAACAGCTACTTACAAGATGATACCACCAACCGGGTTTTGAGAGGTGCAAGATCTTCTTCATACAAAACACCATTCGTCGATTTGTTCCTGAATCACAAGTGGTTTCTGTTATTTTCGACTAAACTCAATTTAAAACTCAAATTCTGGGGATACATTGCTCCCTTTGTAATCACTTTATGGGAAAAATTGTGAGTACATTTTCCGTCTTATATATTTGTAAGGAGTTGCCTGCCGAAGTTTGTTCCCGTAATTTAGAAACACGTGGTACATGCCTGAAATAGTTCCTATNTTTTGTAAGGAGTTGCCTGCCGAAGTTTGTTCCCGTAATTTAGAAACACGTGGTACATGCCTGAAATAGTTCCTATTCTGACCCCACATTAGTTTTTGATTTAAGGTATTGCAAGCAATGCGTTTTTTTTACGAGTGCTGCATCTAAAATGACTCGGTAGTTATTTTGTTATCGCAACCAATGAGCTATCCTTTTTTTGTTCGGCGATAATGCCATGAACCAGTAATATTGTAAAGCACTAGGATGGTTTGCGAATAATTTACCCACGGAAAGATCAATTTATATATTCCATTCATTGTTACTTCCAACTTTTCTGAAGCCCTACCAAAGTTATATTTTCAGGCGATCCCTCCGCCTCATGCAAACAAAGCTTAACTTAGGTATGAATCATTACACTAAAGGGACAACCGTATTTGTGCGCTCTCAGTTTAATAATATTTTGCAAGAGAAATATTTCTTACAAGTCATTACCAAACAACAAACCAATGTTCTCTGTTCTTATTTGTATTCATTAAAATTAAATATAATTTGTTGATAAAACATAAATAAAAGTTAAATTTTCCAAAAAAAAATTAGGTATGGACCGTTGTGATACATAAAATATTAAGGAAACATCCATTCTGGTTAAAAATGGGGGGGATTTTTAAACGCTTCATTAAATTTTTTTAAAATATAATACGAGTAAATTCTACTTAGCCTCGCAGTTTAAAACACCTGCAGAATGTAACAGTCTTGTGTTTTATGTACAGAATTGTGTACCATTAGTTCTGAATGCATTAACAACCGATTAAGTACATTCCAGCATAATTTGTTTTGTTTAAGCTAGTGGTTAAATTTACGTAAATATTGTGGCCATGGAACAGTGAAGAGTTCAACGATAAGTAACATATTATGAAACACATTAATTATTTTATATTTACTTCAGTCGACAAATCCTGTATAGTACGAGTAACTAAGATGAAACAATTTAAAAATTTGTTTATAATAAAAAAAAACTTTAATTGGAAGTCAAATGTGTGGCCATGACGTTTTTTACAATTACACTTAAGTGCAACACTCCTGCTTGAATAACTCCGTAAAGTTACTGAATAACCAAAGTTATAACTCCAATACTGTGTGAACAGTAATTTTTTTCTTTTGTTACTACTGGAAAATGGGTAATGGGTTATTTTCCAGCAAACGTAATTAATCTAAACGCTACCACGGGCCGTATTTACCGAAATTACTCCCAACACTTAAACAATGATCGAGTGTATATTAGCCTACGTGAAACACCGACTCGCATGTAATTCCCACAGGTAGGCCTGAGTTTATTGACTAAATTTTCTGAATTGCTGTGCAGCGGGAACTCGGATGTGTTAAAGTGAGTGAGTGAAGAGACTTTTGCGGCTCTTATCAGCGAGGTCTTGAGAGCCGATTATGGTGTTTGAGGTGAATATGGAGCAGCGCCGGAATGAAAGGATGGGGGAAACCGGAGATCCCCGAGAAAACCCGGCCGACCAGCGGCAACGTCCGGCACGATTCCCACATGCGAAATTCCGGGAGGGACCTGGCCGAGGATTGAACCAGGTTCGCCAAGGTAGGAGGCGAGCAGGCTAACCGCTCAGCCACCGCGACCCCGCCGTATGTGTTAAATCAAATGACTGTATTTGATTGCCGGAAAAAAAATTCCTTATACGTTCTTTACGTCGGAACTAAAAATAATTATTTCACACACGTCAACCCAAAGGCAAAAAAGTACGGGATAAAATGCATTTTTTGCCTCGGTTAGAATAATCCTGCACGTGTGCCGTGGCGCAAAAGCTTCGGATTACTTCGGAAAGNAAATGCATTTTTTGCCTCGGTTAGAATAATCCTGCACGTGTGCCGTGGCGCAAAAGCTTCGGATTACTTCGGAAAGCTTCACAGAGAACTACGAGAAACGAAAATATCATCACTATTTCATACAGTGGATGGTAATAAGTTTTTAGCGGATTGTGCTAATGGTAAAACAAGCCAGCACAAAGAAATTTCACGAAAGTGAATTTTAAATAGTACGTGGGGAAGGACGTATTATATGAATACAAAAATTTTATTATGACGACAAAGCTGGATTATTGAAATTCAAGAATGAAAATTTGATTGGTATGAATTTAATGCACAATAAAGCTTTGTGCCGAGGCAGTAAAAAAACTGCCTTTTTCATTTTTGCCAGGATTTTCCAACTTCGTAATAAATATAACCTGAAATTATATAAAATTACATAATAAAAGAAAAACATTTCAGTGCCTACAACTCTACAAGGCTGCCAGCTGTCGGGGCAACAGTAACAAAATGTATTATTCGGACTATCTACTACATATTTACAAACGGAGATAAACTGTAAATATATTTATATTTTTTTTCCTTTACAATACGAAGTTTTTGGAAGCTCTACTTTCCAAATTTTTTTTTGCCCTAAACGGTTTTTTTTGTAAGAATTCCGCATTTTTTATGTATTTATAATATAACAATTGTATGCATGTATTTCTATTTACATTGTTAAAAATTGGAAATAATTTTTTTTTGTGCTCTGTAAAACAACTGTAATANGTATGCATGTATTTCTATTTACATTGTTAAAAATTGGAAATAATTTTTTTTTGTGCTCTGTAAAACAACTGTAATAATTAAATGAGAGAAACTACAAAGAAAAAAATGTAATAATTAAAATATAATGCAATGTTTGCATCGATATTCGAATTAGCACACCTTGTGCTATAACATCAACGCACTAATCATACGTCTAACTTATTCAACAGAAAGTTAACACTTTTGATGGAGATGGAAACAGTCACATTGCCTTAAGGAAAAAATGTCACGTCTCGGGAAGAATTGAAGTTAGTGATATAGGAAATTACTGCAGTGCAGAATAGCCTTAATTCAGCAGGCCTACAATAGGCTGTTCACGCTAAAGTGAGCACTTTTGAGGCCATAGTTACTTTTCTCTTTCAGCCTTTGTTATCCTTTAATAATCTTTTTAAATAAATATTGCCATGCTAGTAACAAAAACCGCCCGTAGATTCGATCGCACTCGGAAGTTAACGTCTAAGGCCAAAATAAAATATATTTATTGACTATTATTCCAAATGAGAGGGATTTCAAAAGTGTTGACTTTATTGTGAACAGCCTATACTTATTAGCACAGTTGCAGTTTTAGAGTTGCAGAATATATTACTATATGCATTTTTGCGTCGGGACAACAGTCATTGGCATTTCATACCTACAAAATTTTATTATAGTGTGTTCAGTTGGTTACGAAACGTATATTAGACTGGGAAATGAACATAGCCGCTTGAGCGCATAAGCCTGTCTTTGCTAGGAAAGTTCAGTGTAATGCAGTGAAACTTTCTGCATTCTTCACAACGTAATAAGGATACATTTCCCCCTATCCCACAATCCAGTCATCTTTATTTGATAGTGCGCTATTCCTAAACACATGCAGTTGTTGTCAGTGNTTTCCCCCTATCCCACAATCCAGTCATCTTTATTTGATAGTGCGCTATTCCTAAACACATGCAGTTGTTGTCAGTGGAATGCTTATCACACGATATAGTAAGTAGATTGTAGATTTGTCTCTGCAATAAAAAATATTTCCTGGAGAGCATAAACATTTTTCTGTATTTTTTTTTAGAAGGAATTTTAAAAGGGATATTATTGAATTTTAACAAAAGTTTGTAAATTTACAAATAAATTCTANTTTTTTTTTAGAAGGAATTTTAAAAGGGATATTATTGAATTTTAACAAAAGTTTGTAAATTTACAAATAAATTCTATACGATACATACAAACATTTTTCAATGGCAACACTTTTATCACTTTGATCCTGCCTGATAAAGGCACATTTCTCTTCCAGCAACATAATACTGTAAGCCATGCTATCTGTCCTGTAACCGTTACATAAGTGGATTTTCAGTTCTCCATTTGTCGAAAACTGTCAGCTTAAGTGTTATTTGAGTTCCTCCGCGTAATGTATCGATGTGAAGCATAAGCTCAAACTTAACCAACCAAGCACCCTAGACGAATATCGCTGACAGAACATGAATACAAACCATGTGTTATTCGTTTTGCAAAATTTGAAACCACCGGCTCTAGCCCCTGATTCAGTGGGCCTAAGTTATCGAAAATTTCTATGGCTTTCGACTATCTGCACTATCGAAAATATTTATTTCCCTTTAAAAACAAATGCCACGACAGCAGAATGTTCTGATAACGTCATTAAAACATTATTCGACAGAGTTCACGTCGTGCATTTCTATGTAAAAAAAAGGGGCAGGCAAAGCGCGCATGCGAAGGCAAAATATGTAAAATGGAGCTAACGAGAAAATTAGTTTCAGTCAATAATTACAGGTTTTGTCTTGCATGTAAATGGAGCACGTTTTTAGTTAAGTGTCGAAGCACGTACGTCTGAATTTGAATAGCGATGGCGATAACATAGGGGAGATACATACGTTATTTCTGGTCAGTTAGATTTCATTGAATGGTCTTTTTTGTATGTATATATGTGTGTGTTTGTGGGGGGGGGGGTTATTGCAGGGCATAGTACTTTACAAATATAATTTTTTCCTCTCTTCACTTCGAATTTACTACATTATGTTATTGTTCACATTTCATTCCACGTTAAACTTAACTGTAAGCAGGTGAAATTGATCGCGTATTCCAAGTTGACTCCAATCCGCTTTCAGCCTTGATTCTCATAATACCAATGTAAACAGAATGAAAGGATTGCACTGGACATTCCAACTTATGTTAGTATTTCAGAAAAACATTTCAAATAATAGCAGCAGCTTTGTTACCATCTTGTGTCATTTGTTCGACCGGAACTGCGCATTTGTAGGGTACAGTTTTATACTTTCCTTAGTTTCCAATCTGCGCCCTGTTTAATCTCGTGATGACGTTACTTTTTNTTTGTAGGGTACAGTTTTATACTTTCCTTAGTTTCCAATCTGCGCCCTGTTTAATCTCGTGATGACGTTACTTTTTCCCCCCGCAGTTTAGGACGTTCACTTTCATCTTTTAAGATGTACGTATGTGTGTGTGCACATGCCTCATGCAACTAACGACTTGCAGTCAGACAAGTTCAGTATATAAACTGAAAAGTTAGGNGTGTGTGTGTGCACATGCCTCATGCAACTAACGACTTGCAGTCAGACAAGTTCAGTATATAAACTGAAAAGTTAGGAGGCACAGATTCGTACGAGAAGATGACTTATTATTATTATTGTGCTTGGCCGCACTCCAAAAGATTATTGCGACACATAGGGCTAAGGGTCGCCAGTAAAGTTATCTCCAGTTCATCTCTCGCAACTAACTTTTTTTTCTGGTTCGCGGAAGGGTCAGTAAATCNTCCAGTCATCTCTCGCAACTAACTTTTTTTTCTGGTTCGCGGAAGGGTCAGTAAATCCTTTTGGAGAACCCCGATGCCGACATGCAGTTTTGGGAAGACATAAATAATAAAGATTCTTAACTCTGAGCATAAAACTATCGAGGTCATCTTGATTCGAAGTAGGATGAAATCCACTGAAACAGACAAACAAAGGGAACTAGAAGAAAGTAAAGAATAAAAGACTTCAGAGAGTACGAATACTGTTCATTTTAACAGAACAAGAAATAAAACACAACAGTATCGGACTAAAACNAAAAGACTTCAGAGAGTACGAATACTGTTCATTTTAACAGAACAAGAAATAAAACACAACAGTATCGGACTAAAACCTTATAATTTTAACTAGTACATGCTATACTAAGGTAAAAAAATTTTTTGGGATTTGCTGGACACAATATAGACAGCTTATAACTCAGAAAGAGGGCTGACAGTCAGCAGGATATTTGACAGTATCGAATTCAGGGAGCAAACACTTGAGATAAACGAAAATGATTTAAAGAGAAAGCCGACATATTTTGTAANGGCTAAAACTTCCGTTTCGCCTGTAATATAAATGACTATAATACTCATCTAACACTGGGAAAAATTACCACATTTTTTTCTAAGTCCAATAGAAAATTAATATTTTTTTATAATTTCAGGACTCTAGCTCAAGTCCTACACCATACCTCAACTTTTTAGATTGCATAAATATTTATATCACGTACTTATAAGCACGTAAACAGACAGAAAATAACGTACAAAGTTCGTTAAAAATGATCCAAAACTCGTGTCGCTATTCGAACTGCGGACGCTTTATCTCACTATATCATTCGCATTCTTCATCCAAAATTTGTCAAACATCCTTGATTATAAGTTTCCTACACCATGCGCTTCTTATAATAACCATCTTTGGGTAGTCTCCATTGTTATGTCATTTGTTTTGATTGCTCTACTTACTGTTTTTTTTTTCATTTTATTGGTATTTCCTATCTAAGTTCTCTACTCGTGTAAACTCTTCCACTTCTTCACCTGCTGTTTTACCTGAAAGAACCATTATGGTCAGTTTATCCACTTCCTATGGAGAATCTTCTTGGTAATATGGTTAGTATGATGTTTTGCGTAATCGCTCTGTAATTTTGGAAGCATGCTTATTGAAATTCTTGCTCTGCGGCGGGGTTTTGAAGGGGAAGTATTGTGCCGTTTTGTGTAGCATCTTTCCTTTTCTACTCTTGTATATTCTTTGACATATTTATATATAAATGTTTTTAGCGACAAAGTTCGCTTTTTCCCCAATTTATTCCTTCATTAATAAAAAATTTTTTTTTGTGCCAGTAAGAAAATTACTTCGTCATCTTAATGTTTGTATTTATTTTAGACAGTGTTGTTGGCAATTTATGTAAATGATAAATTAAATTAATGTTTACTTTTGACAGTGCATTTGAAAATGTTGTGCTTTATTTGTCATTTCTCTTGTTATGAGAAATTTTGTCAGCTTATTGTAATAATTAATTTGTATTTGACTCGTTCTAACTATGTATGTGGTAAATACTGGTTGGCATACCGATACAATCGATATGTCAACCGGCATATCTATACAATCGATATATCAACTGGTATATCGATACTATCGATATGTCAACCTAGAGTGAGTGTTCCATCTCGTGATTTTAGAATGCGCCCACTTCCTCCTTCGATAATTTTCAACATGGCTTGAAGCTCTAAGTTTTTGGGCTATCTTTAAATCAGCTGCAATCATGAGGTTCCCANCCTCCTTCGATAATTTTCAACATGGCTTGAAGCTCTAAGTTTTTGGGCTATCTTTAAATCAGCTGCAATCATGAGGTTCCCAGGTAGCTGTGGACGGCGATTGATGTTGTGGCGTCCAAAGCCAACATTTTAATGCACTGATACAAATTTACTTGTTTTCCATTGCAAGTGCATGGAACACCACCTCAGTTTGGCAAGAACAGTGTTCTACTAATTATGTAGTACGAAACGGCAGTTGCCGAATGTTGGTCACCTTGTTGACTTATCCCGATCAAAATTCTAACTTGTTGAAATTTGTTAATACTAAAAGACTAGAAGGTTAAAACAAAAGACAGTAAGAAAATAGATTCTAAGAAATCTTTTCATGTAATGTGTTAGTAAGTAAAACAAAAATTTTTGATTTCTCTGTCAGGATGCACCCGAATAATTTTTTAAAAATTAATTGAAAGGAATTTTTTTTTAATTTTTGGTCATGTGCATTTGTTGTCAACATCTAAATTTCCACCTGACAAAATACTCTTGTTTATGTTACCATGTTGAAATAGCAGATGTTATTTTTTTTAAGTAACCGTGAAGAATAAATGAAGATAAAACTATACTTTAGTTTGTCATTTCTTGTTCAAAGAAACATGTGAAATTCCTTTTCATATTAAAAATTTTATTGACTGACTCGCCATAGGTGTTTGATGAATGAAGTATTTTGGGAGGTTATAAATCCTTTTTTNATTAAAAATTTTATTGACTGACTCGCCATAGGTGTTTGATGAATGAAGTATTTTGGGAGGTTATAAATCCTTTTTTTCTTTGCTTGTGCCTTGCACCTGGCAACCCGAAATTAAGATGCACGCGGCGCATGGTCCTTGAGCGGTCATGCGGGCACACCGCAGAGGTCATCTTCTGTGATGTGTCGATGCGCTGACCCCTGCTGCTGGCGTATTACGTTATTTATATCTTGTTGTTTGGTTACAGGTTGTTTTAATGTAACCACTTAACGATGTTCCCATTGTACCGATATACGAAAAGAAAAAAAAAGCACTTGAAACGAGTGACGAATAATAATCTAAAAATATCACGCACATTATAAATGCTATTCCCGAGTCCTCTGACGAAGCGAAAAACGGCTTTTTCACACTGCTGTGTTTCNTATCACGCACATTATAAATGCTATTCCCGAGTCCTCTGACGAAGCGAAAAACGGCTTTTTCACACTGCTGTGTTTCAAAATATGCTGGTTGGAGACATGAAAAACTATCGTAGGGACTTGCACTGAACCAGCAAAAAGACAGGGTCACTGCTTGAAGTGGGCAGCGGTGGCGTAGACAGCTCGCCGGGTTCGATCCCCGGCGGGCTCACTCCCGGGTTTTCGCATGTGGGAATCGTGCTGGACGATGCCGCTTGCCTGCGGGTTTTCTCGGGGTACTCCCGTTTCCCCCACCCCTGCATTCCAGCGCCGCTCCATTCAAGGGTCTCATTTCTGTCATGCCCGGGGATGATGGTCGCCTACGGGTCCCAGCTGGAAAGACCGTCGCTCGGAGGGTGTTGCCTTGCCCTGGGTGCACTCCCCACACGCCATTNCCCAGCTGGAAAGACCGTCGCTCGGAGGGTGTTGCCTTGCCCTGGGTGCACTCCCCACACGCCATTATTATTATTACTGCTTGAAGTCTCTTAGGTACACGCAGCGCGACGGTAACTCTGCACGTCAGTTTAGAGCCACGTGCATAGAGGTGATGGAGCCCTTGGTGCGCGTGGCTTTGTCGCCCTTATCGCTCCCGCGCTTCTCTGCCCCAAACGCGCAAAACATCGCCAGGTAGGTGGCGCTCTCAATTGCAAATTAATTAGTTTGGCTGCNAAACATCGCCAGGTAGGTGGCGCTCTCAATTGCAAATTAATTAGTTTGGCTGCTTTCTCAACTTTTTTTTGTTAGCACTTTAAACAAAACATCATTTCATAAACCACAAGTTAACCTCCACTACTGCAGAAACTGGCGTGCCCCTGCTGTACCCTTGGGTACGACAGAAGCTAGTAGTAATTGGGTTTGGGTAGGGAAGACCTAGACTTCTCATCGCGCCATTTCGCACGACTGTAACCTACGTGTAAATCCCTGGAGTGGTTCATGATTCTACTCATTCCGTGATAATTCTCTCCTGCAATCAACGGCTAATCACCGTGATTGTGCTTCTTGCCTACCGGCGATAATTCTCTTTACAGTCAATTACAATCGACCATTATAATTATGAATCGATTGGCATAATAATTATTGAACTGAATATTGAATTGAATAATTATGANTGATTGTGCTTCTTGCCTACCGGCGATAATTCTCTTTACAGTCAATTACAATCGACCATTATAATTATGAATCGATTGGCATAATAATTATTGAACTGAATATTGAATTGAATAATTATGAACCTGCTGGCATCGACAGTGCATTGGTCTCTTTAAGCACTATCTGAACATTTATTCGTCATTCTCCTTGTTGCTTCTAAACCACTATAATGTTGGTAAAATGCATTAGCATATATAATAATTTCCCTCACTCTAAGTACGAACCAGTGGAAAACCACCGATTCGCAGCGAAATTCAACTACACAAATCAGTGAAAATGGCTCCACTTAGAATCGGTGGAAAACCAACGGGTGTTTAAGTTGAACAAATACACTGATTGATTAAGTCACAGTCAACTGCATGCAGCCCATAAAATATTGTTTTTTATTTTTATTTTGGTAAATCATTACGAGAAATAAATATATTACCGATAGTCACTGTTTATATTGTGCAATCCAACATAATTTTAAAAAGTAAAATATTTCTGGGTATCCAGGCCAGGATTTGAACCCACAGCATCCCGTTACCACACCAGTTGAGCTACCACGTGAACTTCACTCTAAATCGGAATCAGTGAATATTTACCGATTGCCATTCAAAACTGCTCCATCAGGAATCAGTAGAAAAAGAAAACAACTAATCTCTTCAGTTAAAAGAAATCCATTAATTCAAACAATAGAACATAAATTATTTATAGTTAATTAATTAATAACCCCCAGGATTTTTTAAAAAGTGCATTACGGTGTGAAATAAATTGATTACAATTATTTTACCTCAAACAAAAATATTACCAGTAGAAAATTTTTTTTGGATGTGGTCAGTATCGAACTTCCTGCCAAAATGCAACAGGTATTCCAGTCTTAATTTTTATCGTCGCCACATTGCCTCTGTAAGATCAGCATCGCATTTTTGCATGTCGCGCACATGTGTGCTATGAATTTGTCATCAGGTCGGTGTCCTTCACTTCACCTCCTCACACGGCAAAATACACTCGCACTGTCCAACGTCAAACGTCACTCACGTTGTCCAACAGCAAATGTATATGTCAATAAATTAAACTTAAAAAAAGAGATGGTAAGGTAACGGTCTAAATGTGAATTGGAGGCGTGTGAGTTCAATCCTGGCCACCTGCAAAAATTGTTTACTTTTTTAATTGCGGTAAATTTCGCAACACAACTATCCTAAATATGTTTATTTCTCGTTATTATTTGGCTTAATTAAATAAAAACAATTTTTAATTCGCCGTTGCAGTTGGGCGTCACTTTTTCAATCTTCAATCAGTGGAATTATTTCACGTCACTTACTTAATCAGTGAAATATTTTCACTGAAACAATCGGTGGTTTCCACTGATTTTAAGTGGAACCATTTTCTCTGATTCTAGCAGTTGAATTTACCTAAGAATAAGTGGTTTTCCACTTATTCGAATTTAGAGTGCGGTGTTGTGTGAGCCAATAGAACTGTTGTCAAATGGGAATAAAGAGACCAACAGAACTGATGTTCATGCATTCAAGATTATAGGCGACACACTTATAGCTTGTATTAATTTTCATTAAATCTGTACCACAGTCAGCGTGTCAATAGTTTCGTAAGAAACCCCGCATTTGAAATAAGCTGCAAAGCAATTCCCGCTAAATGTAGGCAAGCGCCTGCTGCCTTTCGCACGAAGTCAGTTGCAGAGGTTTAGTAGAAAACACGTGACTTAATAACGGTTGAGTATTTTGTAATGGCGCCTGAAGACTATAAANCGTTGCAGAGGTTTAGTAGAAAACACGTGACTTAATAACGGTTGAGTATTTTGTAATGGCGCCTGAAGACTATAAAACAATTGAGAAACGTTTCGTGCCCAAAGACAAGTTTCAAGTTCTCATTTCAACTGTAAGGATTATTTTTTTTTTGACGTGAAAATGGCCGAAAAGGGTGTATTTGGAACCAGTTTTAACCGCTAAATTTTCTGTACAGAATTTTAAGTGGTCTTTAGTCACTTTATTCGGAGCGGTCTTCGCCACAATTTGGCGAAATTAATGTTGCGACCTAACTACGCGTTCGTAGTTCACTAGCTACGTCTGTACTGCAGCGTACGGTAGTTGGGTATAGCTAGTTGGGTATTGGGATACTTTCAAAATTTTCTTTTTAAAAAATGTAGATAAGCTGGAAAAACCGAGAATCCAAATGGTGGGGGGTGGGTTTATATCCCCCTTTAAAAGTCAACAGTGGTGTGTGGTGAACTGTTGCAATGTAAGCTGGTGCTTGCTCACTGCTGTACATTCTCGTTGAACGCAGCAGGAGCCAGTAACGGCCGTTTAGCCTAGGGAAACTGAAGCGAGCAGCAGGGTACCCATTACACGCGTCCTGTGACGTCAGCCGCCGAGCTACGTTTTAGTGGTGCAAGTGTAAACTAGCAAGCAACAGGGTACAGCACAGGGCTAACGCCAGCTTACCCTGCAACAGTTCACCACACGCCACTGTAGTCGACCAGCTATATTGTGTCATTTGCTGTGTCTTTGCCTGGTCTGCCGGCTATTATAGCGGGTTAGATGTTAACGAGAGAGGTATGTATGAGCACAGAGAAGATAAGTACACTGAAACGATACGGCGTGGCGATTCTTTTGATGTGAGCTTTTTCATTCTCGGATTGCCTGCGTGCTGCGAAAGGGTTCCTATTGGCTGCGCTGCCGGTTGGCGAGTAGGCTTTCAGGCGCTGATTGGCGAACGGCATTCCAACATGTTGTTGGACAGTGACGCCATTTTGCCGGCACGTGCGGCTGGAGTTTGAGGAATAAGCACCTTTTTCACATTTGTGTGATTAAGTACTCGCTGTGTCGGTGCTGCCCGCACGTGGAAGCGATGAGGCATTTGATGCGTGCACATGTGTCCCTTCTCGTCCTCGAACACAGAATTACTATCCGACCAAGCGAAGTGTGCAGCCAGGGAGGNTGCGTGCACATGTGTCCCTTCTCGTCCTCGAACACAGAATTACTATCCGACCAAGCGAAGTGTGCAGCCAGGGAGGTGTGAGCCTCGAATGCCACAGTAGCTGTTGAGAGGGGAAGAACAACGGGTGCGGCAAATTCAATACCGTCAGCTGTCTGCACAAGTGCGTGTACACCTGTCGACTCGAATTTAAACAAAACTTCTACGGACACTACCCCACATGGAAGCATCAACACGACGACGCGAGTTTGTCGGCACTGTGCCACAACTTGTAGCAAGGGCGGGGGATCCCCGAGANTGGAAGCATCAACACGACGACGCGAGTTTGTCGGCACTGTGCCACAACTTGTAGCAAGGGCGGGGGATCCCCGAGAAAATGCGCCGGCCGGTGGCATCGTCCGGTGTGATTCCCACGTGCGGAAATCCGGGAGCGACTGCTCCGAGAATCGAACCCGACTCGTCTAGGTGCGAGGCGAGTAGTTCGACCACTATCGCGTCCCCAGGGGAAGAGGAAATTAGGAGGAGAGCTAAGGGTGAGAATGCCAGGACCTTGTGTAGCTCACATAATTTCCGGATGCGCTCTTGANGGAAATTAGGAGGAGAGCTAAGGGTGAGAATGCCAGGACCTTGTGTAGCTCACATAATTTCCGGATGCGCTCTTGACTTGGTCAAATTTGTCATCAAATTACCTTAGATTTTGATTTTATTCCATTCATTGAATGCTATATGGCGTCATTCGAACGTCATAATTGCGGCCATTTTCTCTTTCAACTTCTTAAANTATTCCATTCATTGAATGCTATATGGCGTCATTCGAACGTCATAATTGCGGCCATTTTCTCTTTCAACTTCTTAAATGCAAAATTTCAGTCGCCTGTCACTTTCTGGCAATATTAACGGAAGTAATAGCATAATAACAGAATTGTGTGCACACATTTAAAGTTGTTACAAAATATAGACACATATTTTCAAAAAATAAAATATTTAATAAAATCAAGAAAATTTATTGTTAATTGAACAACTATTTTCGTGTCTTGCACTAGTCGTAGATACTTCTAAAAATCTGCGTTTGGTATTTTTTAAATACTGGTTTCATTTAAAAGATTGTGTTATATTTTCATGTGCAGACTTGAAAGCTTATTCAACGCAGTTCATTGAAAGGCAAATAAAGTGATTTTTTAGTTCGATAAAATTAATTCAAGTAATTGAATTCAAATAAATATTAGATCGTGTGAAACGGCCTTAAACGGCCGACTCCCTGTGTTCCTGTCTTTGTGTGGTCTGGTGGCTGCCGTAAAGGGCTCGGCGTCCCGCGGACAGCTACGCACTGGCGCAGGCTCGCTTGTTAGATACCGGCGGGGCTGGGGGGNNGATTCGCCATCAGCGGGTCTCGAAGCGCCCACCCCGGAACATTGCAGCGGGGCACGCCACATCTCGATTATCGACGAGGTGCGCCGCCAACTATTTTTTCCCCCCGAGCCACAAATCACTTTCTCTGGGCCGCCCGTGAAAATATCTTCATCCCGTTGATGGAACTGATGAGGCAATGGCGGTCGTGGAGGAGGTCTGAGAGGTATATTCTCCTAAGCGCCCCCCCCCCCAAGGTTGGGCACTCGGGGCATATGCCCTCCCACAAAGAAAACCGCATTAAAAATTTTTATGTAATTCCCAGTAAGAATAAATCGTAAGTCGTTTACTTCATTCATGGCGTTCAAGTTTCTTGAAATTGAAAAATAATCAAAGATGTGGTCTTGCAGTACGCCAAGAACTACATGGATACTGACCACCGACTGCTAACAGTGGCACGTGGGTGAAAGCTTATGATACTTAGTTAGCATAACGTGAAAAAAGAATGGCAACGCTATTAAATAAAGAAAGTTGATCTTCAGTAGTTATAGTTGGCAGTCTTAAAGTTATCACTTTCTGGATGTAATGTTTTGTGAAAGCAATTAGTTTTACTTAGTATTTGCCGGTCTATATAGTCAAAGAATNGTTATAGTTGGCAGTCTTAAAGTTATCACTTTCTGGATGTAATGTTTTGTGAAAGCAATTAGTTTTACTTAGTATTTGCCGGTCTATATAGTCAAAGAATGTTTATTTTATGTTTATTTATATCTTGTGCCCCCTCCAGACCAATGTCATGGGTGCGTCCCTGCCTGTGCTAAGTTACTGATAAGAGCAACCATGGATGTGGGATATGTGGAGATGTGAGTTGTTTTTTGTGGGGCGGGTTGCAGTTTCAGGAAAACCTGGGGAGGTGTGCAGTTGTTAATTCCTAGTAGGTATGTGATGTAATGTGCTAACATCGGTTCTGTGCTTAAAGCCTGGTGTTTTCAAACCAAACGAAATCCCTCCAGGGATGTTTCCACCAGTCACGGACAGTGTGTTGCACACTAAATTTATCTTTGGCCAGCATTGTACTGAGAGTCTGAAGTGCACAGTGTTTATTACCCTAGATATAACTGATCGGTAAACCGCGCTTCTACTCTACGTTATAGCAGGTGCATATCACTTTCGCAGAACACAAAACTTACAGTTCGTTGGTTGTCATAACTAAACGAGTAGTGTTAGCTTAAGTAAAGTACTCATCATAAAGTACATTGGCAACAGTCGAGGCCGTTAATTAAAATGTGCTTGGTATAGTCCATTCGTGGTTACTTCACACTCTTTCTGAATCCCTGCTAAAGTTCTTCTTTCCAGGGTATTCCTTCACCTCGTGCAAACAAAGCATAACCGAGTCAATAAAATGAAACCAAAAAGACAACTCACCGTATTCGTGCGCCTTCGATGTAATGATACTTTGCAAAAGGACTATTTCTTACTGGGCATTANGAAAGACAACTCACCGTATTCGTGCGCCTTCGATGTAATGATACTTTGCAAAAGGACTATTTCTTACTGGGCATTACCAACATACCTATTTACTCGGTGTTTTTATTTATAATATTTGCAAATGAAATATTACAATTTATAAATAAAATATTGGGTAAAGTTCTGTTCAACCAAAAATAAGATACTTTATAGTTAACAGAAGTATAAAACGACTGTGGTACACCACATATTTAGGAAAGAACCAAACACATCATTCGTGGGGTGATTTTTCAAAGGTTTGATTTAAAAAAGTGCTAAGAAACCGTGAGAAGACTATAAGTTAACATCGTTATTATGAGACCCCGGGAAAAGTAGTTCACTGGGAACCGCTTTGGAAACAACCGTCTTACTAGAATATTCGTTTATTTTTCATTCGAACCCAAATTAGTTTTAATATTGTTCATTTTATTCAGTAAAACACTTGCTAAATACAATTTAATTTCCAATAAAATAATGATGGGGGCCGCGGTGTTGTAGCGTACAGACTACTCGCCTCCCACCACGACGAAACGGGGCTCGATTCCCGATAAGGTCACCCGGGTTTTCGCATGTGGGAGACATGGCTGACGTTCTCGTTGGCTGGCGGGTTTTCTCAGGGCGCTCTCGTTTCCCCACCCTTGCACTCCTCCGCCGCTCCATCTTGACCTTATTTCACCATGTTATGCGCCTACCAAAACCCCTCAACTCAAATTGCAATTATTTGTAGACATGTTTGTTATCACAGAAGTCACTTCATATGCTCACGGTTTCCTAGGCAAATTGCCCATCCATGCTTTACTGCGGCCTTGATACCGTGTGAATATCTGTCATCAAATCAAACGCAATTAACGCCACGGGCTAAACCACGCTTATTTATTCCGGATAACATTTGATCTACTAATCCCAGTTTCCTCAAAACGTGCAATAAAACTTAAGTATGAAAACTTAACATTCCAAACAACTACTTAATTCTGTCTCATCTGGCTGCAAGTAAAATCTTGAAAACCTTATTAAAGGCAGCTAATCATATTTTTATTTCAACCAATAACTTAAATATTGCAGAACACAGCCTTAGTAAGATGGTCTTATCTACGTAAGTACATACGTTATTTATTTTAAAGTTGGTCTATGTATATGAATATAAAACATATAGTTATAACACATAATTACAAATAATGTACATAATTTGTATAACCACATGTCTTAATACAATATTTTTACCCTCCGGTTTTCTTTGAATACTGTGATTTGTTTACGTGTTTAAATTTGTATGCATATTTGTAAACATATTGTCCTCTTGTTTGCGAAATTTAATTTTCAAATAGCAATCAATATGTGTTAGCAACAAATATATTCCAAATTACGCAAGTAATACAATTATAAATATTATATTTAATCTGTACTTTAAGTAATATAAAAATACAGGCCTCTATGATTTTACGTAAGATGGCAAAGAGTGGGATGGAAATTGTTAAAGACTTTTTTTAACGTGTTCGATATTTTTCGGTTTTTCGAAATTGACGTTCAAATACGTAATGCTGTAAATCAATTTTCCAGTGGTGTTGCGCGTATTTCTCACTGCACTACTATTTTCCTAAAGCGAGCGTGGATGGCTACTTTNATCAATTTTCCAGTGGTGTTGCGCGTATTTCTCACTGCACTACTATTTTCCTAAAGCGAGCGTGGATGGCTACTTTTAAAAACACATCGTCAAGTTTTGCCAACCTTGTTTGCCTTGGAAGTTTCCCCGAAGAAAAAAAAACACGGTATTTATTAAGGTCACGTGAGGTGACCTTATAACCCAACCCATAGAGTATACTAGTTGGACGACAAAGTCATTAGACCATGCCGGGAAACTGGTGGAAAAAAAAAAGCGCAACTAAGTGAAACTTCCTACCGCTAATTCTTATAGGGGAATGCTTTTAAAGAAAGCTACCGCGCGTTCAAAACGAGCAAAGTTTTGACGATCGATAAGTATATTTTCAACTTACATGTAAATATCCACACTGGAACGCCAACTCTTCAAGCGAGTATCTATACTAACGTCACGCAAAAGTTTTCGTTCGTCTCTGTTTTTGTGGCTCAAAATATTACACACATAATATTATTTTAAATATTGGTGAATTTACACTCAAATTATTGAACATTTAAAAAATAATATATTGTGTCTTGTGTTCTTAGTACACTGTAGCGAATTTTTTTTTTTTTTTTTTTTTACGAAATATAAAGAATTTGCGCAGTAAATATTTTGTTAAACACTTTGTGAACATACATAGCGTTTTCATTACGTTGGTTGCACTTTGTGGAAACATGCAGAATACGAAGAACCAATAAACGAAAGCTGCTCAGTATATCCACAATATTGACAAACCTCGGAGCATTATTGGCCTTTGTAAAAAACACACAGGGAAACTTTAAAAAAATAACAATTATCAACCCCAGTGAGCTAAATCTCACCTGGCTTGCCGTAACCAATGTTTTATTAACGCTACGGCAATTCATTTCACGGTTATTATTATTTTTTGCTGTGATGGGTAGGTAGATAAAATTAAATTGCACTTTTTGAGCGAAAATATCACCCGCATTTTCAAGTATTGAAACTGCGGTGGAATTGACGCTGCTTTGAAAACACGTTGACAGACAAATTGCACCAGTTCTGTCGCTCGATTCATCCGTCGAAGCAGTCGGCAAATAAATACTTATTTATTAACACGCTTCATTAAAATTGCATGTTTAACAGGATTACGAGTCATTAAATAACTCTCCGTCACGTGTCACGAAATGTCAGACTGTTTCGTCAGCAAGTACACGTTTATTTAAAATTTACAATTTCTTGAACAAGGTTTTTTTTAATGAAATGTCCTTGTAGTTCAGTAATATCATTATGTTTTTCGTTTCAGAATGCGTGTATGTGCCCAAAAACACTTACTTAATGAGACATTTGTGGAACTAGTTATAAGTTCATCCGTGTATTGACTAAGATTACAGAATATTGTTGTTAGATTAAACTGAAACTGATTTGCGGTCCACGTGTAAAGATTGTCATGGGATAGTAACAACTATCATAGCATCTATCATAACATTTCAAAATCGTGAGAAATATCAGCGCAGTATTATTACCCAGGCTTTTGTTCTAATATTTAATATACATAGTAAACCATTGCCATTGGTCCCAACACTGTTAAAAAAAAATTCGGTTCAACTTCCTAAATTGTAATGTAAGTTAATGTAACCTACAAACTGTATGGAAATAATACCACACATCAAGTTGTAGATATTGTAAGGTTTAGCTTCGCNTAGTCATGTTTAGCTTCGCTACTATACAAAGTTGGGAACTTCCCTACGCATTTTACTGTTTACTAAGCAAATATAGGAACGCTGCAATGAATGTATAGGGGAAAAAAATTCCCATTCCTACTTTCTCACTAAGCGTATACACTAATATGGTAAATTTCCGAATAATTTCTTAGGATATAATTAAATGTTAGGCCGTGCATATTATGACGAAATTTTACGTGTATATATTTTTTATCACAAATGCGAAAATAAGAATCAATGATATGCCTGCGCCGAATATCTTTTGTGGTAATTGGATTAGGATTGTCATTAGTGTTTTACATTAAGTAAAATAAAATTTCCAATATGTTTTTATTCCGACTATGTTAGTTATTTAGTTGCTCAGTATTTTTTTTATTGATAAGTTGCAGTTGGAGGTGGGGAGGATTCCTCTCGCAGAAGACGAACTGCGCTAAAAACACTGTATTGCTGTGAGGATAGTCAGTTGGTAGCATCTTTACACTTTTTTAACCAAACCTTTCAAAAATCACTCTCTGTTACACGTGTTTGATTGTTCCCCTAAATATATCATGTGCCATAACGGAACTTCTTTTAACAGAAAATTATCTAATATTTGGTTAAACTTAATTTCACATATATTTTATCTATTAATTATAGTATATAATTTGTAATCAATACGAACAAAACGAGAGATAAAATAGGTGTGTTGGTAACGCCTAGTAATAAAGGCTTCTCATGCAAACTATTATTAACTCTTTCATGCTATATGTTCGGCTATAGTCATACGGACCAATTAAGACTTAGACCAATGAAGTGGTTTGCGAAACATTTGCCCGTAGGTAAAACCATTGGTTATTGAGCTTCGCAGTGTACAGTACAGACCAAAAATTACCTACACGTGTGTAATGTACACAATTGTGCAGATTGGGTTAAATTGAATGGGCACAAATGCGGTGCAGTCATTTTCTAGACTAAGTTAAGATATGTTTACATCAGCCGGAGGAATACACTGAACGTAGAAATTGAGCAGGGCTTCAGAAAAGTTGGAAGTAAACGTGAATGGACTACAGTACAGTCGCAAACAACAAATTTGTTCGTTTCAACGCACACTACGTTATAGATATATTTATCTGTGACTATAAGAGTTAAGACTCAGAAAACACACACTATCTTCTCATGCAGTAGCGAAACGGCGTTGCGGTTTCTTTGATGCGGACGCACCCATTCGCTGATTGGCAGTGCGGGGCTCTGAAACGAGACATGTGGTTGAACGGCTAGTGCGTCATGTGTCGAAAGTTTTAAGCGAGCATCGTCAATACTACAGAGTACTTAAGAATATAGGGTGTTCACGGTAAACTGAGCACTCGCTTTGAAAACCCTGCTTACGAGCTACTTCTTGGATTACACTGTATCCTTCCACCGTATTTAAACTTAACAATGTCGTGAGAATGGTAACTTTATTAATCCTTCAGTCACGTAAAACTTCGAAATTAGAAATGTAAATGTTTTGAAACTTTGCCAATTCTTACACTTAAAGGAATTTTAAGATGCGAGAAAGGAAAGCAAATAATTTCAGTAATAACAAAAGATTGCCTAGCACTTCAAATTTAGCGTTAAGATATGGGAACTACTTTCCCTCCGTCGTTAACAACTTTACTTGGCGCGTTCCAGATATTGCGCCCGTTAAAATATATGCAGGTAGTTCGGTAATATTTTTTAAGGTTGATTTTATTCAGTATTCTCTTTAATGTGGTGGAGGGGGGGAGGGTGTCTGAGCATTAGCCTGCACGCCTCCCACGAAGGCGTACCGGGTTCAATCCCCGGCCGGGTCACTCCCGGATTATCGCAAGTAGGAATCGTGCTGGACGATGCCGCTGGTCGGCGGGTTTTATCGAGGATCTCCCGTTTCCCCCNGGATTATCGCAAGTAGGAATCGTGCTGGACGATGCCGCTGGTCGGCGGGTTTTATCGAGGATCTCCCGTTTCCCCCGCCCTTTTCGTTCCGGTGCTGCTCCATTCTCACCTCGCTTCGCACACATCGGCTCTCGACACCTCGATGTNCCCCCCGCCCTTTTCGTTCCGGTGCTGCTCCATTCTCACCTCGCTTCGCACACATCGGCTCTCGACACCTCGATGTAAGAGCCGCCCAAATCTCTTCACTCTCTCACTCACTCACGCGCCTGCTCTTGTGTTATTACCATGATAAGAATACACAAAATACAGATATAAAGTTGAGCTATGGGCTATTCACGGTAAAGTGAGCTCTTTTGAAATCCCTCGCAGTTGGAATAATATTCAATAAACATATTTTATTGAAGTCATGGGCACTAACTTTCAAGTCTGGTGAAATATATACCAACTGTGTGTATTGCTGACATGTCAATGTTTATGTAGAAGAGTGGCGGTAGGATAAAAAAAATGGCTGATAGTAATAAAGTAACAAGGGCCTTGAAAGTGCTCACTTTACCATGAACAACCTATACCATCCTTGATGCACGTTGCACTTGTATACTTGTGGAATCAAGGCGGTGAAGGTGGGTTCAGTGGCATTGTCATGAGGGGAGGGGGAAGGGGATGAGCTGGGATAAATAGAGCCATATCTTCTCCTTCCCCCAAAAGAAAAGAAAATAAAATATTTGAAAATACAATTTTAAATATTAAAACTTTTATTTATTTTTTTTAATATAAGAAATGTGTGGCTTCCTTTGAACATGAAGGATGTTAATTGCATTTGGTAGTTCCATGTCTGAATATTGGCCCATTGATTGTAGATTACTTTTTTTAAAACTAAACCTAAGTAAACTGATAGGCCTACCTTTAATTTTTCTCACACATGAGAAATTTGCAATCCTCTTTAACACGAAAGAGGTTTATAGCATTTTGTAGTTGAGTCTTTGTATTTAAGCCCATTTTTNAAATTTGCAATCCTCTTTAACACGAAAGAGGTTTATAGCATTTTGTAGTTGAGTCTTTGTATTTAAGCCCATTTTTTTAAATAATTTTTTGAACCAAAAATTTTTAATATTATAATTTTACATTTTTTTTTTCAAAATTATGACATTTAATTCCCCCTCCCCTCCCCGTATGTAAATTCCTGGATTCGCCCCTGGGGAGGGGTGGGGGGTTGGATCGGGTTCGACGTGGAGGAGNAAATTTGCAATCCTCTTTAACACGAAAGAGGTTTATAGCATTTTGTAGTTGAGTCTTTGTATTTAAGCCCATTTTTAAAAATAATTTTTTGAACCAAAAATTTTTAATATTATAATTTTACATATTTTTTTTCAAAATTATAACATTTAATTCCCCCTCCCCTCTCCGTATGTAAATTCCTGGATTCGCCCCTGGGGAGGGGTGGGGGGTTGGATCGGGTTCGACGTGGAGGAGCAGATCTCAGGGCCCCCTCCCGGAAGGCCCAGGAGAGTGCTGCGTTGGGTGGTGCCACACGAGATATTTGACTTTCTTCCCTGGCGCTGCGCTGAGGTCCCATATTTCGCCTCCAGGTTCACATCCGGCCTGTCGTAATACTTCACATTTTAAATACAGCTCCGCGTTTTCTTCCCCTCCTACGTCTGTAAGGCCCCGCTCCCGGAGGAAGATACAAAGTCTCGTAATTCTCCATTTCCTTTTATTTTCTCTTTCTCTCCTCGAAAGTGGTGATGAACCGGTGGCGGTCGGCGGAGGCGCGAGGGGTGAGTTAACGGCCGCCTCCCCGACGCTAGGGTTTGCGACGTCACGACGAAGGAAGGAGAAGAAGAAGAAGGAAGAGCAGCGTTTTCCCTTCGCCCTCTCGGCGAAGTGCGGACTTCTTTTAGCGCTTGTTTTCAGCTCTGAAGGGGTCGTTCGTTCAACTGCCGCTGCTACCTCCACGGCCGCTCGCATTTCTTCCTCTCCCTCCCCGCGGCGGCGAATACAGTCATCGCCGGCTTGCGCGAGCGGTGTCTGGTGGAATTGAAACAATTCCACTTTTAGCTCTTCCTTTGTTGATGGCCTTACGTTCCGACGCACGGAATAATATTATTAACGGAGCCTTTCGGCTCCGACGATCCAAAAACCTACACTCCAGATATGAATCAGTGAGAATTTCACTGTTTCAATCAGTCAACAGCATCTGACTGATTCAACAGTCACTTCAGTAAATTTAACTGATGAATCAGTGAAAAAAAAAAGCCAGATTTCCTTCACTTATTGATTCGTGACATTTTCCACTGATTCATCAGTCATTTTTTTTCCACTGTTTTTTAGTGGTTTGTTTTCTTGACTGAAGCATCACTTAAAAAATATGTAAAAATGGTCGTTACACAACGTGTATCAAGTCAAACTACAACTTATAAATTAATTAAACCAATACAAAATACTTTCTGAAATGTTTTACGTATTTCTAAACACCATTTTATGAGGTAACATGAACACTCAGTCTTTCATTCCGTTTTTAAAACCTTATTTCGTTGATGTCGTGTAATCATCACAGCGCTCTGTTTGAATGTTAAAACTGCGTATAACGTGGTGGAGAGAGTGCACTCATATATGCTATTCGTTTTAACAATCCTAAAGGTACCAATTAAACAAAAAACGGATAATAAAGGCATGCAGATTAAATCTTTACGATATCGATGAGGAAATATAAGACATATATTCCTCTAAAATTTTCAACTTTACATGGTAGCGCAATATGATAAGGTAACGACCATAATGCGAAGTACAAAGGTAGTGTGAGTTCAATCACAACCACTTACCAATTTTTTTTTACTTTTTTTCTAGTTACGATTAATTGCGCAATATAAATATTTAACTTTCGTGAAAATATTAATTTGATATAACTTGGCTAAATTCAATAAAACAATATTTAATTTGCCACTGCGTTCGGTCGTCACTTATTCAATCAGTGAAAATTTTTCAGTGAAAAAATCAATGGTGCAGCTATTTTCACTGATTCGAGAAGTTGGGTTTCACTTGCGAATAAGTGGTTTCTCACTGATTAAAATTTAGAGTGAAAGAGCTTCAATACGATTTCTAGATGCGACGAAAAATTTTCAGCTGTTAATTATTTCCTACACTGAGACAAGAATCGGTGCTGTCTTCTCACTTCATCACATTCATAGAAATAATTAAGATGCCCTAGTATTTCGCGGTTTGAGATGGCAGCAAGCTAGGTTGGACAGTCCTCTATACACTCGAGACATTATCGTTAGAGACCTGAAAAATTCGCGAGTTCAATGACCTGTAGGCTATGCTCTATTTTCATTTGTAAAATCATGCAAATATCACTTTCCATTTGTTGCTTGTTGTACTAGCGGAAGGCAGTGATTGGGTCTGCATTTTATTGTGTGTTTATTATTGATGAAGAGTTTTCCAGGAAGTGTAAACTAACGGGTGAACCAATAGCATAAGCAATACAAACGTACAAAGTTTTGAATTATAGCTTGTCCCAAAATGAAACCGCGAATTTTTTAGGTCTCTAATTATCGTTTATTAATTAGTTTCTGTGATAAAGTGAAGCCTCTGTGCGGGACTGTTTAACACTAAAACTAATGCATCCTGCTTATTTATGGCTCGCAGTTAAACGGGGTGTGCCTAAAGAACTGTCGTCCAATCACAACAGTAGTAGAAAATAACAAGTGTTTCGAGTCTACCTCGCCTCCGAATGAATTCGCGAAATACTCGTGGCTCTAGAAAAAATTAATCTATTCTCAAATGTGTATTACAGTTTATTAAGATGCTCGCTTGATAGAAGTGGAGATAGTGTGCGATTCAACTGTTTGTTCGGTAGAAAAAAAAGGGGAGGGGGGGAATTGTAATACAGAAAATTCCCTTTCTCATGAAAATCCTGGCTCGTATAAGATAAATGGTTTCTCTGCCNGGGTGTGCCTAAAGAACTGTCGTCCAATCACAACAGTAGTAGAAAATAACAAGTGTTTCGAGTCTACCTCGCCTCCCAATGAATTCGCGAAATACTCGTGGCTCTAGAAAAAATTAATCTATTCTCAAATGTGTATTACAGTTTATTAAGATGCTCGCTTGATAGAAGTGGAGATAGTGTGCGATTCAACTGTTTGTTCGGTAGAAAAAAAGGGGAGGGGGGAATTGTAATACAGAAAATTCCCTTTCTCATGAAAATCCTGGCTCGTATAAGATAAATGGTTTCTCTGCCAGGGAAAATAATTTCCTTCCCCGAAGGGTAACAATGCATGATAGTAAAATTAAAATTAAATAATAGGTTTTCTTTTATCCTGTATACGTTTGTGTGGTTATCATTGTATTTGACTTGCTGTTATAATTTGTATAAAGTTTAATATAATGTCATTAAAAATAACTAATTTGTGTTGGTTTTGAATATTTTAGCTATATGTATCTTTAGTATTATTACCTAGTATCTATACTTATAAGAAACTTAAATAATTACTTGAAGTGCGAAATTTGGATGGCTCGATGTCTCCGCAATCCGATAAGCGTAAACCGATGCGAGTACGAAGCAGCACCGGAATGCAAGGGTGGGGAAAATGGGAAAACCCCGAGAAAACCCGCCGACCAGTGGCATCGTGCAGAACGATTTCTACATGCGAAAATCGTGGAGCGACCCCGCCGGTAATCGAACTTGGTCCGCCTAGGTAGAAGGCGAGTTGTCTGACTTCCACACAACTGCAGTTCCTTAAATCATTACAAATAATGCGTATGTTATTTTAGCTTTCAATCGGATGTCATATAATGTTTATACACAGTTTTCGAAAGTCTCAAGTTCTCTAAATTAAGAAGTTTCCCCACGCTCAGCAAAAAGTTTCATTCACACCTTGGGCACAAAGTAGATAGTGCACAGAGACTAAACGGAGTTGCGGTTNCGAGTTGTCTGACTTCCACACAACTGCAGTTCCTTAAATCATTACAAATAATGCGTATGTTATTTTAGCTTTCAATCGGATGTCATATAATGTTTATACACAGTTTTCGAAAGTCTCAAGTTCTCTAAATTAAGAAGTTTCCCCACGCTCAGCAAAAAGTTTCATTCACACCTTGGGCACAAAGTAGATAGTGCACAGAGACTAAANTAAGAAGTTTCCCCACGCTCAGCAAAAAGTTTCATTCACACCTTGGGCACAAAGTAGATAGTGCACAGAGACTAAATGGAGTTGCGGTTCCTTTAACCCTTTCAGAATCACTTTAATTTACGATTTCAGGTGTTGCGAACACACAGTTCTGTGATGCGTGCTGTACTGAAGTCGACACAACANATCACTTTAATTTACGATTTCAGGTGTTGCGAACACACAGTTCTGTGATGCGTGCTGTACTGAAGTCGACACAACACTTGTTTCGTTGTCACTGCCAATGATCTGTGGGCTTTATGTTGGGCAACATTTATATGAACCAACTGTGAGCTGGACCAGTAAGGCGGTTTGCGAATCATTTACCCACATGTGAGATCATTGGCCATTGAGTTTCGCGCTGTGCAGTACAGACCAAATATTACCTACACGTGCCTAATGTACACAATTGTGTAGACTGGATCTCAATGGGTTAAAACAGCAGTACTCTTTCCCTGATGAGCTACGCGAAGCTCTGGGAACGGGCCTGGTCTCAGATTGGCGGCTGCATACCGCGAAAAGGTTCCTTATTGGCTGGGCTGCCGGGTTAGTTACCAAGTGCTGATTGGTGAACGGCGCAACGTTCCGATACAATGGTAACCAGTTACGCCAATTTGCTGGCTTGTGTGTCTGGAGTTAGCGAAACAAAATAAATAATTGGCGTGTGGGGAGTGCACCCAGGGCAAGGCAACACCCTCCGAGTGACGGTCTTTCCAGCTGGGACCCATAGGTGACCGTCATCCCCGGGCATGACAGAAATGAGACCCTAGAATGGAGCGGCGCTGGAATACAGGGGCGGAGAAGCGGGAGTACCCCGAGAAAACCCGCTGGAAAGCTGCATCGTCCAGCACGATTCCCACATGCGAAAATCTGGGAGTGAACCCGCCGGGGATCGAACCCGGATCGCCGTGGTGGGAGGCGAGCGCCACCGCTACCCCAGCGTAACAAGGGGCTGTTTCACCTCTGTAATCACAGAGCGTTTCTCACCAGAGGCAGAAAATTTTCGCCACAGTATTGTTAGAGGTAGCTACGTGGACTTTAGAAATTCGTTCTGTGACATGTTAGACTCCAAGCACGTTCACTCTAATGTTTCTTCTGTTATTGCACCACAGTTGTTTAAAAACGTCCTGGACAACCTTTCAGCCAATAATGAACGGGAAGTAATTCTGTGATCTCATTAAGTGCAAAACTCTCCCCATCACCTTAACCCATGCAGACCCAATGCACACGATTGTGCACGTTACGCACGTGTAGGCAATCTTTGGTCTGTACTGCACACTGATAAGCCCAATGACCAATGATATTACCTGTGAGTAAATGATTCGCAAACCGTCTTACTGGTCTAGGCATAATTTCATATTACTCTAGCCGAACATATAGCCTGCAGCTATATGCTCTGTGACAAGCAAACAAGCGTTGTGTTGACTTAAGTACAGCGCGCATCATAATTCGTTTTTGTGTGCAACACCTGAAACCGTGAGCTAAAGTGGGTTTGAAAGGGCTAAAAACCCTTTCTGTTATGCAACACAAGATTTGTTTCCGCAAAGAAAATGTTATTTGCATATGAATCCCTACACTGTAGGTTTGTCCCAAACATAATGTTTTTCAACCTATATACGTATGAATGACTACGTTAATCTTGCATTGTCGTTACAATAGAATTCTTTGAGGTAACGTCAGTGAAACTGTTAAAATAAATCGTGCTCTTAAAAACAACTGTGGTTAGTGAATAAGAGAGGAGTAACAACATTTCAGAATCATTTGCACTGAAAGATGACTAGGATGTCTTCGAGACTTGAACCAGCACACCCTGTGCTACTAACCTAAATGCATCACCATGCGGTCAATTTTTGTTCAGATTTGTTTTGATAGATAAATTTATGTCAGATAGTAACATTACCCAGAATATGCCACCTCTCGGGAAAAATTGAGGTTAGTGATTTTGATAACCACTGCAGTTCAGAATGATATTTTAACCCGTCCAAGCACGGTTTCCACGGTCGTGAACACGTCGCACATGGAGGAAATTCGTCGCCAGTACTGTACACCGCAAGGAATCAGGGCCCAATGACGTGAGATACTTCCCGACGGGTAATCTAATTGGTTAGAGTTACCACGTATTCCGTTTATGAATGGCTGATGGTAATATCTTTGAGCGCGCAGCGTTTTGTATCACGGTTTCTTCACACTTTTTTTATCAAACCTTTAAAAAAATCACCCCATGTATGACGTGCTTAGTTGATTCCATAATATATAATGTATCACAAGCATTTCATGTTTGTGTGAACATTAAAATACATTATTTTTGGTTAAATTAAACTTATACTTATATTTTATATATAAATTATGTTAATACATTGTAATTAATGCGAATAAAAACAGGGAGAAAATAAGTGTGTTGGTAACGCCTAGTAAGAAATGGTTCGACACGGATTCTGGAATGCGCGGTCGGGGAAACGGGAGACCCCCGAGAAAACCCCCCAACCAGCTGCATCGTCCGGCACGATTCCCATTTGCGAAAATCCGGGAGTGACCCGGCCGGGAATTGAACCCGGTTCTCATTGGTTGGAGGTGAGCAGTCTAACCACTCAGCCACCTTGGCTTCTCCAGCAGGGCTTCAGGAAAGGTTGGAAGTAACCGTGAATTGACAACGTCGTCACCGGCAGGCAAAGAGGCAANATAAAAACAGGGAGAAAATAAGTGTGTTGGTAACGCCTAGTAAGAAATGGTTCGACACGGATTCTGGAATGCGCGGGCGGGGAAACGGGAGACCCCCGAGAAAACCCGCCAACCAGCTGCATCGTCCGGCACGATTCCCATTTGCGAAAATCCGGGAGTGACCCGGCCGGGAATTGAACCCGGTTCTCCTTGGTTGGAGGTGAGCAGTCTAACCACTCAGCCACCGTGGCATCTCCAGCAGGGCTTCAGGAAAGGTTGGAAGTAACCGTGAATTGACAACGTCGTCACCGGCAGGCAAAGAGGCAANGGGGGGAGTGCCTGTCTGAATGTTGCATTGTTGGAGGGGAAGGTGCGCGTCGCTTGTTTAGTATTCCACGCCGACCCCGGGGCGTGACGGGCCTGCCTGCGGCGCGAGCGATGGCCGGCGGCGATACTGGCCTCGGCGGAGGCGTCGTCTAACACACGCACTGTCGTCGTGCTTTGCCCGTGGGCCGTCGACGGCCGGGCTGGGACCGCGGAGCGCGCTACCCACGCACACACTCCTCATTTCTCCTTCCCCGTCACGCTGGCTCGCACCATCAACACTTCGAGAACTATGCTCGAGTCTTGGTAGGGAGGTGGGTGTAGTGGTTAGACTACTCGCCTCCCACCTGGGCGAACCGGGCTCGATTCCCGGCGGAGTCGCCCCTCGGAGTTTTCGCAGGTGGGAGTCGTGCTGGATGATCCCGCTGGTTGGCGGGTTTTCTCGATGATCTCCCGTTTCCTCCCGCCCTGGCATTTCGGCGCTGCTCCGTGCACACCTCGCTTCACCCTCGACGGCTCTCAAGAGCCGCCCCAATCTCTCCACTCGCGTAATTTTCACGTCGGCAGCACTCGGAGTGGAACATTTCTCGAGCGAACATGATCTGAGCGGGACGGTGTCTACTCGGTGTTCTATTGGCTGACCTCAGGGCGGTAATAAACGTTGCACAGCAAAGTATGCGTGTTCGGTAAAGAATGGACCAATGGGACGGTGGTGACTTGGAATACAGAGTGGTGAGGAGATCTTAAGAGCAAGCTCATTCATACACTCAATCATTTGATTACGTGGCAATAGTGCTGCTCAAAATTCAGTTATTAAGCACCTCCGCAAAGGCGAATAAGCGAAATGCATAAATAAGCAGTGTCGTGGGGCAGCGTTATTTACTATAAATCTGAAGAAATCGTTGCCACATCGGCAGTGTCAAAATAATTTGCATGCTTTTAAAGTCTTCAATGTTGCAAAATTTCGCTAGTTCAGTTTTTACTGGTTATAACCTTTTTCATTAACTCAAACTTAAAGGGTTACAAGTATTTTTTTCTCTCTCGAAAACTCACATTTATTGTCACTTGAGTACCAGAAGAAGTTTAAAATTCCATATAAATTTAACATTAAAAAAATTATATCGTGTTTCATCTATTCGTAACTACCGCATGCCCATGGATTTCGTATGTTATTGGGCTTCGTGTGTTGGAAATACCAAAAGTTCACCACGCGCTTCCAAGTTTTTTTTTAGACCGTGTTAACGTAAAGCGCAAACAACGCGTGTTATCGACGGCTCATTCTTTACCGGCAGACCACAGTTGTTTTTAATTCCGTTGATGGGGGTTGTTTTCGATCTGAATGAGGAGCGGTTTTGGAAAGGGTTGGTTGGTAAGGGAGGGGCGCGGGTCATCAGAAATCCATTACGACCTCCCGTACCCAGCATCTCTTCTCCCCGTACCTTTAACAAACCCGCCAAAGCATGAGGGTGGGGGGTGGCGAGGGTNGTTCTTAAGAGGAGGGGTTGCAGGGAGTCTGAGCTAGATGAGATCTGTGCTCCGTGTCTCGCAACCTCCCCATCCTTAGCGGTCGAGTTGGGCTCGTATTTCTTACAACCCCTCTTCCACCTATCTGCCCTTTCCAACTCCTCCCAATTTGTAGCGAATACATTATTTGTTTCCTCGGCCGGTTTGGGGGGGCCTGCATCATTAGTCCCAGATATGTAAACAGATATATCTGTAGGCCGTGGGAAAATCGTACCTCGTGCTCCCGCGAGATTGATTTTTATTATTTTCTTTCCCTCGGGGGTGCTATATTCGTAGTATGAAATCCCCAGAGCGCTTGCTTCACCAACCTTGCTTTGTCTTTAGGGTCACTGGACGGAAAAATTATATACGTGTGCGTCAAATCTGAATACTTTAAAACGTTATGTCAATCTCAAACTATTTTAATTGTTTCGGTTCTTTTTATTTTGCTTATTTCATGTCAGCGTCAAATTTTAATGTTTGTTTTGTTATAAAAACAATGAAAATGAAATGCCAAAAGCGATTTCAAGATGTTCATGTAATAACCAAAAGTTTTTTAATTAATTCTGAGTAATATACATTTTTGCGTATATTTAACGCGTCCCGCGAATCTTTAAAAATTACTTTTTTTCTAAACATGTTTTAAATGAACCTAGGAAATGCCATGTTCGCCTTTTCTGCAAATGGTTTCAGTTTTTTTTCTGTGCGATACATAAGCAGTAAAATTATGAACTTCCCTCAGTATTTTTGCGAAGGGCCAAAAGTTTTTTAATTGGCAGTGAATGACATTTATTTGTGCTGCCCGAGTATTTCAGAACTCTGTACAGTTTCCAGTTTTCTGCTGTCCAACGCCCTTAAAAAAAAACGGGAACTGCTCTCTGCTATGCTGCCACAGCGGCATTCCGGACTTTTGTTCCTTGTCGGAATTTTTAACAAACTTCTCTGGCTTCCTCTGTTTTCCCATAGCAAGAGAAANTAAGATAAGAGATTTGGGTGGCTGTTAACAACGAGGTCTTGGGAGACCAGTAAGCACCGATGAATAAAATGCAAGAAAGGAGAGAGCATGCTCTAATAGTTATCTACATCGGATGAAATTTTAGGATAGGTTTATAAATTATAAAGAGACATTAAAAACCGTTCTAGTTTTCAGGATTTTGAACGCAATGATTGTAAGCTACAAACCATAATATATGACCTAGTTTCAAAGTTCAACGTAAAACTAATTTTCGAATACGTTGTTCTGTATTTGTAATATAAGTATAATCCGTTAATTATTGATGTGAATAAATTTGTTGTTGAAACTGGCAGGCATAAACCTTCGTGTTTGGACGTTATAATAACAGTAAGAAAACCTTGTGTTAACGTACACTTCTTTTTCTTTGTTGGTAATTTATGCCCTGCTTAGTACCGTGATACAAATCAGAATTTTTAATAAATATATTAAAATTAAAAACACGCTTATGTTGATTAAAATATATATATTCAGAAGGTTTACACGGTTTGTAAAAAAATAGCCTGATAAAAAAACTGATGGAAATTTTGATTTTAAAGAAATCATGAAACAGACCTGTAAATAATATGTCTTAAGATTGTGTGCAAAACAAATCAAAGTAAAAAGAAAATATTTTAATAATTTTTATGTTATCATTAATTTTTTAGTTCAAATTTCTAAAGAGATATTAGAATAAAAAAACAGGCATTAAAATGTTACGCCAGAGAGCTAGGTCCCATTAANTTTTAGTTCAAATTTCTAAAGAGATATTAGAATAAAAAAACAGGCATTAAAATGTTACGCCAGAGAGCTAGGTCCCATTAAAAGAAACTGAATGGTAATCTTATATATTATAAAAAAAAATTCCCGTATAACGAGATATATTTTTTAATTTTTTTTAATACATTATTTTTTTTAAAAAAAGCTTAAAATTAAAAAAAAAATTCTTGTTCCTTATTTTAATAGCAGTAGTTTTCCTTATTTCATTACAAAAATTGTAAATAGTATTCGGAACCTAGAAATTATTTGTTATTACTCGCCGTCCTTAACGTGAGTCATCCCAGGGATGACGGTTACTTGCTGATTATCTCAATCAGCCACCGAATGACTTAAAAGCTTGGCAGTCACAGACGATTGCCAGTGTGTTATGAGAATTGGCATTGGATTTAGGCAGCTTGAATTTTAACCTAAGGAGGAAGATAAAAAATATGTGCATAAATACCTCCATCCCCACTCCCTCGAACGGAAGAATGAGCGGGAGAAATAATAACGTCTTATAAACAAAATTCGGTGAAATTTACGTACGGTTTTGCCTCGATGTTGAAAGATTTTAACTCACCACATTTAAATCAAATTTGGGCGAAAAAAAATATTGATCTTTGCTGCACATATTTAGACAGACACTGACATGCATCCAAGTTGAAATTAGTTGTAACACAGGAATAATAGCTGCTAGACTTATCGTTGTATTAAAAGTGCCATGCTTAAAATTTATAGACAACTAACATAAATGCGCTACTAGTGTTTTTATTATTTCAGTTTTTGGACGCATAAATAATAGTGTTATAAGTTTACATACAACTAGCGCAAGTATACAAAACGAACAGAAAAATAGGTCATAAGCAGTGCTTTCAAATGTACTTAGTAGACCACTAACATCCTTACAAGGATCATTACGAATCTTAAAATTTCACACATATTCAAATTTATTAACCTTTACTAAATGTATTTCAACAACAGAAACCCTATAAGGAATGCACCGACAAAATTATTTAGTAGGGAAATCATCCCGCAAAAATTCTGTAGTTAACATACATATAAAGCGGTTACTACAATATTTTGATAACAAATAAATTATTGTCTGCTCATCACAAAAAAAAAAATTGTCCTTGTGAATACTTAGGGAATATTTTGTGGCTGCCACGAAATATTTCTTTCGGTGTTCATATACGAACGACTATTCAGTCTCATTAATTACGAGCTCGTTATACGTTGTTTTCCGTTTCGCCTTGGCAGGTTCTTTCTTCAGACTTCACCCCTGAAGTTGGCGCAGCGAGTAGAGCGGTTGCCTCCTACCGAGGCGATCTGAGTTCAATTCCCGGCGGGGTCGCTCTCGAGTTNGCGTTACTCGCATCCATCTCGTTTTACCCTCATCGGCCAAGACCCCGTTGTCAAGAGCTGCTCAGATATATTCACTCCGCCCCTGTGCTTTTTTCTTTTTTTTAAATTTTATGCAAATTTTCTGTTGTAATAAAATTAATTCCAGTGTATTAGTTTGATTTATATATATTTTTTTTGTTTTAATGTTGACAGGTACGTGAAGTTAAGTGCTTATTAAAGCTACATCCATGACTGTACGACATAAACGGTGGAAAACAGCGTGTTCGTAAGGCGTTGATCTGAGTAGACAATTGGAGATCCATTTACAGAAAGTTATATACCTGCTGCCGCCACAGCTTATATCACTTTCGTGTGCGCTTGTAAATTTAAAAAAAAAAACTGCAATTTTATTTTGACCAGTTTCATACCATCTTTCTTACGTTCCTCACAGAGGCTGTTCTGAAATTCCACTGAAATTTGCTTGTTGTTTAAGATTGTAATTGTCCATAGGCTTATGTGATCCCAAAAATAACTACTCGACATTTTAAAATCATAGCCGTAAAAATTTCTAAACAAAATATTTTGCTTTGATTATGAAACTATAGCTGTACTAAAGACTTTCCTTCGGAATTTGCCTACACGTTATGTAATATTGATGTATATATTAAAGTAATCATAAGAAAACCAACCGAATTGAATGCAATGTTGGCAAAATTTGTAAAACTAGATGAAAATTGGCATGGGTAAATCTGAAAGATGGACGGACAAAATACTAAAGAGTCTTTTTTTTTTGTTATGGAGATATTTGTTGTTATCTAATAGGAATATTTTGAAATGTTTAAATATGCATGAGGTATACAATTTTTAAGTATTAATAATTATTAGTTTTATTTGTTTTGTTATACTATTAAGAAACAATCATTAGGCTATTATTATTTTACTTTTTGGCTGGCACAAATAGCTTTCAACGAGAGATAAAGTCTCGTTTAATTCTTCAGATATGGGTCCATATCATTCGAGATAATACTGTTACGCTAAATTCGCTGAAGTCACAACTGTCAATAAACAATTTTACTTTGAGAAAATATTGCTAGTCACACTGTTAAAACACACAGTATTTTTGTGCTGTTAAGAATTTCACGTTTATAAGTAACTAATTATTTTAATTACAATTATTAACAGCAAAAATATACTTTATTGTAATATAAATATATTAATTTTTAATGGCTTGACGAAATTTTGGGGGAAATTTTGATGTCTTAGCACGGTAAGATTTTCTTGGCAAAATTAGATTATTCTGTGCCGCAGTACAAATAATTACAAACAACAAAACTGATTTAATACGTGTGTTTCGCCAAATAAATTCTTATAATGTCACAGCATCCTTAAAAAGGTTACAAACAACTTTGGCATTTATTAAAGCTTATAACCACAAAAGCTACTACTAGATTCCAGATCCATATAAGATGTTTTAAGTTTGACAAAACGTATTACAAAACTTAGAATATATCATTGAATTGCTCAGTCAAATAGAGAATATATATAACATTATATGCAAATTACCAATAGAATACAATGATTTAAAGCGATTATAATTTGCAGAATACAATTAAAAGCGTTAAGCCGAATATAATGGTAAATATGAGCAATTGCACAAAGGAGGACATCTTTAAAAACCCAGCAAAGCCCCCTTTTATAACATGAACACCTTACAACCTTTATTAAAAAAACACTTACAAAATTTAGTATTAGTGGAGGCAGTCAAATGCACAGTCGAAGCTCTAGCAATTTTGATAATAATAAACAAACACATTAAAATGTTACTACGCCCAACGCGAGAGTCGTGGACGCAAAGCATACTGAAAAAAGTTTGAAACATTTTTGGGCAGCAAACAAAACTGGACACTCCACGTTAAAACTGGAATCACACAGCAAAGCTAGGGTTTTAGTTAAGCCGGAAACCAAATTTGAGCTGCGGTCCGAAACAAAAATTTTGAAAAAAATAAAAACACTAACTTACTGCATGTCCAAGACAACACATCTACGCCTCACAAATATTAAAGACTATTTAAAAAAAGGCCCAGCTAACACACAACTCGCTGTCCACAACTCACCGTTTAAAATTGATTTCACATCACGGCAACTCAGGCGACGAAGTATAATAGGTGGTGCCTCATCACAGCAAACGTCCTAGGGACGACAAACTTGACATCTTAAATATGTTGCAGCTCCTCTAGGGCTCATACAGGTGACAACCGGGCATGGAATAGCAAGGGCTTTTTTTTATAATTTTTTTTACTAACTACTCTAAAACTAAGTGTTATATGAGCCCGCGGTAGGAACGGGAGTTAAGTGCGTCTCAGGGCTAAGCCCCATACGCCTACAAGGAAGGGAGTATCATGCAAGGAGACATGCATCACGGCAAAGAGGGTTTGGGCTGCTNGTAGGAACGGGAGTTAAGTGCGTCTCAGGGCTAAGCCCCATACGCCTACAAGGAAGGGAGTATCATGCAAGGAGACACGCATCACGGCAAAGAGGGTTTGGGCTGCTATGGCCAGATTGTGGCCATGACAACCTCCCTAAGTTTACTTATAGCTAAACTATAATTATAAGAGAAAGGGAAAAACCGGCATGGTCACCGTAAAAACCCTTTCGACAGGAAAGAATTAAAAATTGTTTCATGCGTTATCATGTTTAACAGAAAATGCCACAGGAGACAGAGGATAGGAATCATGCTCTTTATTATGATAGGAAAAAGTGCTCTTAAAAAATTACGACGCACGAGAGGAGGATGAATCAAGGGAGGGCGAACAGCGCGTTGGGGGAAGGGTGGGGATCCGAGCCGGGCAAAGAGCAAGCCACTGTGCAGAGTAGAAGAAGATGAAGTCTTCTGGCGCGACGCGCGCTAGCGTAGCAATGAATTTCGTTATTAACTTCACGTCAGCGATTCACTATTTTGTACAAGGATGTCGTGACTGTCACTTTCTGGGTTTGCGTTGTTAATAAAGCCACTCGACATAATGCTATCGGTGCAGTAGTGTTAGAACAGTGTTAGGGAGACTTGTCGGGAGGTCAATAGTTTATCGACGGCTTGGATTATCAAGCATGCTCTCCACGAGGTCGAAGGACCTAAGGAGATTATACATCCGACGATGTTAGAACGCTTGGTAGAGTTTTCTTTTTTAAAGTAATTGCAGAAAGATGAGCAAAAATGGATATGTTGTAATATAAGAACATATGAAATGTTCATTGTTATTTCTGCTGATATAAACTATAGCGATAAGAATGTCCAGTAATATTTTTAATAATAAATTCAATTTTTGTTTTTATTACCTAGAAATTTATCTCTTACATGTCAAATAAATTAAAAATAATNTAAAGTAATTGCAGAAAGATGAGCAAAAATGGATATGTTGTAATATAAGAACATATGAAATGTTCATTGTTATTTCTACTGATATAAACTATAGCGATAAGAATGTCCAGTAATATTTTTAATAATAAATTCAATTTTTGTTTTTATTACCTAGAAATTTATCTCTTACATGTCAAATAAATTAAAAATAATTTTTTTTTTCTGCTAATGTCACTGTCAAACAAACTCGTATTTGTTTTAGTACCGCCGGTAACCGGTGAGTGTTTTAACGCGCAATCACTTTTCCTTTTTATCTCTTTATCTTTCCGTCTCTTTAAATGGACCAATCCTGGTGGAAAATAAAAGCTCTCGTTTTTTTTTGTTGTGAAATTTAATTGAAATAATTCCGAATTGTTAAAAGAGCCTGTGGCATATTTAGATTCGACTCATTAAATATCATCAAATAATAAAAATTTTATTTCTGTTGGGGAAAGGGACGTGCCATAGGCGAATATCTGCGTCATTTATTTGAGGAACATTGGATGTGTGTAACTGATTACATTACTATTTTTTATTGTTTGTGATAGATTTTAATTCACTGAAACAGTGAAATTGAGCTGTGAGACTGGGGAATATAGTAGCATTATTTGTTATCTCCACCACGCAAAACGCTCAAGTCTACTCTAGTGAGTAAAACTTTGTCGTTCGCCATAACAATACTTTAGTTCTTACTAAAAGAGATCGTTTATTTCCGTAATAGTTTTAATTCAATTACATTTGATCTCGCATTCTGTGTTCTTTTCTTTTACCAACTACCCATTCACTTGGTTGTTATTCACGAACCTGCTACCTCTGAACTATGTGTGAATAAGCTGATTACATTGCTGATGTTTCATGGCGTTTGATAATAAACCAGAAATATAGGAGTTACTGCTCTTTACTTCCAGGAAATGATAATACTAAAATGACGTACTCTTGAAGACTCATACGGCATATTGCATTTCCCTTGTTATACATTTTGTGATAGTAATTCGTTCTATATCTCACCGCTTAGGATAATAGAATGGCGTATAAAGCTTCACTTTTTCAACTTTATCTCTCGTTGAAAGCTATTTGTGCCAGCCAAAATGTAAAATAGTAATAGTTTAATTTTTTTTTAAATATTACAACCAAACTAATAACACTAATAATTATTAATACTTAGAAAATGTTATAAATCATGCATACTTAAACACGTCAAAATATTCCTATTAAATAACAACAAATATCTCCATAACTAAAAAACCCCAAATCCACTGTTCCAGCAAAACGAATACGAAGTTCGCACGAGCTCCTGCGAGAAACAAAGTCCAACTCTGCAGAAAAATACCCTAAATCCCGATGCACCACTACCGGAGACTAAGCCCTCACACACTATTCTGAAAAATATTCGAAGTCCTGACTTCCCCTGCCAAAGGCTAAGTCTTTCGTTCTACTCTGTGGAAATATCCTAAGACCCGAAGCATCACTGCGGGAGACTAAGTCCTCGCACATTATTTCGCAGGATATTCCAAGTGCCGCCTCACGAGTGAGAAATTAACAGTCCCTTGGGACTCAGCTCCTGCATCGTAGAGCGATGTTCCTGCAGCAGCATCTCCCCGTTTGCTAGTCCAAACCCCGGAGATGGCGACAGTCTTCTCCTCCCAGGCTCCCGGCGACGATCTCTGCCCAGCCGAGTCTTCCAGGCGCTCGACGACGATCTCCCTGACCCGCCATCTTGCATCACCGGGACGCTACTCCCTCAGCGCGGGGGAAGTACAAGCCCTTGTGAGAACTCTTGTCCTCCCATTCGTATAGCATTTGTAGCACCCAGGTTGGGGACAGCTAACCTGTCCCGCCTGGCTGTTGATCAAGTTGTTAGCCTGTGGCAAGCCAGCAGTCTGTTTTGTTAAAGGATCCCTGGGCAGTGCCTTGTAGGTAGATGCACCTGGTTTTTCGTAAAAAGATTTCAGAAGAAGTTGTGTTCCAACGCACCATAGTTCAGAACCACTTTCGTGATTCGATCATTTGAATTGTCACGGGTTTAATCTGTCTGCCCGCGAGTCACCAACAGTCAGTATCGGAGAAACTTCCAATCTGATTGGCTCAAACGTGTAGCAGTCAGTCTTTACACAAAGACAGGCGGGCGACCAATAGCGAAACGAAGTCTCCAAGTGTGCATGTAGGATATTGAAGCCTAGCCTCCGAGTGAATCTTCTCGCGTATCACAGGTGGCCTACTTATAGGCGTACGAGGCTCAGCCCTTAGATGCTCTAACGAATAGAGGTCTCTTAACATGCAAAAAAAGCTACAGGCAGGCACATTCCTTAAAAAAGATCAACTTTTTATGGTCAATTGAGCAAGCCCTGCTCACAATCTGATTTCTGTACATCACAATGTGAGTGTCATCGTATTTTTACAAGCAAGGCTAAATTCTATGTCTGCAATATCTTGCCTAGACGGGGCATGAAAAACCTTCAGTTCAGACTCACACTTAACATTTATATTCTGGTGTATTAGGGGGGGGGGAAGGAAGAGGGGAGTGAGATGGACACTGTCGTGGTGCGAAGGTTTTCTCGCTGTGCTCCCGTTTCCTACTTCCTGATTCCGCCGGTGCTCCAATCCCATCTCAGGAGAGGCAGCGATATTTTTCAAGGGTTGTTTTCAAAAGTGTTCACTTTACCGTGAACAACCTGTGGTGTCATTATAATTACACTGTTGGCACAAGGACACGAATGAGACATGTGGATCGTATAACTAATAACTCCCGATAGCTGTGATCGCTGAGGTTTGTCTTTTGTGTTGGAAGGTGACTGAACAAGTGACAAAATTTAACTATGATCACCGAGTTGGCTGGTGGCCTCGTTATAAGGAGACCACTGCAGGGAATAGCCACCTTGTTTATAGGCTATATTAGGCTTTCTCCCCAGAAGCGCGCGTTAACATGCTTATTAAAATATATAATTTTTTCTAATAAGATACAATTTGCCATGACGCTTTTATTTAGAGTTACGTATTATTTGGTTATTAGAGTTACAAGTTCACGATACCAGAATCGCTCACTAACGTATCACAGTTTTGAAATGTTAGCTTGCAAAGATTCCAGACTTGGTTGCTTAAGGGTACTGTCCGTACAGTCTATAAGCTTTTTTGAAAGCTGTGCTTGTTTTGTGTTATCAGACAAATAGTATATTTCATCCCCGTGTATAGACAAACATTGCCTTGTGCTTCATTTTTCAGACGCGATATTTGCATTTCGGAAAAGTATAGTTAACTGTATCTACACAATAAAATCAGGAGCGGTAAATAGTGTAATCAAAAGTACTGTAAACCTTTGCAAATGAATGGCCATACAATATTGGATTGTGAGCTTTGGTTGGTGGTTTTTTATATAATGCAGTTTCTCTGTTGCCTCCCGAAAATTGACTTTCGTACTGGTTATTTCCTCGCGTGAGCATAATCACGCGTCGTCGCCCGGAAGTGTGTTCACGTGGACAGAATTTTCTCATTTCGTAGGCATGGGACGCTCATTATACAGGACGAATATAAAAGAACACCCCAACTTTGAAGGTCTATAATATCCAAACCAAACAACCTACAACCTTAATTTACCAATAATATGAAACGTGGAACCGTGAAGTTTGTTTACCATACATTCATAAATGTTTAATGTGACCACCATGAGCGGCCCGAAAAACATATACGCGTTAATCAAACTCGTTCCACGCTCTTGTCAGCATGTCAGGTGCTACGGTTTGGATGGCGTTCGTAACTCTCGGTTTGAGGTGGTGAGGGGGTAGCGAGCTCGCATTTGACACGTCAGTTTGAAAGGGACGGTATGATGTTTTCTTGCCCAAAACGAGGTAGACGATTTCTTCATGTCTCAACTGGTTTTTAGCGATGAAGCGACGTTTCATTCAAATTGTAAGGTGAACCGGCACAACGTACGGATATGGGGTCAGGAGCCTCCACATGAAACCACCGAATACGAGCGCGCTTCCCCAAATTGAACGTGTTTTGCGCTGTATCCAAAGACACTGTCTTCGGCCTTTTCTTTTTTCACGAGACCACAGTTACTGCAATCCCTCATTTGGAAATGCTTACAGAGGGGTTGTTTCTTCAGTTATAAGAGGTGGCGGGGGACTTCATTTTCCAGCAGGATGGTGAGCCACCCCATTGGCACCTAGCTGTTCGCGGATACGTGAACGAGACGTTGCCGCAACGCTGGATTTTTCGAGGAGCAGCTGGTGACCAGGCTCTTCATCACTACCCCAAGAAGCCTGGATCTTACCCGTGCGATTTTTTTCTATGGGGGTACATAAAAGATCAAGCGTTTCGTCCACCATTGCCGGCTGACATTGACGACCTCAAAAAGATAATTAAGGACGTCATCCAAACCGTAACACCGGATATGCTGACAAGAGTGTGGAACTAGTTTGATTATCGCGTATTGCGAAGATGTCGTTCGGGCCGCTCGCGGTGGTCACATTGAACATTTATGAATGTATAGTAAACTAATTTCACGGTTCCGCGGTTCATTTGATTGATCAATCAAGGTTGTAAGTTGTTTGGTTTTGATATTATAGACCTTCAAATTTGGGGTATTCTTTAATACTCAGCCTGTATTATTTCGCTATTTTGAACGTAAAAAATTATGCATTTTGAATTTCATAGCAGTAATGAAATAATGGAAAAAATATTGTTGAAATACACGCAGAGACAAGCAGTAATTCTTTTTTTCATGTGTTTATTTAAAAAGTGCTAACTTATTCGTGAACAGCGCATACTTGATTGTCCCAGTTTGGGTAGTTACTTGCAGACTGCTACCAGTGACGTGTGTTGAAGTGTCGCAAGGCAAGCTGGTGTTTGCTCAGTGCTGTACACACTCGGCGCACGCAGCAGGAGCTGGTAAGCGGAATGTAGCCCGGAGAGAAACTGAATATACTGCGGCCACTCACGAGAGAGCGGCGAGGTGAACATTACACACGTGCTGTGGCGTCAAATGCACTGCTACGTTTAAGTGACTGACGTGTAAACCGGCAAACGATTAAGTACAGCACAGAGCCAAACTCAGCTTACCTTGCAACAGCTCACCACGCGCCGCTCTCTGCTACACATCTCCGAAATATTCCAGACTATCTCCCGCTTACTTTTTTTTTTTTTTGCTAATATATGTGCAGGGGGTTACCGGACGCTGATTGACGAACGGTGTTCCAACGTTTGCTGTTCAGTGTTGCCTTTTCGCTGGCGTGTGTGGCTGGGGCACGCTGTATAAGCGGATGTTTCACCTCTGTATTTTTAGGTACTCTGCAGTAATGTCTAATAGATAGAGACCTGCAGACAAGACTCGACAGTTTTATGTACAAATATGCCACTATTAAATGCACATTGGCTGTCTGCTGTCACCGTGGAAGGCGGCGATTGAGCCAGCATTCTCCAGGAGGTGTCAAACACCGTGTGCATCAATGGCTAAAGTTATATCAACACACGTGTTAGGAATTATAGCTTGTCTCAAAATGAATTAGCGAATTGTTCAGGTCTCTACTAATAGACAATGTTCACGCCAGTTTCAGATTTCTGATACACCTACACTTTTGTGAACGCATTAACTGATATTCGCATCCCCTTTAAAGTCATTTCACACACTGAAACATGTTTTTCTTGAACATATAAGCAGGCAGATATTCAGTCACCCAGACGGAGACACACGTGGCGGCCTCTTAATGCTCCTGCCTACCTGGAGAATTTTTCCCGCATTTGGAGCCCGAGAAGCGCGGTAGCGATAAGGGCAATACTGCCACGCTCATCAAGTGCCCCATCGCCGTTAAGCGCAAGGCTCTGAATTGGCGAGCAGCGTTCTAATCGCACTGCGGGTACATGTGAGATTTTCAGCAGCGACCCTACTGTTTTTATCCGTGGAAAGTCTGTAGAGAGGTTCAATGCAGGGCCCTCGAGTAGTTTTGTATGTATCTGATGCACATATTTTGAGATCCAACGCTTTGAAAAGGTTATTTTTTAAACCATTTTGGCTGGAGTGCTCTGAAATGGTGTTTCCAATGTGCGTGACGTCTTGAAAGCACTCAGTAACCCTTGTCTGAAGTGTGTGTTCTAATGGTGTTTCTAATGTGCGTGACGTCTTGAAAGCACTCAGTAACCCTTGTCTGAAGTGTGTGTTCTAATGGTGTTTCTAATGTGCGTGACGTCTTGAAAGCACTCAGTAACCCTTGTCTGAAGTGTGTGTTCTAATGGTGTTTCTAATGTGCGTGACGTCTTGAAAGCACTCAGTAACCCTTGTCTGAAGTGTGTGTTCTAATGGTGTTTCTAATGTGCGTGACGTCTTGAAAGCACTCAGTAACCCTTGTCTGAAGTGTGTGTTCTAATGGTGTTTCTAATGTGCGTGACGTCTTGAAAGCACTCAGTAACCCTTGTCTGAAGTGTGTGTTCTAATGGTGTTTCTAATGTGCGTGACGTCTTGAAAGCAATCAGTAACCCTTGCCTGAAGTGTGTGGTCTTTTCCTAGATAAGCATATTGGACGCACGTTTAATAGTTACGTGGGAAAAAAAAAGTGTGTTTCAAACGCACTGTGTAACGTAGTTCAACCGCCAGGTAGGGTAGACAGGAACCTTAATAGCAGCGGCAAATAAAGACAGTACAGTGTCACTTCCACCAACTCCAGTTGCCGACGTCGTAAGGAGATCCGCATGGTGCAAGTACCCGTCGACTCCTGAGAAACGACTCCTGGAATCTCGACGGACGTCACTTCACCCCCGTCGAGGGACGGAGGCGCTCGAACGCGCTGCCATCTGACTTCGTCTGATGCTTTTCTCGTTGTTTTTCTGTTTCCCTCCCTCTTCCGCCGCACCCTCCTGTCCGCTCACCAACCGTCTTGATGAGATGAATAAATTCCTTCTCTCGCCTCCCCCCTCAATCTCTCACCCCCTACACCCCCTCAAACCTTGCAGTCTTCACCTAACCCCTTCCGCTATCCGGCACCGGCTGTCTCCCCGACCCGGGCGAATAAAAGATGAAAACTGTGGGTGTTGCGCGAAAGTGAGAAGTTATGTTGTTTAATCCACTGCTCCTCACTTCCTCCCTCCGTCGAGCCTTCCGCCCCTTTCCAGTATTGAAATATCTACTGGGGCGAGTCCGAGGTGGGTCCATTTCGCATTCTCGTGAAAAACAATAAAAAAAAAAAGAGGGAAAGGCGATCTCTACTTGTTTCTTCGCCCTTTAAGTCGCGCGTGCAGCAGCGGCCCAAGTCGCAGCTGTCATTTACATATCTACTATAGTCAATTCATTGGTTACTTCCAAGTTTTCAGAATCGCTGTTGAAGTTCTACTTGTTGGATATTCCTCCGCCTCGAGCAAACAAAAGCTTAACAAGGTCTGGAAAATCATACCAAATTGATAACGCACCGCATCCGTGAACACTCAGCGTAATAATATCTTGCGTAGCAACTATTTCTTACTAGGTATTACCGGAACACATATTTTCTCTCTGTTTTGATTCATATTAGTTATAAATGAAATATTATAATTTACGAATAAAATAGAAATAAAATTTTAATTTATGCAAAAGCAAGTAATTTTTATTCTTTTTATCTTAACGCAAGTATAAAAGGTTTGTGATGCATAACATAATTAGGAAACAACCAAACACATCATATTTTTCAGAGGTTTGATTCAAGTAGTGTGAAGAAACCTGGAATTGGCTATAGGGGCTATTTCCCACTTTTTTGGGAACTAGACAAGGGGACGATAAGGTCAACAATGGAATGAGCATGAAGTACGTACTTCGCCCTTACGTGCAGGGAACTGAAGTTGCCCGAGGGTTTTTTTTCGTCGTACTGCGTATAACCATGGCCTTTAAGCAGATGACAGTAATTTTACTTGCAGGAAGTTTGTATAGAATATAGATGACTCAGCTTTCTCGAAATCAATCTTTGAAGAAGGTCCTTGCTCTTTGGTGCACGTGGTTTAACGGACACAATTACTGACGTGGTTTAGCAAAACTGCAGCGAAATAAAAATTGTAAGGTAGAAGGATAGTGGCTTCCAAATATTAACCCTTTGAGTCGTAGTGTCTATCTAGGACATTGCATATGAAGTGGCGTGAATGGTCTGCACTGCACACAGCAGAACATACCGTCCACTGAGAAAGGTTCTCTACGTGTGGGAGACATCATTCGCTGCTGAGACTATGTTCCGTAGCCTCAGAAACCGATGTAAGATAAAGCGGCGTCTGGATGTCAGTACAGTTCCGAGCAAAATATTTGTTTGTTGCAGCACTTAAAATTATATATTTATTTTTGACTGAAAGAGTTAAGCATTGCATTCGGCTCTAGAATATGAAGATATAATAAATGTAATAGCACGCACTACTAAAATGACCAGAAAAAAGTACGATTTATGATGTATATGAAAGAAGAATGCATGCATTTTGTAACACTGTAAAATAATTCTCTACAAGTCCCTTATTTTTAATTTTAAAATATAAATTAATGAGTTTGTTTTTAATCAAAAGTTAAGTGTACTTCCATACTGGATGCTACAGAAAGCATGTTTATAAAAATATAAAAAATTAAACACCTTTATTAAGCAAGTCTATCATAATTCTGGTTGTCTATAATAAAAAATTTTGTNGCACGTTTATAAAAATATAAAAAATTAAACACCTTTATTAAGCAAGTCTATCATAATTCTGGTTGTCTATAATAAAACATTTTGTAATAATGTTTAAAGCTAGCCTTATTCATTTACTTTATAGCTATCAATTTCAGCCACGAAAGTTATTATGTTTTTAACTAACACAAATGTACATGACATGAATTATATAAAATGTTTTAATAGTATTACTAGTATTTCCGTATTATATAAATATTAATTATTTACATTTTCCTACTTCAAAGTTTTCTTATTATCCACAAAATTATCACACTTTTAAAAAGGGGTTTTTTAAAATACTAAAACCGTTATGTTTTTTTTTAAATTCTTTTATAACTTTTAATTTTAAGGCGATAATGAACATTTTGTGCAATGCTTACTTTTCAGCTTATATTTAGTACCTTTAGTCGTATGCCATGCTGTGCGTGTTAAGATAGCATTCCTTACAAAACCTATACGCGTTTTATTGTGCCATATGTAATGAAATCTGAAGTCTGTATTTCGTTCTTATATTACAACTACAATTCTATAAATTTTGTTTCGCCAGTTTTCTTAGTATAAGGCTTTTAACTGAAATGAAGCGTTTTAAAATACATGGCCAGTTCCTTCGGTAACTCTGTACTAAATATGTCTCGTTCGAATATAACTTCTCTGGTATTGGGGATGCATTCTATTCATAAGGGATGTTCAAATCCATTTCTACAGTCACAAGGAAACGTACAGTCTTCACTTAAAAATAACTACTAATTGCTTCTTTTTTGTAGAGTCGGCGTAATATTTAGGGTATCTAATTTAAGTGTCTGTTTGTTCATTAACTTTTCCCATCAGGAAACAATATGAAAGATCCGGCAACGGAATACGTGCTTCAAAGTAAATGAAGTATTCTGTGAAATTGTAAATGAGTCCTCAGATGGTTGCGATATTACAGAGAGAGAGCGCGCACTTACTTAATTCAGTCCAAATGAACTTTTTATTCTTTTAATTAATCCTTTGTGTCAATTGGAGAGCTATTCACATTGTTTCTTTCTCTCTCTTGGAAATGAAATAAATTATATTTTTTTTTTTCCCAGTGAGAGTTATTGTAGGCGTCTGTCTGATGCCTTGGTGTTTGTGTTTCGCGCGTATACAGTAGAAGGCAAGGGAAGAAAACTGTCGCACCAGCTACGTTCCAATCTTCGCAAATTTAAACGTAATTAGGTGATAAGTACTACAAGTATTTTCCTTTTGGTCTTCCGGAAGTTCATAAAAATTTACAGCCTCACTGTTTGATAAAGTGTCTGGGACAAGTGACTTGTTTTCGGTAGGATCAGAAATGTAATTTTTAATGTGCATGGAAAATTTTCTTCGTCGCATTCAAAACGGGATGTTTGTCCTTCATTATATACTGCGGATGGCAACGTTGAACCATTGAGATGTTCCTTGAAGTAACAATTCTTTTTCACGGATGAGTGGCTCAACGTTGGACCATATTTGCTTCTTTCTGCATTTCTGAAACACAAGTCCGTTCATAAATTCCATTATTTGTATCGCGTTTAAAAGGGCAGTTGGGCATATGGGCAGTACCGGTACGATAATAAAAAACAAAAAAAAAAAACAAAAATATTTAGCACTAATATTTTAATTTTTTTTTCTGAATTAAAAAAATTTATTGAGCTGGCTAAACTTTTATTTCGCTGGAATAGATTAAATTAGGAACAAACCAAAATTCATTCNTTTTGGTCTTCCGGAAGTTCATAAAAATTTACAGCCTCACTGTTTGATAAAGTGTCTGGGACAAGTGACTTGTTTTTGGTAGGATCAGAAATGTAATTTTTAATGTGCATGGAAAATTTTCTTCGTCGCATTCAAAACGGGATGTTTGTCCTTCATTATATACTGCGGATGGCAACGTTGAACCATTGAGATGTTGCTTGAAGTAACAATTCTTTTTCACGGATGAGTGGCTCAACGTTGGACCATATTTGCTTCTTTCTGCATTTCTGAAACACAAGTCCGTTCATAAATTCCATTATTTGTATCGCGTTTAAAAGGGCAGTTGGGCATATGGGCAGTACCGGTACGATAATAAAAACACAAAAAACAAAAATATTTAGCACTAATATTTTAATTTTTTTTCTGAATCAAAAAAAATTTATTGAGCTGGCTAAACTTTTATTTCGCTGGAATAGATTAAATTAGGAACAAACCAAAATTCATTCATACTGCCTGGAAAATGAACGAATAAAAATACATGTACTACAAGTAAACAACAAAAATGAAAAAAACATAAAGTTAATTTTTTATTGGTTTATATTGCAGGTACAACCAATGATTTAATAACTAAGTAGCTGTATTGTGGAAAATACAGTGCGTGAAAATTGTACAAGAAAGTGAGGGTAAAGAATATGGTTCGGGGGAGTATGTAAACCTGGTGAAGATACTGTAATTATTATTGGTCTTCCGACAGCTGACTACAACTTTAAATATATATAAATATATATATATATACATATATATATATATATATATATATATATAGACACACACACATCGTCACAGCAATGCGACGAGAGGTAGCGGACATTGACGGATCTCATGCAGCCGATGGTATTTCCCGTCTGCCTCATCTCTCTGGCACCGAACCGTGGACAACCTCGGAGACTACTTTGAAGGATGTTAAACAGCTTGTACACGTACGATACATACCCGTTTAAGTGAGCGTATACAGGTTGTACGAGAATAAAGTAATCAAACCGTGATTTTTCAAGCAGCCAAGTTGGTCTCTGTTCCTTGGCGGGCATTCCTGCATCCATACCCCATGTGGTGATTACTTTGAATCTACTTGTCTCACACTTTCACCTGTACGTAGTATATCTCCTGTGTTGGATCATTATCGGGAAGTAATTAATAGTTGTCATGACTTCTGAATCGGCCCTTATATGTGTGTGTGCATGTGTGTATATATATATATATATCAGAAATTGTAAAGTGAAAATAAAAATAAAATTAATTAACATCACAGCAAATTAAAATAACACGCAGTAATTCTGTAGAAAGTATATTTTTCTTTTCTTGGATAATGCACAATAAACAGTACAGCTTAAAGTTACTGCATGTATGAAATTTTTTCCCTTAAAAGGAAGAGCTATCTTTTAAGTGTCTCTTGAAAACCATTCACATCCTCAAAAGATTTTAAAGGGAGCGTAATATTAACATAGTATTAATGAATTTCTGTGAATTTATTTATTTATGTGGCTCGTTTTAAAAGTTTTAATTTGTTTAAGCGAATAACCTTAAGGGAGTTGCATTTGTTAAAACAATTTGTTTTGAATATGTAGAAAATTAATTAAATAGTTGCAGATTTTAACACCGACGATTTTGCAATCTTAAAAATGTAATCTACTTACCACAGTGTATTAAAAGTTACTATTTTAATGTGAAGCCACTTTTCACCCTCTTAAAAATAGAATTTTGAAGGAAAAAAAAATCTTTTCTTAGTGGGTGCCTGCATCCATAGGGGCAGCCATCCCTAAACTTGCATACTTTTGCTTCCAGCGGATTATGCTGTGCGTTGATGAGTGAGACAGTTAGTCTGTCGTCAATCGGGACACTTCAATTTTGTACGTAAAGATTTCAACACAAATATTTGCAATTGGTCATTTATTATTTCAATAAAAAGGTGATAAAATTATTTGACCCGGTGTTAAATACTTCAATCCTGAGATTTTTTTATTTTTGAAGCCCTAATAATCTGTCAACTTTTGTGAAACTTAACGCTGATAACCCTACATAATATAGTCAAACTCGTAAGTGGTATACTTCACAAACCCCATCTAACTGCCAACTGTTAGTGTGAATGTTTCGATCAGTGTTAGTTGTGTAGTTTACATTAGCAAAAATATTTCAGGCGATTAACTGTACAAATGAAATTAATCTTCTCTCTCTCTCGTAATAATTTTTAAGTAAAAAAAAACACTCTAAAATAAATTATTTGCACATTTACTATATTAGCTATACGTAGAGTGGAACGGTAAAGTTGCTACCGTTCCTACATTTACTAAGTAAACAGTCAAATGCTTAGGACACTTCCCAACTTTGTATAGTAACGACGTTAAACATTCCATTTAGATAGCCAGATGGGTGGTATTATTTCCATACAATACAAGTGTTAAAAACTACCAATTCAGTTTAGGATGTTCAACAGAATTTTTTTTTTTGAGTGAATTTAATTTTAATTTCTTTAAATTGCTGTCTGAATGGTATGAATGATCTTTTTTGACGCCATAGCAGGATTCCGGTTTACCGTTTTAACAGCTGAATTTTTCGTATTGTTTTTTCACGTGCCAANTTTTTTGACGCCATAGCAGGATTCCGGTTTACCGTTTTAACAGCTGAATTTTTCGTATTGTTTTTTCACGTGCCAAAGTGAAAATGGGTTTTTATAAGAGCAAGTATCGGAGATTTTTCCATAGAGAGATAATGTAATTCGGCTGAATTGTAAAAATCAACAATTCATGTGCCCTGCGGTGATAGACTATGTAGTATTTTCTTTGCTGTAATTTATCGACACGATGTGAAAAAGTCAGTCCTCCGATTTTTTTTTTTTTACTTTTTTTGCATTAAGTGACTATACTGTCGCAATTGGCCTTTCCTTAAAATGTTTAGTCCTCTTAATTAAAAGCACCAATTTTTTTCTCCTGAGTATTATTCTGAAAAGTATAAAAAAGTCATTGGCATTTGTTTTTTTTAACTACATCTAAACTACCTTGCTGCGCTGTAGTACACACATCACTAACAGTAAAGTTAAATACCTCACACACTAACATTACTTCGTAGCGAAAAGCAGAAAAAGCGAGTCGCAAGAAATATGAAGGGTAGTTTCCCTCCCTTTTTGTTTTCGCCATAGTTTTATTCTGCATCTAACTTTCATGTGAACGAAGCTCGTGGAGGAAAAGTTATCGTACCATGAACTTTCTTTTAAGTNTTTATTCTGCATCTAACTTTCATGTGAACGAAGCTCGTGGAGGAAAAGTTATCGTACCATGAACTTTCTTTTAAGTGCTGCACTAAAATCTTAAAAGAACGGATACGACAAACAAAATAATGTTCCAGAAAGTAGCATTGGGCACTTTAATTGCACTGGTGCAAAAAAAAAAAAAAAGGTTGTGCGCGGCTCAACTAACTTAAATTTTCATATACAGTATTTTCAGTTCTTTATTAAATTNAAAAAAAAAAAAAGGTTGTGCGCGGCTCAACTAACTTAAATTTTCATATACAGTATTTTCAGTTCTTTATTAAATTCCGACGCTACTGTTTCCTTTCTCTTTTTAATTTTATAGTTCGGTCGATTCTGTTTTCTCGACCAGCCGTCTGTCTGCGCTGAGTAAGCGTTGGGACTTACGTCCCGTCATATAGTTACATCTGTTGGCAGGATTGGTGTCTGTAATAGTTGGATTTAGGGAATTGTAGCAAAATACATTGTATTTTATGAAGCTAAACGTAATGTTAGAGTTATTAAACATACCATTCAGTCTGAAAATATACATTCTGAGACCATAACCCTAACCGAATAATCAAATATAATTTCCCAGCTAGTTTTTAAGGGGTTAGTATACATTCCATCGTCGATTTTTCTTAAAAACCTTTGTAATTAAAATTTATGACCAGACATAAAAAATCAAAGCTAGACATGACATAAAATACCACTTAATGATGTACGGTTTAAATTATACCTGTATCTTCCCACGTGGTATTAATATTATCAAATAATTAGGAAATATTTTATAACTGTTACAGATGTGAAAGTAATCATGTAAGAAAANCACGCAGTACTCTGCGTTTGACGACGTCGGACTGGCTTTTCTCGGATGCTTCCCGCCGCACATCCCGTTTGACGGCCTCCAACTGAGGTCGACGTCGTGATGCATTCTCGATCCTCTACTGACTCCGGCTGACTGACTGACTGCTCGATCCGCGACTGACTGATTCGACGTCTCTCCACTGACTGCCCTGTTGCTCCCCCCTTCGTGTGAACAGTCTTTACTGGTATGCATCCTGTGACGATGCGTCACAGTTAAAATGCGTGGCCAGTGGAAAACTCCTGAGGGTTTGTGAAGACACATACTCTTCTACATCACAATCTATGTTTGTAACTGGAATATTCTTGTTAGCTGTTAGCGGCAGGTCGAAGACAAAATAACCGACACAAAGAAACACTTATGTATTCATATTTTGTTTTTGTGGAGACGAGAAGACGGGAAGGGGGCATCTTTCGGTATAATTCACCTTCGTGTTGTCATACACGGCATACCACGCTCGTAGATGCAATCAGCGCAACTGCCGTATTTGTGTAAAACATGCATTTGGTTCACAGAAATCCCCTCCTTTTCTTTACGGGGTAGTGCGTTTCACCCCACGCAATTTAAAATGAGTTCAGCAACTTCAAAAATTATAAAATTTTAATATTTTTAAACACTTAACAAGAACTCACCCGAATTCCAGACCACAGGTACATTGCGCTGGGTTTTATTTTGTTACGTAATTATTTCTTTCCCGTTCTTAATTTTTTTTACTGTATGGGGAGGGTGTTTGGGAGGAATATTCTGCCAACCCCTCTCGTCGCCAAATTTAACCCTCGCCTGCTCTGCAGTGCTAAGTGAACGTGCGCCTGCTTGATAAAGGGTTTGCCGGGGGCGGGAGGGGTGATGCAGAAATAAATAATGAAGGGCGAGAATTTCACCGGGTGTATTCGTGGGGGGTTGATGGAGGGGGGAGGGTGTATACTAGTGCTTGTTTAGTTATTGCGCGAGTTGGTGCCACAGCAACCCAGAAGATGGCGCCCACGCTGGGGCAACCCTAGAGGGGTGGGGTGGGGTGGAGTGACGCAGGGTGAACTCGGAGGGGAACACAGCGGTATAAAATATTCCTCCAGAAGATTCGTTTCCCCCCGCCCCCTCACAACAAACCCGTCGCCACATGGCCCAGGCGGCACCCGTGGGCAGGATTTGCATAGGCAAACGTCAGCCGTGGCGCCCCCTGCAAGACTTCTTCTTATTCTTCTTCGCCGTAACTTTTCCTTCCCGCCTCTTCCCACCCCCCTTCCAACTTTCAGCGCCTTAGTTTCGCACGCCTGTGTGTTTTCTTCTCTTCTTCTTTGTTCGTGTTCTTCTTACCCCTCTGCCCCCCCCACTTGCACAATTTTCCCTCAGCTCTAGCAATAGGTTTTTTTTTGCCCCATCCTTCCCTTCGGCGCTACTTGTCGGCGAACCCTTGCACATCTTGCGAAAACTTCTTTGTAAAATTTTTTGTATTTACCATTTCACTGAATAAGGTTTGTGTCTGTCCCCCCTTCCCTTTTCATTTTTTTTTTATCTCCACTACATATTTTGGGCGAAAGGGAGATGCGCAACATGCAGATTTGTAAAAGAAAGAGTCCCGAATAGATACGAGTTCACATTTACTGTTCCGGTGTTGTTGATAAAAACGACTTCCCTTTGTATAAAATATGGAGGTTTTAATGTTTAAAACTATTCTCAGTTAATATTTTTGTAGTTAGAAGTACAATAAAAGTAGTTATATTTTAACTTCTAGTATAGAGAACGTGTAGCTCGTGAACACTATGGATAAACATGGGTAACGCATTGATACTCGCTCAACCATAAAATAGCGAGGAATACACCGTAGAATGTCAGAACGTAAAAAAAATCATACGTANGCATTGATACTCGCTCAACCATAAAATAGCGAGGAATACACCGTAGAATGTCAGAACGTAAAAAAAATCATACGTAATTATGTACCATACTAAGCCTGAAGATAAGTGTGGCCACTATTCACTCGAGGACACGATACTTTAAACACTTCTCACTCACACCCGGGCCGCAAGAGCACTCGAGAATACTGCGGTCAAACAACCGCTTATACTGTCAACTCCAGCTGCACACGCTAGCAAAATGGCGTGACCGGTTGCCGACACGTTGGAACGCCGTTCGCCAATCAGGGCCCGGTAAACTACTGGCCACGCGCTGAATACGCTTACTGTACTGCAAACACGTGATTTGTTGCCGCAAAGAGAAAATCATTTACATATCGACCACCACAAAGTAGGCTTGCCAGAAACATAATATCTGTTTGATCTATATAGTAATGACTATTATTATCTTGCATTGCATTTTCGTTACAATACTTCCGCAGACGTCTTTGTGGTAATATCAGTTTAAACTACAAAGAAAATTGTGCTCTGAAAAACAACCGTGATTAGATCAAATAAAAACTTTACAAATCTTTCAAAATTATATTCAATAAAAAAAAAATACTACGGAACTTCGAGACTCGAACCCGCAACCCAGTTTTTACTAGTATATCACCCTTCACTAAACGGCCACTTTCTCTTATTATGCTCCATATTTTTTTTATACGTAAGTTGACATGGGTCAGAGTATAATGTCACCGCATGGGAGGAATTGAGGTTAGTGATTTCGAGAACCACTGCACTTCTGAATGACATTAGACGACTGCAGGGGAACTGTACATTTGCTCAGTTGCAATTTCGTAACTGCAGAATATAACGGTTTATAAATTTTATCGTTCAAACATTTACCTTCGGTACGAACTAATATTTCTTTGCCGTAAACAAAACCATTTTAAAGAAATTATTTTTGCTATAAAGGTGAGGTAATTTAGCCATAAAACAAAACAAAAACCCTTCGCAGCGTTCTCCCAGAAGCCCCGCGCTGTCAACCGGCAATTGGGAACGTCCACTTGAAATTAAACTACAAGCCATTTCGTCCCTGTGTAATTATCTATATTGTACCCTTGCGGTAACATTGGCACGCGTCTGCCTGTGGAATAAATACCTCACTTATAAATTCTGATCCACAGATGAAAGCGAAAATTAGAAACTGCAGTGTAACGCGCGTAAAACGCCCCGGCTCCTCTAAACCACAGGGTCCGCAGTGGCGTAACGGTCAGACCACCCGCCTCCCACCCAGCTGAACCGGGTTCTATTCCTGACGGGTCGTTCCCGGATTTTCGCACGTGGGAGTCGTGCCGGACGATGCCACTGGTCGGTGAGTTTTCTCGGGGACATCCCGTTTCCCCCCGCCCCTTCATTCTGGCGCTGCTCCGTAGTCACCTCGCTTCACCCTCATCGGCTCTCAAGACCTCGCGGTGTTAAGAGCCGCCCAAATCCCATCACGCACACGTCACTCTAAACCGCAGTTGCGAAACTGGCGTGCATGTCCTTACGTCGAGCACCGTGCAGGCGACCTAATTGTTTTCCTATCTGAAAAGTCTGTAATAAAATTTGATTCAATTGCCTATGTTTGTTTATCTATTTTAAAGGCGTAGTTTTATTTTCTATCGGGCATCTCTTGCAGGAGTCTCACAACTGTCACTCTACCTGGCTATATATTTCACACGTTACCTGGCCGGTACATGCAAACTGCCTCTTGACAAACTGCTAATCGGGTCGTGGGTAATATGGCCGAGATCAGAAGTAGGTTCAACCAACGAATGAACAAACCATTAATTGTCAACTATATATCATGCGTTATGTGTGACGTTAGTTCTCCTACAATATGCAACAAATAATAAAACAAAACAGTAAAAGAAAGCTACCCCACTTCTCGACGGCTAGTGGCGCAACAATACGTCCACCCAGCACATCAACCTGCTCCTCACCAGCTCATTGAATATTTGAACGCTTCCACAATCTCTTGCGATCGCAATTAAAATTAACATGTCTGTGTACTTACTTATTACCATCCGTGCGCTGCTCACAGCGACAACGTAATATTTTAAGAAACACGTATCTTTTTTCAGGACCAATTATTATTTCAATGTGAGAAAATAATAGTAAGGAAAAGATTTGAACGTTTGCCCTTTTATTATATATATATATATATATATATATATATATATATATATATATTTATACACACACATACGCACACTTACACAGTGAAACTTAAAGTTAAATACTTTTCCGAATTCATCGTAGACGTCGGTAATTTTTTTTTATTTCTGTGTTATGCTTTAAACGAATTCGAATTATAGTTAAATCAAGCTAAGTAGTTCCGGCAATCCGGAAGGCCGGGTAGATATTCAGTATCATAGCGGGCGGATGTGACGAAATTTCGATGCAACGATACAACTCACCCCTTCCCGAAACTACGTCATGAAACTCGGCAATTAGCGGCGTGATGACGTCAGCCGACTCGTTTAGCATCACCCCCCCCNACATATACGCAAGCAAACAATGAAGTGTTTGTACGCGTATGTCGTTGGCGGTGGAGTTGGGACTCTCCGAGTGGTCGTGGTTGTACTGTTTGTCGGAGAAGGGAGAGGGTTGAAGGGATTTAAAAAAAAAGGAGCTCGACGCGATGTCAGAGGTGACGCGCGCTCCTAGAATGCTAATGTTTGCGTAGCGGGGTTGGCGCGGACGACCTGCCCCAACTCATCTCCCTCCTTGTTAATGAGGAGGGGGTATCTCTTGGTGGCCGCGATGCTGCAGCCGCACGCACCACCGCAAACAAAGCAAGAGTCCGCCCGGGGGGCTGTGTTTGCCCCGCTCAAATACTCCGGCCGATTAGTTTGTGCGGCTTGTCTCTCTCTTCGGGTGTGTGCGTGAACCCGCCACCGGGATCTCTTAGACCGACGTCGAACTTCCGGTCGGGCTGGCTTGATTGTCCGGGTTTCGCGTCCCGCCGATCGCCGTGACTACCCGGTGTCCTTTGTAGCGGCTTCCGGCGGGGTCATCCCCCGGCATTAAGGCGACTCGTGTTCCTCGCTCTCATCTGCGTGATTAAGGCTGTTGCCTGGTTCAGGATTTGTTATATGAAAATACATGTTAATTAAATTTTTTTTAAGCCAAGTTGGAAGATACAAACCTGAAAATTAAAACCATGCGTGAGAAATGATGCTCTCTAGCTCTGCATCGAGGCAAATATAACAATTTGTTTTTCAGTAATGTTTGGTTTAATTATTAAATTTTCTGATCTTTCCAAGAAACTGGTTATACGTTAATGTTACAAAAGGCTTCGATAGCAAAGAAGCACATATTTTTGTGCTCAAAAAAGGTCCCTGGTGGTATATATCTATCTTTAACAGGAACGCCAAAAAAAAAAAACAGAATTTCATTAACATGTGTTTCCCTATACCAAATTCCCAACCAGGCAAAAGCCTTGAGCACAGTAGCTATGACAGCGCCAAAGACGGCAGTGCCGCCCATAAACTAAGGCCGAGTCCCATTCATGGAGGGAAAATGGGGGAGAGTGCGCACCCGAGGTGCTCAGTAAGTAGCCACCACGCGTCCGAAAAATGGACTGCTTTTCTGCCGGCACGACTTTCATGAACTACGTGGGTAGTTTTTCAGGTTAGACTGCTGGTTATGTAAGCAAGTGCTCTGGCATGTTTGTACACTTCCTCTAACAAGTTTTTAGTCCAATAAGATTGAACTCAAATCGGTGAAAGTATGTATTTTCTTAGCATAAACGGGCTTGTATTTCGAAAATTAAGATACAATCAAACACGTTCATTAGTGGGTGTTGAACACGTGACTTCGACGGTTGTATTGGTGTGCGGTAGGTCAATGTTGGGCACATGCGCAGAAGACGATAATCGGTCTCTCTTCATATTTAGTCTGTGGCCCCAGCTCGTCGAGAGAGTACTCTCTGTTGTCCCGACTCGAAGTAGGGAGTAGAGAGTGATCGATGATAGATTGTCACATAGCACTATTTTAACTGTACCATAGTTGGAGTTGAGGTTTTTACAGAGTACAGACGATAATCGGTGTCTCTCACATTTAGTCTTTTGCCCCAACTCGTCGAGAGAGTACTCTCTGTTGTCCCGACTCGAAGTAGAGAGCGCGAGAGGGAGAGTGAACGATGATGAGCTCTCGATGCACACTCAAACCCTTTGTGGAAGCCATGTTGCTTTTAAGTCTGGCATCTAACTTATTTAACAGACATATAAATGTTGTGTATCCTGTAGTGTTGTAAATATTCTGTCTACTTAAGGCGATCATTCCGATTGTGAAATGCGTAATACCTGCAATATCCCGTGTGATATGGAACACAAAGAAGCGTGGTGTTATTACGGTCATGTTTCGTTTGTGCTTCGCGCACGATATTTAAGTTTTTGACCACATGGAAAAATGTAAAATCAAACCTATATTTTTATTATCGTGTCATAAAATGATTGGGTTTCCGCTGAAAGTCTCATAGAGGCGCGTTGTCGACGGTAAGACTGCACGCCAGTTCAGTGCTTTGCGCGTAGAGGCAGTGAGAGACTTAATGCTCATGTCTCTGTCGCCCCTAACGCTCGCACGCTTTTAGGCCTCTGTAAGCAAAATTCCTTCAACCAGGCGGCCACCTTACTTGTTTGTAAAGTAGCAACGGAATCTTTTGTTGTTGCAACCAAATTATTTTGTTGTTCTTATTGGTTTGCCCCAAACAAAGATTTGACTGTGCAACGAATGATCTGTTTAGTTCTACGTATATTAAAATGTTTCGGTTTTTATTTAAAACTGTAAGTGAGCCCGATATCTGATGCTATATAGCCTCGCTTCCGTGTGCTGCCCCCTAGCAACCTTAGCTAAAGAGACTACGAATAAGAATGGAGTGTTCTTGAATAAATACGTTTCACACACTGGACAATGTATGCAAACAAATATTTTAAGTTTTACAGCTATGATTTTTATTTTCGTGTTGACCTTGTTTTATTACGATGCTTATGCCCTTATTAAGCATCGATAAATGCAATAACAAACACCGTTACTACACTAACTGTCTCAAGAAACGCAAACAAATTCTGGAGATGTATTTTCGAACGAAGGCATTCAAATGAGTAGTAAAACTTATATGCAGAGTCGATTCAACAAAATATTTTGTTGGCCCAACACAGAGGTTTTGTTTATTGAAACATGTATTTTGCTAGGCAAACAAAATTCATTTGATTTATTTTCATTTTTCATTGGTCTTTTTTCAGTGCACGCCTTTTCGCTTCTGTAGCTATTCTGTGATACTGAGCCTAAACCAACTCTCTACTGGAGCAATGGGTAACTTCAAGTGTCGGTATGAGTACTCTAAACTCAGTAAGGTGATACTATATATTGCATGGCCAACATCTCAACAGTTCATCTTTGAGTGAACTTTAGTAATGTGAACAGAAGTTCGCTCTGCATTTTTCCTACTGGTGCACGCATTAAAGAACTGTAGGAAATGTACCTTTTGATTTAAATTTTGAGACTTGACTAATGACTCATGTAAATATCAATCACGGTACAATTTGTTTAAGAAAACTGAAGTAATATATGCAATTCTTGTACATAAATCATTTGTTTATCGCTGTGAATTGTCAGTATTTGATATGATATTAAATTAAGCAAACAAATAAAAACACGTTTTCCGAAATGTAGACCTACGTGTTTTTCAGTAATTTATCTGAGGATTTTTTTGCAGTGGTGTAGTCTGATATCACGTCCTTATATAATGTCTCCCGATGAGTTCATTTTCTTTGTTTCAAGAAGCTAAACACCAAACGCGCTGGGGTGTTTTCTTCAAAAGTGACTTCGACCTGTTGCTGTTAACATTCTCCTTTCATCGCGTTTAATTTAGATAGACCCTTACTCTGTATGACAGGTAAATGCTTGAATTATAAACAGGGACACCTGCTTATCGCGAAAAGATTCCAGGGCAAGTTGTGTTCCAACGCTCTTTAGTTCAGAATCACTTTCGTGATTGGATCGTTTGAATTGTTAAGCGTCTGATCCGTCTGTCACGGACGGTCAGTATCGGATAAACTTAATCCTGATTAGCTCACTCACGTAACCGGCTCTCTTCACACAAAGACAAGCGGCCAGTAGTCAAAGTAAGACTGCAAGTATGCCTATAGCATATTGAGGTCTAGCCTCCGCATAAATCTTTTCGCGAAAAAAAAAAAACAGGCGTGGCGTATCGCTGAAAAAAAAAACGACAAACTCAGTTTATCCATCGCAACTAGTTAATGCCTTCTATTTTCCTTTTTACATTATCTATTTTCTTGTCTAATAAATCACTTAAGTAAATTATTTGGCTATTTACACTTTCGTTTTCACTTTCTATTACACTTTATTGTGTGTATTTACGGTTTCATTTACACTTTCCGTCATACAACTAGCAAAGCTCCAGGAATACATGCTGCTAGGTAGCATCGACGAGCAGGTGCAGGTTTTTTCCCGAGCTGATCATACACTGAAGAGCAAAAAAAAAACTGGTACACCTGCTAATATCGTGTAGTCCCCCC
>NQII01001184.1:680145-722736 GCA_002778355.1 Clitarchus hookeri | reverse complement strand
GGTCCGTCAAACGGCGTGTCGGAACAAAAGCGACCACGTAGCCCCGTTCCCGGAACCGCCGCGAAGCTGTAAAATGACGCGTTGTCGAAGCTCATTATTACCCCCGCGGGCGCGGAGTAGGGGTTGGGTTTTGGTGGAGGCGGTGGTACCTGATCGGAATACTTGGGCAATTAGTAATTTTTCCATTCGCCGTCGCTGTGTGGCCGGTACGTCGAGTAGGGAGGGGGGGTGGTAGGTTGGAGGGAGTTGTAGCGTGAGCGAAACCCGACACCCAGGCGACGGGACAAAAGACCGCCCGGAAACAGTACACCCCTAGCAGGGCTGGGAACCCCCCTCCACCCTCCTCCACGCACCAACAACCCTGTCCGCAGGACCCGGCCTCGGGAACGTTTTAATTAATGCCGCAAATCGTCCGCGGAATACGCTACCGCTGCCCTCCGTTCCTCGACCCGTAGCAAAAGAAACAAAAACGAACGAGCGCGCCTGTCTCTCTTTCTCTCCGCTCGTAATGATAAAGCGGGACTGTGTGTACTGTGCCAGTACGAACGGGACACTAGAGCAAACACAGTTGAAGTAGAATAACCGTGTCGGAACCGTTTTTTTTCTGCAATGGAAGATAAAGGACGACCAGGAATAAAACGTGAAGATTCCACGTCGCTTCGTCACGCAAGTGCCTCCACACTGGCCGTTGGAAATAGTTGATCCGTCTTTGGTCTTCCGGTGCATGGCCGTTGGTGTAGGCTATTCACGGTACAGTATGCACTTTCTGAGGCCCTATCTTTTCGAATAAAAGTCAATAAATATATTTTATTGTAGTCTTGGACGTTAACTTTCGGGTCAGGTGAAATATATACACTGTGTTTATTACTAACATGGCAATCTTTCTTTTAAAAATTAGTGGAAGGATAAAAAAAATGGCTTACAAGAAAAAGTAAGTAGGGCCTCAAAAGTGCTCACTTTACCGTCAGCAGCCTATTGGTGGGTGACGAAGGGGGACCTCCCCCCTCCCCCCAAATTTTAACAATGGGCCATCCCTCCCATTAAATACTGAAATTTTTATACTTATGGTGAACAAAAAATAATTTATAAGATTTAAAGTTTTCGGCTTTCAGAGGTCTCAGCATTATTTTCAACATGTGCTTAAAATGCCCCAGTCCTAACAACATTGACGTGTTTTTTTTTGTTAACGACACAATTTTTGTAGGAAAATTCGTCAGAATTCGTTTAATATGGCAACATATCGATTGATTACTGCGTTCTTTCGTGATGTTTCCTTTTCAGATATTTGTCTGTGTAACATTTTTCCTTGGCGCGAGTTGTGTGTTCGCCGTGACATCGTGAGAAATGCGTGACTGGTTGCAAAGATGATTTACAAGTGACAAGTGAACAAGTAAGTGTACTAAGGTCCATTGTGCTTATTAGGTGAACTGTAGATACATTCGTGGTACCCAACAAATCTATTTAAGGCGACAGCCAATTCTTGATACGTTCATGACCCGCTTAACGGACTGAATAATGAATACGACTTGATGAAACACTCCATTCCCTCTTATTCCACTCCAAATCTGTCCATTTTCCAAGTGAATGCGACCCCTCCCCCCATTTTTTTCTCCGTCAGTAATATACACCTACCAAACAGCTGTGTTCAAGAGCTTCTTGTATCGAGTTTTTTTCGTAGAAATTATTTTCTGTTGTTACTCATCTTCGTTCACGTGTCTAAAAAAAAATGCTACCTAACTTTGTGTCAGTTAACGCACGCGTGTAAGCCCCTAACGTACGCATGCGTATCTTTAGGAATAAGCAAATTTCGCAGCTTCTGTGGTCCATAGGCTAGACTCCACAGCGTTACTCTTGCTCGATCCTAAGCTGTTTGGTATGTGGACATTACCCCAGTGAGTAGCCATTTTTAAATCAGACCAGACAACACGGGATTCACTCGTCGTTTTATTCCAGTTTTGGTATGGACTTAATAAGTTCTCCTGGACGTGTCTAAATAACAGTAAAATGGTAGCCGTAACTCAAATGTATTCGCGTTGAAAGTTTAGCCTCGTAACTAAAATTTATTCATAAAATTTTCGCGTCCTTTTGCAATTGCTGACTAACATTTCCTCTCGTGGGGCCGCGGTGGCTGAGCGGTTAGCCTGCTCGCCTCCCACCAAGGCGAACAGGGTTCAATCCCCGGCCGGTTCTCTCCAGATTTTCGCAAGTGGGAATCGTGCCCGGGGATCTCCCGTTTCCCCCACCCTTTCATTCCGGCGCTGCTACATACCCACGTCAATCACCCTCATCGGCTCTCAAGACCTAGCCGTTAAGAACCGCCCGAATCTCTTCACTCACTTACTTTCCTCTCGTCCCTTATAGTTACAACACAAACATCAAACTTTAGTACACAAAGGCGAAACAGCTGCATGCACCGCGAGATCCAGACGCACGTGCCAGCAAACAACCTATCGTCACTGGCTAGGAACATGTCGGCGCGCAGTTCGCCAATCAGCGATCAATACCTTGCTCGCCTACCGGCAGCTCAACGAATAGGATGTACCGCAGCACACGGCGGCCAGTCAGACACAAGGGCCGTTTCCAGTGCCTCGCGCAGCCAATCAGGAAATGGGCAACCCCCACGTCGCAGAATAGGTGCTATGAGTTGAGATGGCATGACAGTTCCTTTGATACGAGCGTACCCGTTCGCTGATAAGCTGCGTGAGGTTCTGTAAGCGGGTATCATGTCCGAGTGGTTGTTGCCGTGCACTGAGAAAAATATTTCGTTGCAGATATTGTCTATTCGCGGTTTCTTCACACTTTTAGAAATCAAACCTTTGAATAACTGCCCCAAGTATTACATGTTTGGTTATTTCCTAAATATACCACGTACCACAACCATTTTATACTTCTGTTAACATAAAAATTTCTGATTTTTGGTTAAATTTAACGCTTACTTATATTTTATCTATTAGTTATAATTAGAGACCAGACAAATTCGCGAGTTCAACGACCTGCAGGCTAGACTCTCCAGTCTTATGTGCAGATACGCTGATATCAACCGCACATTGGATGTCTTCTGTCACAGTAGAAGGCGACGATTGGGCCAGCCTTCTCCAGGAGGTGTCAATCACCGTGTGTAACAATGGCAAAAGTTTTATAAACACGCGTGTTTCGAATTCTAGCTTGTCCAGAAATGAATCCGCGAATTTTTCAGGTCTCTGGTTATAATATCAGATTTGTAAATAATATGATTAATGACGGTGAGGAATCAGGTGTGTTGGTAATGCGTATAGTAAGAAATAATTCTTATGCGAATATTATTACAATGTGTGCGCACGAATGCGATGCGTTGTCCCTTTGGTGAAATTTGTTATATTTGGTTAAGCTTTGTTTGCATAAAGCAGAGTAATATCCTGGAATAATAACTTCAGCTGGTTTTCATATAAGTTGGAAGTTACCGTGAATGGACTATAACAAGTAAATTTGCTTCGAAATTACTGCTGCTGCTGCTCCAATCGTAAGTATTCGTTCCTTTGAACCAAATAAATTATTTTAAAATAATTAGTTGTGCCGAACAATTTTTTGGTTGTTCCAACACCATCTATGTGCGTTTATACACACACCTATTTTATAAGTAAGTCCAGCTAATCGATTTGGTTACATTAAACATTATAAATTTAATTGTAGAGTTCATTAAATATTTCGTTTGTAGTGAATAAGCGTTTCGTTATTTGGGAAAAAAATCTGATATGTATTACTACAGAATTCGTTGTGGCAACAAAATCACTGGGTCCAGTACTGGCATTTCTTTGGATGGCTGTAAGATAATCGGCGTCATTTCACTGACTTTGTTCGAAAATACGTCTCGAAAGTTTGTTTGTAATTTTCTTGGCGATTGGGACAGCAACAGTGTTTGTCGGTGTATTTATTGATGCTTAATAATGGTATAAACAATCGTAATGGAAAAAATTTCATCCGTAAACAATAAAGTAAAACTGTAAAATTTTTGAAAACCCTTATTTACGAACATGTCCCGTATTAGAAAATTATACAATTAAAAAAGTTCGCATTTTTCTGGTAGTCACGCTAGCTCCTAAAACGGTAGCATGTAGTCGCGAAGTTTTCTGGTTCGTAATTCGACCGTACTTTCACTTGCGTACGGTTACCGTAACTGATTAACATACTTAGAAACGTACAAATATTTATTCGTCACAACCAAATATTACAAGTTTTTGGCAAATATGAACAACTAAATAATTTAGTTTCAGCAACAAAATATTTCATTGCCTAAATACAAATAATAATTTGGTTGCCCCGAACAAACATTGTTTTATTCAACAAAACCTTTTTCTCGGTGTGTTGCGGAATGTCTCCTATCGGTTGAGCTGTCATCTGTCTCGTTAGTATCCAGACGCTTGTTGTCCAATGACGTTGAGCCTCATTGCTTGTCAGTGAGGCCATTCTTCTGGCGCGTCAGTTGCCGGAGTTCCCGATACACTGGTTTGGCTGCTAGATATAGCCAACATTTAAAAAAAAAATTCCAAAGAGATACTGTATGTGCGTTTTTTTTGTGCCTGATGTAAACAAAATGCATGAAACTTGAAGAATATAATTCTTCAATGACTTTGCGGCATAAAGAAGCGCGCGGGGTGAATTCAGAACAGTTTTTTTTTATAACAGCTAACCATCACAATTTTTCTTCCCACATCAATATATCATCATCTTACATTAGTTCCACAAGGTTTACGTCACACAGTATATGCACAGCAGCTTCTAAAGTCAGCCCATCTACTTCTGCTTAATCATCTTAAAACTTATCTATATTAAATTGAACACCGTTTGTCGTATATCACTCACAATTTTGTTGGTATCTGTGATGGAGTTTTCTAGTATTAAGTACGAAGATTGACACATTTCAGCAAATAAGTTACTAACGTAGGTTACAAAGAACTTTTTAGTCGAAAACTTTGTATATAAATCTCAGGGCACTTGGAATTTTTAATATTTGTAACAATGTGTGACTAAAATAGATTATTCAAAACTGCAAAATAATATCTTACATGAATGAACACATCATATTGATGTGGAAATAACTTTTAAAAGTCAGGGACGGTTTAACACTGCATTTTAAAATGATATCCACATAAACGTTTTATTCTCAGGAAAACCGCATTTTCTTTTCTACAACTAGCGAACACGATTCGCCCATGCATGTTGCGGGAGCCAAACACATCACCTCACAGTTTTTTCAAGAAGGCACCGTAGCCTCAAGAGTTCGAGAAGACGTGGAGAATGTTTCGATATGTGTGAGAGTTCACCGTGTTAGGTGTATCGCGTCAAAGCCTAGCTTGATATTTTTGTAGGAGAATGGTAAGGGGGCAGCCATATGCACGCATCACGTAACCAGACTCTGGAGAAGTTAATGCGCATTTTATGGCCAGCGATCACTCGGTCACTGGTCCAGCGGTTCGCCAATATTGGCTACGTGCTGGTCGGGTAACGTGTACACATAATAGATGTTGCAGCGTTACTCCGCTGAGGTTACCCCTCAGGACGTGTCTCCGGGATTACCGAGCCAATAAAACGTGGAGCACACCGTACTTTAATATGTACATAGACCATTAATTATCGACCCTGCGACCCGCAGTAAATTTATCGCATTGAAACTTTAATTTTCGCCACAGATGCTTTTAACTTTCCGAAACTTCGTTCCGGCCAATTAAATTTTTTTTTCGGATTAACCAATTAAAAATAATACAAACCCGTTACTACATACATTTTAACGTAAATACCAACCAAACAATGTTGCAATAATATTGGCAGTGAGCTTGAAAAAATCCTTTGTGTATAACAGCAATTTTCTATTACAGACGTAACGCATGAATTAGTGGTAAATATAGCTGGAATTTTTTCTCTTTAACACGAACCAATGTAATATCTGGAGTAATTTATTGATCAGAGGAGTTCAGTGTATCACTGTCCGTGTACTGATATAGGTTGTTTTCGTATAATTGAGCACTTTTGAAAGCCCCGCTTAAGATATGTTTACTACCGCTAAATGTACAATTAATGTTTCCATGTGCCCGTTCACTTTATTCATGCGCCCATAAAGTGAAAATGCGAAACATTTATATTAAAATGATAGTTTCTGCTCTTATGTACATACAACCAACATAAATTTAATTCAATTGGTTCAATTTCCACAAATTTAAACATAACCTGTCAGTAGGATGCTGAGACATAGAACTACTTTTCCTAATTCGCTGCCAACTTCGCCATGAGTAGTATGGTCAGAGCTTACGCTGAAACATATGCATATGTATGGGCGGTGACATATTTCAAAGGTTGATTTGAAGAGCGCTCAAGTAACTTCGAACAGTCTCTGCCTGACATAAAGTCGATCGTTGCAGTTAACTATTTATAAGTGGCAAAATAATGAGCATTTATCAAGAAAAGAGGAAGTACCAAAACTTCAAATTTCTTCAAGCTCCATAGCGAGCCTTCTATTTTTTTTTGGCCTACTTTCCGAAGAAAAGAAAAGACGCGTTTACACGGGTCAAGTTTAGTGGCGTCGACTACTTGAAGACAGGCTACTTTTCTGGTAATGCCCTTGTGTAAACGGTGTGGTCAAGGAAACTTTCCACTGCCTGGGAAGCGGACAGTAAGTTGGTAGAGTGTCTACTTTAGTGACCGCTTGAAGGTCACGTGACTTACTCTCCTTTGGCATTCTCCCCGTCTAAACGGCCCACTTGACTAGTTTCCTTCTAGCTGAGCGGTAGAGACCACTTGCACTTCGTTTTCTTGCCAGCCGAACACGCATGCAATTTGTGGACGCCGGTTTAGTTCTATTGATTGTAGTGCACTGTGTTCAAATTGAGTAAGTGGAGTGGGATTTACATACGCAAGTTTCAGGAAATTTACGCAAAATATGGTATATTTTGGAAAATCAAGCTCAGCGAGTATTCTAACAAACTATTAAGAGAAACTTGTAAGTGAATTGAAACAGGTGGGTTCAGATGAAGCAGTTTAAAGTTTGCGTAAAATAATCGAAACCATAAGAACTTTATACCGGCAAGAACTGGTTAAAGTTCTGAAATCTGAGAACAGTGGGACAGAAACCGATGACATCTATAAACCAAAATTTACGTGATTTAAATCAGTCGACGCATTTTTGACAGGAGTTATAGTAACACGGCCATCTAGTTCCACAATGGTAAGTGCACTCTGTAATTATGCATATGTATACCAATTGTTATTGCATTAGGGTTCTATAAATTTCTTGTATTTCGTATAATGTATAAAAAAAAAGTAATGATTCACATGTTTGGTAGTTGCTATATCTGAACAACCAACTGCATGTATTACAAATACATTTATTGCAGACAGCATTTTATTCATACCTTGTTAATGTAAGAATTTAAATATCCATTTAAAAACCACACGCATGTTTACAACCACAAACAGAACAATTTAAAGTACATTTTTAATCAGTTGTTGGTGATTCGAGCCAAAAATATCATTGCCACAAACAAATAATTGTTTTACATTTTAGAAACGCGCGTAACGTGAGTATACAGATGTTTACTGAAATAATAGTTACCATGTATTGCAAAGTCTCGAAGGGTGATTTTGTTTTGTTTATCAATACAGTTAACTTGGCATAGTTGACGTTGTAGTCACTAAGTCCCGATGTGTTAGTAGTGTTGCCACAATTAGCTTCACGCGTTTGTAACACGCGCCGTTTTTTAGTCAATTTCTATCGTTTTCATTTGCCAAGGCACACTTCCTTCTCCCGAGAAGTAATCTGCATAATGTTCTCTTCAAGCAGCAGCAGTTGTTCGATCCAACCCGTGCCACAGATGGCAGTTCAACATTCCAAGCACGCCAGGACCCTGGCTGAGTTGTTCCTGTGTTTTTGTCTTCAGTGTCCACTGATCCAAATGGAAAGTGTTGGCGGTGATGTCAATCGCNGGCTGAGTTGTTCCTGTGTTTTTGTCTTCAGTGTCCACTGATCCAAATGGAAAGTGTTGGCGGTGATGTCAATCGCAGCCAGTTGTTGTAACGTGCACGATGCTTTTGTTATCAGACACGCTGTTGAAGGCCTCACATCTATGGGTTTTTCCAAATACACGAAAACGTGATGCTAATACACCAAAAGCGTTCTGTGCCACCCTTCTTGCTCGAGACAAACGGTAATTATAAATGCGCTGATTTCTGGTGAGCGCAGACCTGCTGTAAGGTTTCAGCACATTTTCCCTCAGAAGAAAGGCATCGTCACCTATGATAAAGGCATCGTCACCTATGATAACCGCCCCCTCTGACAATTTATATAACTCTTATTTAGCATAGTATTATTGAGTTTAGATTCACGGAACACGGTAGCATCCCCTGCCCTTCCATTGGCGCCAACATTCATACATCGGAAGCAGTATTCCCCATCGACGAGAGCAAATATTATTACACTAAACGTAGACCTGTGGTTAAATAATTACTAACCTCTGTTACAAGGCCATACGATGTGTATGTGCTTCCAGTGATAGCACCACAGCAAGCGGGGAAATTTCATCGAGACATGAACACATCCTGTACTTTCTTCCATTCATCTGCCTTGGCAGGGACCTGTAGGATCAGAAACAGCCTACTTGTAAACCATGTATTATCATTGTATTAATTGACATGAATATACTTTATGTAATTTCCCTTCTTTCGAAGGATGATGATGGAGAAACACACATCACTGTGGAGGAGAGAGATAACACACGTAGCAACAACGAAGCAGCCGTTGGTCCAGCTGTAATGAGCTGCTCAAGGGGGTCAATCTACTCCAACATGCTCGGCGTCACCTTCAACATTTCGCCGACCACCAGGATACCAAAGGAATAAAAAGAAGAAATCAGGTAAAGGTGCTCATAATTATGAACATGCCATTGAAAACCTGGGAGGAATAGTTGACAGCACTAAAGGCGATGAATTTGAGAGTTTTGGGAATTGTGTTGCTTCCCAACTTCGACTACTGCCGACAGTAAATGCCTTGCGCTTTCAACAGACAACACAAAATATGTAAACGCAAGAAATAATAAGGTGCCTCGCTGGAACATCCTCCACTTCTCACGTCACTCTCCTAGGAATGCCCGACTTCAACATGGAGCCATCATTCAAATCTCCAGCACTATCAGCAAGAGATAGTACCTCTGATACATCATTAGCAAATACTGCTCACCTCATCGACGACAGCATGTTCATAACAATTGCGCATTACTAAAAACATTGCATAAATATCTTTGTACAAATAAAGAATGTATGGTATGATACAGAATGTTCTGATATTCATTACTAAATTTATGCAACAATATATGCATTTTATCAGCAATTAATGTCTGTAATTTGTCAATTGACATCTATCTTCAGTTTGTTATTTGTTTTACATACTGTGTGTAATTTTGTGAGCAAGAACTATTTAATTATGGAATACATGTGTGGGATTTTTTATACCTCTATATATTTGGTTATCACATTATACACATGTAGACATACCTGAATACATATTCTTGCAGACCTTAACATATTGCTGTTAATATTTTTAGAACGAAGACATATATTGTACATTTAGGGACACGAAACTGATATTCCAACNTTAACATATTGCTGTTAATATTTTTAGAACGAAGACATATATTGTACATTTAGGGACACGAAACTGATATTCCAACGATTGATAACTCTCACCATTAGCTAGGTATCGTAGCGTTATCTCTATCTTGATGCTTTTGGGAATCGCATCTCTCATCATAGTATTTCTTTCCCTTATTTCTGTGTCTACTTTTTCGAATAATTCGTCAAATTTGTTCTTTGTCATTCTCAAATGATTTATTTAAAATGCACGATCTTCCTCTGCCAATTCTTTAAATAGAGTCGATGCTCCATACTTCTGGCTCTGTCCAATCTATGACCTCACCCAGAATCGCGGTTTTCTTTTCGTTTCCATTGCTGTTAATACATATTCACTTAAATCGTCACTTAGTTCTCGCACTATTGTTTGCACTCCAAACAGCACACCTTCCTCTTCCCCATTTCTGACTGAAAGGTCAAGTACTTGACACAATACTTGACGCCATTGCAGTCTCCGTGCAAACTGAAATCAGAGTCAATTTCTCTGTATGTGTGTGTCTANTTAACATATTGCTGTTAATATTTTTAGAACGAAGACATATATTGTACATTTAGGGACACGAAACTGATATTCCAACTATTGATAACTCTCACCATTAGCTAGGTATCGTAGCGTTATCTCTATCTTGATGCTTTTGGGAATCGCATCTCTCATCATAGTATTTCTTTCCCTTATTTCTGTGTCTACTTTTTCGAATAATTCGTCAAATTTGTTCTTGTCATTCTCAAATGATTTATTTAAAATGCACGATCTTCCTCTGCCAATTCTTTAAATAGAGTCGATGCTCCATACTTCTGCCTCTGTCCAATCTATGACCTCACCCAGAATCGCGGTTTTCTTTTCGTTTCCATTGCTGTTAATACATATTCACTTAAATCGTCACTTAGTTCTCGCACTATTGTTTGCACTCCAAACAGCACACCTTCCTCTTCCCCATTTCTGACTGAAAGGTCAAGTACTCGACACAATACTTGACGCCATTGCAGTCTCCGTGCAAACTGAAATCAGAGTCAATTTCTCTGTATGTGTGTGTCTANCGACACAATACTTGACGCCATTGCAGTCTCCGTGCAAACTGAAATCAGAGTCAATTTCTCTGTATGTGTGTGTCTATGTGTAAGACTTTACGTGTGTCCCCCCCCTCCCCCCGAACACCCTTTTTCGATTTTTAAACTCTTCAAACGAATTTATTTAAACTTGGTACACATATACTACTTAAAGGACACCTAACTTTTACAGTTTTAGATCATGCTGTGTACTTACTTTCAAAATGGCGGCTATAAAATTTTTTTGAGAGATATGTCATATCTCAGGAACCATTCAAACCGATGCAAACCAAAGTGTGTATGCTGGCAGAGCATCAGGTAAGTAACACATTTTGAGATAGATATTGTTGGTCCGCCATTTCGTAAAATAGCAGAAATTTAAAAAATTTATATTTTACATTATATCTCGAAAACTATTCAAACCAATTCTCACCCAATTTGTCATGGAAGTAATATTGTGGCAGGCCATTCAAACGAAATAAATTGAACTTGATTACAAACTTATTTTAAAAATGGTGCGATACAAATGTTTTAATTTTATTTAGTATATCTGCCATACAATTTAATCAATTGTCACCAAATTTTGTATACTAGAAACATATTATACAAGCATCATATACACCAACGAATAACCACTTTTGTCTGCTATTTCGGGACATAGCACCATATGAATAAATAAAATTACTAGGTAAAAACTCGGTAAATAATTAACCAATTCCTACCATATTTAGAAAACAATTAGTACTGATGCAGATGATGTAAAAATACGTTTTAAGCATATCAGACACTTGTTTTCAGAATGACTGCCAAATAGCAATTTTANGATGCAGATGATGTAAAAATACGTTTTAAGCATATCAGACACTTGTTTTCAGAATGACTGCCAAATAGCAATTTTATCTTAGAATGCTATATTGTGGAAACTATAATATCAATTATAACATAACGTTGTATGCTTGCAGTAGATATTACAACTATTAACTGTATCTACATATAACTTATTTTGTCCGTCATTTTGTAAGATAGCGCCATGCGAATAAAATAAAATTTTTACGTCATATCTTGGGAAAGAATAGGCCGATTCCTATAACATTTGGCACGCAAGTAGAACTGAGTCAGATGTTCTCAAATTGTATATTTTAGGCTTGCCAGACACTCATTTTCAAAACGGTGGCCATACAGCCATTTTTAGATTTGAATTCTGGCAGTAGATATGACAACTATCAACTCTATGTAGATAGAGCATCTTTTGTCCACCATTTTGTAAGATCGTGCTATGCAAATAAATAAAGTTTTTTGTCGTATCTTGGGAAACAATTGAGATATTCCTTCCAAGAGTGACAAACTAATAATACTGCAGCATATGGTGTAAACTGGTATGTTCTATGTAGGCCAGCTACTCGTTTTCAAAATGGCGGCTATGTAAATATTTTAGCTCAGTATATTTTATTAACGAAGCAAATTACAACTTAATTTTTTATGCTGACACTACCTATTACAACCATTAAATTTGTCTATGCAAAGCCTCATTTCTCTGCCATTTTGTAAGATAATCTTACCAAAAAAAATATTATTTCATCACTTATCTCAGGAAAGAATCACCCCATTGTTACCAAAATGTCGAAGATGTTGTACTGTGGCAAGCGTTAATAAATTGCTTTTTTTTTTAAAGTAGGAAACAGTTATTTTTAGAATGGCGGCTATAAAAAAAAGGTTTGTTTTGTGTGCGATATCTACGAAACTATGTAATATTTTAACTTTACTTTGCATTTTGGCAGTATACAGTCATCGAAATTGCTGCTAGATTACTCTCCATTTCTGACGATCGCCACATGAAAATTATGAAGGTTTTGTGCCACACCTCGAGGACCAATCAACCGATTCCCACCAAATGTTACACTGGAACATTTCGAAATAAATTTGTACCAAATTGTGCACACTATAAATGCTAGAGAAGGCCATGTGAACTTTCATAAATTAAATGGGTCAGGCAACGATTTTCAAAATGGCAGCCTCATAAATCATATAGTGAATTTTGGCACGCATATTAATCAATTTAACCAAATTCAACCAAAATTTTTATGTAGACGGTATACAATAGAAGCATCGTATTTAGAGCCTCATTTTCTGGCAATTTTGTACAATAGCATTAAATAAGAAAATAAAGTTTTTTTATGTCATATCTAAGGGACCACAACCGATTTTCATCGAATTCTTCACACAAGTAGCTCTATGCTAGACCATGTTAACATTTCAAAATAAAGATCCTGTAGATATTTTATGTTAGTAAACCCTATCATTCGAAAAATTAGAATGATTAAATCGGAAGTTGATACTCCGAATCCGACCTCCGTAATACAGTGGAGTGCACGCGCTATCTTTCAGTACGAGGCTTTCTTGGTTCAAGTCCTGGGTACAGCATGTGCGTATTTGTAATTGTCTCACTACTGTTGCATAAGTTTCTGGTTTCATTTCTAAAGTNAGTCCTGGGTACAGCATGTGCGTATTTGTAATTGTCTCACTACTGTTGCATAAGTTTCTGGTTTCATTTCTAAAGTGATTGCTTTCAAAGATAAGTCAAGTCCTGCTTACCAACTCAAATTTTAAGAAATTATTTAGAAATGAATTGCACGCNGATTGCTTTCAAAGATAAGTCAAGTCCTGCTTACCAACTCAAATTTTAAGAAATTATTTAGAAATGAATTGCACGCATTTTCAGGAATGTATGCTCATTATTTATATCAGTAAATTCTTGTTTTATAGGCCAATTGATTGCGCTTGATACGGTCGTGATTCTTGCTGTTTATTACTGGCTATAGAGTCGTACAGGGCATGCCCAAAGAAACGTGGTTCTATCCTGACATGAAGACACGAGTACACGCTCTTGAAGTCTAACATGCCACATAAATATAATTTCCGAAATCAAAGGCCTCTATTCTTTTGCGAAACATCCTATAACCCTTCCTGCAGTGCATGCTCTAGGCATGAGACCTGCAGATTCCAAAATATTCGAGCCAGGCTCGTGGCCGCATTAACAATCGTGCCACAGAATACGCAAGTGAGTGAGTNTGCAGATTCCAAAATATTCGAGCCAGGCTCGTGGCCGCATTAACAATCGTGCCACAGAATACGCAAGTGAGTGAGTGAGTAAGTGAAGAGATTTGGGTGGCTCTTAACAGTGAGGTCTTGAGATCCGATGAGGGTGTTAGAGGTGAGTATGAAGCAGCGCCGTAATGAAAGGGNTGGCTCTTAACAGTGAGGTCTTGAGATCCGATGAGGGTGTTAGAGGTGAGTATGAAGCAGCGCCGTAATGAAAGGGTGGGGGGAAACGTGAGATCCCCGGGAAAATCCGCCGAACAGCGGCATCGTCCGGGCACGATTCCCACGTGCGAAAAACCGGGAGTGACCCGACCGGGGTTCGGAACCGGTTCGCCTTAGTGAAAGGCGAGCAGGTTAACCGCTCAGCCACTGCGGCCCCAGAATAGGTAAGGATACGGTGGCGAAAGAGCCACTTGTACCGCGAACTCCATCTTGTAAACGCCAGTAAAATGGCGGCTCTGGTCATCAAACTATCGGAACGCCATTGGCCATTCAGCGGCCGGAACCTACTTGACAGCCAGTAGCCCCGCCAGTAGGAAACTTTCCGAAACTCTCATAAGCCATTCAGACGCACGGCTCGTCCGAGAAACTAGCGCAAGCAGTCGGTGAAGGGACTCGTCCACATCAAAGGAAACGTAAAACCATTTCACTTATGTATATCTATACGTTGTTCACTGCAAACTGAGAACTTCAGAAAACCCTGCTTAAGACCTACTTGTATGCACATAGTGTATTAGTACACCAAACGTAAGAATAANATGCACATAGTGTATTAGTACACCAAACGTAAGAATAACACTGTCGTAGGCCTGATCACTTTATCCATGCGTCCATCAAGTGAAAGTATGAAATTATTATAATAATAAGAAAACCCTACATAATTTCTAATTTTTGCATTTATGTGTTTTTAAAAAAAAACGAATTAAAGAAAATCGTTTTAATATTCACAAATCTAACACTTAATTCAACTGAAAGACGTGGAACTATTTACCTTCCGTCGTTACCAACTTAACAAAGCGCACGCCTGTCAGTGCACGCGTTCAAATATATACACGAAGTGACAGTGACGTTTCTCGAAGCTCGATTTCAAAAGTTATTGGTTTGTGAAGTCACGTGTTGAGTTCTTTGTTGTACATAAAGGATTAAGCTAAAAGAAAATTTTATCAAATATGGCGATAAAACAAACACTGGGGGCCGCGTTGGACGAGCGGCTAGACTGCCCGCCTCCCACGATGGCGAAACGGGTTCAATCCCCGGCCGGGCCACTCCCGGATTTTCGCAACTGGGAATCGTGCCGGACGATACCGATGGTCGGCGGGATTCCTCGGGGATCTACAGTTTCCCCGCCCTTGCATTCCGGCGCTGCTCCATTCTCACTTCATTTCACCCTCATCGGCTCAAGACCTCGTTGTGAAGAGCCGTCCGAATCTCTCAACTCAACAACAACTCAAACGCACGCTCCCCCATACAATATAAAAATAAAATACTGTAAATCGTTAGAGAAAATAAGGGCTAAAATTTGATTTTAAATTTATGTAGAAAGCTGTTGTTATACTAGCTTTGGAACGCGTCCTATTTTTTATGCCGGAAAGTTAAACCGGTGACAGGTGGAACACTAAAATAACATTGCATTACGAAACATTACACCCACGGTATTCGAACTCGCAACCTCATTGTCGTAAGGCTCCTTAGCTACACTAAGAGAAAAGCCAAAAAAAGAATTTTTTTTGGCATAGGGCCAAAAATATATTTAGTTGCTCCAACAAAATATTTGGTTCAGTACACAAAACTTGAAAAACCACTTATTAATTTTGTTCCTCTATTAAAATGCACAATTAAGTTAACAATGCCTCTGTGTTCGGCCGAAATAAAATAGACTGTCGGCAAACTATTTGGTTGAATCACCTGTACATATTTGTTTAGTCACTCATTTGATTGTCTTCGTTGGAAAATACAACTCGAGAGTTTGTTTGTATTTTTTGTGACAATTAGCATTGTGACAGCGTTAATTAGTGCAGTTATTGATGCTTAATGACGGTATGAACATCCTAGTAAAATATGTTGAACGGGAAACTAAAAACGAAATATGTAAAACTTGATACATCTATTTGCGCACGTTGTCCATTATTTCAAATGTATGTATTTAAAAGCATCGCTATTGCTTCAATAGTCACTTAAGCCAAGGTTGCTTAAGGCCCAGCCCTCGGTTGCAGCTGATGCGGGTTCGAATCCCGGCCACGCCTGACGGTTTTTTAAAATCAAACAAAACTGTTAAACGTAGGTAGACCCAAACAAATCTTTGGTCGCACCAACCAAATTTTTGTTTGTGGAAAACAAATAAGAACAATAAAATAATTTGGTTTCAACAAACAAAACATTTAATGGCCCCTACACAAACAATTAATTTGGTTGCACCATACCAACGTCAGTGTAGCTCAGCCGTAGATGCGTTCTGTGCACATGCAGGTATTTGAAACTTAGCAAAAGCTCGAGATAAAACGTGGTGACAGTTGCCAAGTTGAAACGAGCGAGATTGCCTCGCCAATTACGGACCACGGTCGCCGGTTCGTTCCGCCAATCAGGGTCTCTGAAACCCATCTGGTCTGGGTCAACAGTGGAAGCTTTCCACGGCACAGCATCTGACGCCTCGAGGTTACGTCCGGCTGTAGGGATGCCTCGTGACGTCCGGCAGTAGGGATGCCTCACGACGTCCGGCTGTAATGATGCCGCACGACGTCCGGCAGTAGGGATGCCTTATGACGTCTGGCAGTAGGAATGCCTCACGACGTCCGGCAGTAGGAATGCCTCACGACGTCCAGCAGTAGGGATGCTTCACGACGTCGGCATTAGGGATGCCTCACGACTGCGACGGAAAGTAGCATAAACAAGCTCCGCGCATCTTCTGTTTCCTCGTAATCTTAAGAGCTGACTATGCCGTTTTAATATAGCAATCTGTTCAAGAAAGATACAGTATTGTTTCTATAGTTTAAAAAAATGTTATACTGAAGAATACGTATATCGTTAACAGAGGGCTACTTACAGCGATTTTTGCTGGCTTTGACAATTTTGAACGTCCACATATATTTCTCCATAACTGAAGTTATACATTGACCACAAAATACGGACTTGCATTTACGTCTACAAAAAAAGATTTATTTTAAATGTTCCATAGTTTAAAAAAAAAATGTTAATAGACATAACTGCTCACAGTGAGACCAGTGTGACTACTAGGGAATCCCCTTAAGGCCTCGTTTCCAAAGCATCGCACGAACAATCACACGACCGACCCGCCGCTACATCAAAGGCCTCCGCCACGCAATTTTCGCCTCTATGCGCCCACTCATTCTGCCCCGTGCGTGCTGGACATGGTTAAGGGGGGTGTAATCACCAGCCATTCATCAGCGGTGGCCGAGGGCTCAACTGCTTCCATGGGCGTTCACGGCGCAATTTCGCAGCTTCACAGCGAAGTAACGAGTTATTCATGGGCGCCGCGCAGTTACTCGGGAGTGATCAAAACGCCACGCACCATCTCGAACGTGTCCTCTGATTGGCCTGCTCGAGACTCTGGTACCGGGCTTTGTGTGTCTCATTGGCTGGGCTGCTGGACGGCGAGTAAGTTACCAGGCCCTGATTGCGCAACGGCGCTCCAACATTTTTCTGGCCGGTGACGCCATTTTGCTGGCGTGCTCGCTGGAGTTCGCGACATTGGCAGCTAAACACAAACCTTACACGCTCCGATGATTCAGTGTGTCTTCACAGATTAAGGCTCTTGACTTGCGTTGCAGAGCGTTTGAAATACACGTTTTTCCACGAAACTATTAAACATCCGTTCCATGCGCTGATTTACGAAGAGAACACACACTTCACGCGAGGGCTGCTGGGTACTTTTAAGATATCACGCACGTTATAAACATCATTTTGGAGTACTCCAAAACGGCTAAAAACGGCTGTTTCAAAGCGCTGTAGCTCAAAATATACGCTTCAGATACATATAAAGGGCCCTGCACGGAAACGTTTTCACAGACTTCCCATCAATAAAATGATGGGGTCACCGCTCAAAGTCCCTGTGGTACACGCAGTGCGACTAGAATACTGCACGCCAGTTCAGAGCCTTGCGCTTAGAGGCGATGGCGCACTTGATGCGTGTGGCAGTGTCGCCCTTATCACTCTCGCGCTGCTCGGCCTCAAACGCTGCAAAAAAAAGCTCCAGGTAGGCGGGAACCTTAAATCAAAGGAAGTGGTGGTACATGTACTCGAAAAAAATTTTTTTTGCACTTTTACAAGAAAAATCCTTGAAAACCCAGTTGCCAAGAAAATCCTTTGTAAAACTACAAAGAGTTTTCTTGTTAAATTTGCAAAATATTTACTTGTAATATCACAAATTATTGCCTTGTATTACAACTTACATTATTGAGAAGTGTACATAATATTATTTCTTTCTTCTAGAAAACAAATGTAATAAATTAAAAACAGAGAATAGCTAAAAAAAATATTTCAAAATGTAGTTTACGAAAAAAAAAAAATTGCAACTTTGCTAGCAATGTGACTAGAACCAACGGCCCTTGTGTAATCAGTTGGCACCCTTAACCACACGATCAACATTATTTACTAACATAATACTTATTTTTAAAATTTATATATCCTTAAGTACTTACAAAATACTAACGAAGTTATTTGGTCAAAAACAATATATTCATTTATTTTATTCTAAGTGTTGTGATGTTGAGTTAAGATATTTGGACGGCTCTTAACGAGTTTTTGAGAGCCGATTTAAGAGTTCTGTGTAGCTAGGAAACAATAACAGTTAACGAATAATACGGTCACGTTTTATTGAAATTGTCGTTTTATTATGATTATTTGAGTTGTTTTAAGCGTTTAAAGTTAGTCAAACTTGCAATACATTTCTTCTTGCACGCAACTACACTTAAAACAGCTATATGCGGCTTTACGTTGTTAAGTGTCCGCCATTTGCTGAAACTCGAGGATACGTGTCGGTATAGTACAAACATTTTTAGACGTCTATTACAAACACAGCCCTTGTANTTTTGCTGAAACTCGAGGATACGTGTCGGTATAGTACAAACATTTTTAGACGTCTATTACAAACACAGCCCTTGTAGTTTTACAAACGAGCAGTTTTACAAGAGAAATCGTCGTACTGCTACAAGCATTCGTAAAGTTACAAACAATTTCTCAGTAAACATTACAAAGATTTTTTACAGTGTGTAGACCAGAACCAGGAAAACACAAACGACTAATTTTAAACTGAGATTCGCAGTTATTAACCTATAACCGGTTTCATAAAAACTTATTAATGTTTATGTCGACCGATTGCCACTTGGTGAGATTTACTTCAGTGTGCGTTGAAATAAAAGCTGAGGACAATAGTTTAAAACCGAAATTATATTCAGGAAGTTAACATCGTATTGAGGCTAATGGGCTGGATTTCGCTGTGTAAGCGAATGCTACGCTTAAGTATTCTTTAGCGTTTTGTATGGACCGAGGTGGTGTACTAGCCAGACCACTCGCCTCCCACCTAGGCGAATCAGCTTCGATTCCCACCTTGATCGCTCCCGGATTTTCGCAAGTGGGAATCGTGCGGTCAGCGGGTTTTCTCGGGGATCTCCCATTTCCCCCGCTATTTTATTCCGGCGCTGCTTTAAACTCACCTTGCTTCACCCTCTTCGGCTTTCAAGACCTCCACTTAAGCATTCTGTGATCGAACTGTGCCACTGGGCAGCGCACGCCTGGCTTGCCACCACCCACTCGGTTGTCGTGTTCATGGCTTAGCCTACACGTCAGGCACCAGGAGGATACTTCCTATGCCAGCCACCGTCTAAATGAGCAGTTTCCTGCCACGAACGCCTCCGTGGACAAAAACAGTTTTATTGCTAGAACAAAGTCACTTCGCCTTTTTTTTTCTTCCAAAGTGTAGCGTCTCATATGAGTTTAATCCAGGATTTGAGAAATCTACCATCAAAAAAATACATATATTTTTGTTTTGTAACTGCAATTGGTTTAAGCCTATAACTCACTATGACAGCGAGACGTCCGCGCGAAGTTGTCGAGAATGAGTTTTAGTGTGATTGAATGCTGCAAGTTAAAGAATATTCCTTGTTGTTTTGACTACAGTCTGGCAAGTTAGTCTCCAGGATCTGACTAGTATAGGCTATTCATGGTAATTTGATCTCTGTTGAATTCAACGCTTGAAAATTATCACTGCGTCTACCCTCGTATATTGACTGGCATTCTCACAGTAAAGTTGGTAACGAAGGAGGAAAAATAGTTTCGTGTTTAAACTTTGAAATATATACTGTAATTTTATAGGCTGTATTTTAGGTTCTGTTTTTTTTNGAAAAATAGTTTCGTGTTTAAACTTTGAAATATATACTGTAATTTTATAGGCTGTATTTTAGGTTCTGTTTTTTTTTATGCATGTAAGTGCACTGGAGAGCCAAAAAAACTGCCATAGGTGTGCGTATGCAAATAACAGAGGTATGGAACCAATCAGAGTAACGCGATGCGGTCGGCAGCTAGATCGGTTACTGCTGCTACAATGACAGGTTATCAAGATTTAAGTGAGTTTGAACGTGGTGTTACAGTCGGTGCACGAGAGATGGGACATAGCATCTCCGAGGTAGCGATAACATTTGGATGTTCGCGTAGGACCATTTCACGAGTTTACCGTGAATATCGGAAATCCGGTAAAACATCACATCTTCGACATCGCTGCGGCCGGAAAAAGATCGTGAAAGAACGGGACAAACGACGACTGATGAGAATCATTAAACGTGACAGATGTGCAACCCTTTCTCAAATTGGCGCAGATTTCAATGCTGCGGCATCAACAAGTACCAGCGTGCAAACTATTCAACTGACCATCATTGATATGGGCTTTCGGAGGCGAAGGTCCACTCGTGTACCGTTCTTGGCTGCACGACACAATAGCTTTACACCTTGCCTGGGCCCGCCAACACAGCCATTGAACTATTGATGACTGGAAACACGTTGTCTGGTCTGACGAGTCTCGTTTCCAATTGTATCGGGCGGAGACATCCTCATGAATCCACGGACCCTACATGTCAACAGGAGACTGTTCAAGCTGGTGGAGGCTCTGTCATGGTATGGGGCATGTGCAGTTGGAGTGAAATGGGACCCCTGAAACGTCTAGATACGATTCTGACAGGTGACAGATAAATAAACATCCTGTCCGATCACCTGCACCCATTAATGTCAATTGTGCATTCCGACGGACGTGGACAATTCCAGCAGGACAATGCGACACCCCACTCGTCGAGAGTTGGTACCGAGTGGCTCCAGGAACACTCTTCAGACTTTAGACACTTACATTGGCCACGGAAATCACCAGACATGAACATTATTGAGCATATCTGGGATGCCTTGCAACGTGCTGTTCAGAAGAGATCTCCACTGCCTCGCACTGCTATGGATTTGTAGACTGCCCTGTAGGATTAATGGTGTGAATTGCCTCCTGCATACCTTCAGACATTAGTCGAGTCCATGCCTCGTCGTCGTGCGGCACTTCTGCGTACTCGTGGGGGCCCTACGATATTAGGCTGGTGTGCCAGTTTTTTTGGCTCTTCAGTGTATAAGAAACAGCAAATTCGTAAATAATTTACTTTTGTAATGATTTCACAGTTTCAGTTGAATGACGCATGACTAATGTGACCAGGAACATGGCTATGTTAATTTTACATATGGTGGAACGTTACACAATGTGCATACAAGTATTTCTTAAGCAGTGCTTTCAAAAGTGCTCAGTTTACCGTGAACCGCCTATAAACGACGTTCAGCCATACTGCTTACATGCAGGGGTCATTTTCCTGCCGTATGTGTCTGAAGTTGGCATTACATGCCACGATATATCTTATGTATTCTCAAGTGTTCTGTGGCAGTGGCCGTTATCTGAGATGTTGCACAGGCGTGGGTTTAATAATCTGTACAGTATACAGTAAAAAAAAATCGTCCAATGAGGGGNCTGTACAGTATACAGTAAAAAAAAATCGTCCAATGAGGGGAGCCCCTAACGTGCGGGTGGTATCATTCATCGCTGAAGGGGCTGCGGTGGTTTCGTGGTTAGACAACTTGCCTCCGACCGAGGTGAACAATGTTCCATTTCCATCGGGGTCGCTTCTAGATTTTCCGCACGTGGGAATCGTGCTGGACAATTCCGCCTCTCGGCTAGTTTTCTCGGAGATTTCCCGCTTCCCCTGCCCTTGAATTCCAGCGCTCCTCTATACTCACCTCACTTTACCCTCGTCGGCTCTCAAGACCTCAATGGCAAGAGCCGCCCAAATCTCTCAACTCCATCCCACTCATCGGGTGAAAATAATTTCTTAGTTATGTCAAACGTCTGCTGCCAGGTACATGAAGCGCATTGTTATATGGCAGAATATCACACCGATATCAGTACAGTTCCAAAAGAAATGCAGTCGTTGCATCGCCTCAAACGATGCATTTACCTGCGATTGAAAGTGTTAATGTGAACACTGCCTTGGATAGTAACTGTATGTTTCAACGTCTTATTAANTGCATTTACCTGCGATTGAAAGTGTTAATGTGAACACTGCCTTGGATAGTAACTGTATGTTTCAACGTCTTATTAAAGGGCCTTTCTAGTAAACAATATTAAACGACTCAAGGTCACATCCGTCCATAAGGAAGCATTGCAATGGCGATGTGGAAAAGCATAAATAATCTTCGCGTGTGTTCTATTTCCTCAGAATTTCAAGCGGTGACTGTTGTGTTTTATTACAGCAATCTGTTCGAAAAAGATANCGCGTGTGTTCTATTTCCTCAGAATTTCAAGCGGTGACTGTTGTGTTTTATTACAGCAATCTGTTCGAAAAAGATACAGCATTGTCGCTGCTGTTTAAAACACTGTTCTACAGAAGAATACATATCGCTGCTTAAAGCTATTTTTGCTGGATTTGATACTTCTCAACGACTAAATTTATGTTTAAAATATTGACTTTCTTTTAAGTCCTGAAAATATATTTACATTTCAATATTCCATAGTTTTATTAAAATTAGAATATATAGAGGCCGTTGATTACAATAAGAACCCTAAACTGGGGAGGCCCCTTAAAAGAGAATTTTAAAAGTTGTTAGTGGGACTGATATTGGCGTATTTTTACTTTGTGAATAACAGAGTTTGGATTGACGTCATTGGTCGAGTAATTGGCCCATAAATTCTTTAACAGTTAGATAGTGTTGCTTTATCAATGTGTAGATACTCGTTTTTGAGTACATGGTAATGTTTACTTATATAAGGCGGGTGTATATGCTATTTCCAGAGAGAAAAAATAAGCAGGCTTTCAAAAGTACTCGGTGAACCATTCTTAGAGGGCAATACCAAGCTTGTAGCGTATATTTCTGAGAAGGGTTTTCTCCATATAAATTTACTAGGGATAAATACATATAACATTGGTGTAGTCCACGGCAGTTGTTTTGAGCTTAAAAGCTGCCTTGCGTGCATGTGCAGCACAATTTATACTTCTTGAGTGTACTTGTGTGTACCTAGGAGCTGTTTGTTCTATGGTGTTTTGGTAATTCTATATGGTAAAGTCATTAAAGTGTCATCTTTATTCAATGCACGATGGTCTACATAGTTTATTTGCTCGAATAAAGTTATTGCTTGTAAAAATTAATGTATTATTATTTTGATAGATGCAGGTACAATCTATATCTTTATAAAGACGAATACGTTTGCGTTAATGACGTGATTTTTCTCGAAATACGTTTACCCTGTAGGCCGAGTTTTTTTAAATAGATTTACTTCACGTCTGATTTCAAGCAAACAAATTTTACATACGGCGATGCTGAATGTTAACCATAGGGGCATCCGCATATTAATTTACCTGTAATTTTAAATCGTACCAACGGAATGTCCTCTTAGTCTCGTAGTTGTGCACAGCATGATAAAATAATCTGTAAGCCGGTTATGCGCCTTGCGTAAAGGCCACGTACGTATTTATGCACATGTCATTGTCTCCCCTATCGGTGCTTTGCTGTTTGTTTTGCCTCAAACGCGCGAAAGAAATATGCATTTCTCAAACAACCGTTTAGATTTTTGACGGTTCTATCCCGTTACTTTCGTCTTCAAAGCATGGAATAATAATTTTTTTNCTCAAACAACCGTTTAGATTTTTGACGGTTCTATCCCGTTACTTTCGTCTTCAAAGCATGGAATAATAATTTTTTTTAGTTGCTGAGTCACAGATAAATAAATTCTGTGGAAATAAACGACTCGGCGAAATGTCAATTCACTCTGANTTTTTTTAGTTGCTGAGTCACAGATAAATAAATTCTGTGGAAATAAACGACTCGGCGAAATGTCAATTCACTCTGAATCGAAAAAAATCACTGGCATTTCAACACATCCTAGACACTGAAATCATTGGTATATGTTTAATTATTATCATGATAAAACTACTGACTTTTGATCAGAGTGGTAATTTCAGCTACGGAGCTTGACACAGTAATTCGGAAGTTTCACGAAATATTAAAATCACGGCGAGCGGAATAGCATGGTTGTGTTGGCGTGGAAGCACAGGCCTCTCGACGCCGGGTAATGTTATTCCGGCTTTTGGTAAAACCGTCGCTCAGATCGACGGCCGGAAAGTGTCGAGGCGACTCTTGGAACGGGAGGGGGGGGGAGGTGGACCCAGAACTCGGCTAACAGCGAAACACTTTCAGAAAACATCCCCCTCCCTTTTGTTTCAGGGGTAAGTTGCCCGAGCAGCTTGTTTTCTTTTGCCACTTGCACCAATAAATCCCCATCCACCCTTCCTCTCCACCTCCTCCTTGGATCGACAAACACCTCTCACCCCACGCCATTATCGCGTCCCCACAAAGCATGTCTCTCTGCGCGAGATTACATTCTTATTAATTAGTGTCCCTCAAGTCCTCTTCTTAATCCTGCCGCCTAGGCTTTCCCGTTGTTATGGCTTACTCTGGACTTAAAACGCCTCGAACCGCAGGGCTTAGAGTCGGAGGAGGAATTACACATTTTACCGCTATTTCAGTACCACGCCTGCTAGTGACACTAGGACCCAGATTATTATTCAACCAAAAATTTGTTTTGCTTTGAAAGACTCGCCAGTTTCATAGCACAATTTTAAAGGATCAGTGGTGAATGTCAGCCGAAGAAATTTAGGTCTTNTTTGAAAGACTCGCCAGTTTCATAGCACAATTTTAAAGGATCAGTGGTGAATGTCAGCCGAAGAAATTTAGGTCTTGGTAAAATATATTGAATAAAAATGTAGGGTTCTAAAATTACCAATATTTGAAAAATCCTTGCAAAATATGTTTTTAACGACTTAAGTATCGATATCAAATTCGCCTTTTTGTTTCCGCTTCGGATTTTTTTTTGCTTTATTTCTTAGTGTAATGTCTGTTAAATCAAAAGTTTAATAATGAATTAAACTTGCAATGGGGTTGTGATTAANGCTTTATTTCTTAGTGTAATGTCTGTTAAATCAAAAGTTTAATAATGAATTAAACTTGCAATGGGGTTGTGATTAAATTAAAAACTAGTTTAAACATATTTCATTCCGGAGAGGAGTTGCAATGTATATGTTTTCAGAGCGACGAAGCACTTCAGTGACATATCTCCAAATTTATTATTTATTTAATCATTTTTTTCTTCTCCCGAGGCATAATTTGATGTTCAAGTATCATGCCTGCTAGTTGAGCATCGGGACGTGGGACGGGATCGTCGCAGCAGTTCGTGCTCTGTTATTCCGGTTGGCCGACGTCCATAATGGATCCAGTTGACCTTGGCGTCGGTGAGCTTTGACCTTAAAACCCAAAAATTAAAAATATATTAAAAATTTGTTAAATTATTACAAAATTATAAAAATTATTTTAAAAAGTATTATTACAAATTATTATTAAACAATTTATTTAAATTGTATTATTAAAAATTGGTTATTAAAATTTATTTAAAAAACTTAAACTTCCTGAGGTTCCCCACACCCCCTCCACCCATACTCATTCCAACTATCGTGGTAGGTGCAGTTCACCATCTTGGTAGGCGTCACAGCCTCAGTCTACCATATTGGTAGGTGCAGCCGTACACCATCTTGGTCGGTGCAGTTCGGCGTCTTGGTAGGCGTTACATCCACCGTCCGCCATCTTGGTTTTTGTTTGTTATTTGTTAATACATTATTGTAGTTTGGCTGACACCTTCATTCAACCGCCATCTTGGTTTTGTTTTGTTTGTCATTTGTTTTACATTGCTGGCGCTGTCTCTAGCACCGTGCCCANTAAATTGTATTATTAAACATTGGTTATTAAAATTTATTTAAAAAACTTAAACTTCCTGAGGTTCCCCACACTCCCTCCACCCATACTCATTCCAACTATCGTGGTAGGTGCAGTTCACCATCTTGGTAGGCGTCACAGCCTCAGTCTACCATATTGGTAGGTGCAGCCGTACACCATCTTGGTCGGTGCAGTTCGGCGTCTTGGTAGGCGTTACATCCACCGTCCGCCATCATGGTTTTTGTTTGTCATTTGTTAATACATTATTGTAGTTTGGCTGACACCTTCGTTCAACCGCCATCTTGGTTTTGTTTTGTTTGTCATTTGTTTTACATTGCTGGCGCTGTCTCTAGCACCGTGCCCAGCAGACGACTGGCCCCCTCCACTCCCCCTTTCACTATATTTAATTGACAAATTACCCAACTCCTGATTCTCATTGGTTAATTGCCCACCCCCTTCCAATATAATTAATGGCTTTGACAATGTTTTTCATTGGCTGATTACTCGGGGGTTTTCGGAAACCTTCATTCCGACCAATCGGTGGTCTACTTTAATCAAATGTCACCGGGTCAAGGTCAAATGTCACCAGGGTCAAGGTCTTCTGGATCTATAATGGCCGCCGGTCGACCGTAATGACAGAGCATGAACAGCTCCAACGCTACGGTCTCAGGTCCCAATGTGCCAAAGTCCTCACAATTCCTCTACTCTTACCGTGAAAAACTATTTTTTGTTGCAGTTCATGATTTGTTAGTGCAAAGAAAGTGTTTGTATGAGGCACTGTGAAGTAGGTTTCCCAAAAACAAAGGTTTTATTTTATTTACATATTAATAGCAATGATAACCTTGCATTGCTGTTACAATGTTTAGCTCTATTCTTTNAAAGGTTTTATTTTATTTACATATTAATAGCAATGATAACCTTGCATTGCTGTTACAATGTTTAGCTCTATTCTTTGTGGTTAATCAGTTGTCTTTGAAAGGTAAAGCAGTACATCAGTGATCTAAGCAACTCGTTATTTTTTGCGCAGTACTCTAAATCTGAATAAGTAATTTCAATCAACAGAATTATTATACTGAATATTCAGTGAAAGAGCTGTTGTCTACTGGCGAATCAGAGTAATGAACTAAAGTTTTACTTCCAGGTCAGTGCAATTCACTATGAAATCAATAGAAATCACTCTTTAATCAGTAAATCGCAGCAACTAAAATGATAAGTAGAATTTTACTGATTCAAGTGGAGCTTTTTCAACATATCTGTAGGCAAATTAGCTAATTCAGAACAGTTTTAACTGTTCAGATTTTGGAGTGAGTATTTATTAAGTTTCGTTACGTACTAAAAAATAGAATACTAGAGATCAATGTTTTAATATCACTTAACGCTTCCTTTCCATGAGCAGCAAGATTTATTTACTGTAAAAAAAAACAATCTCAAATGTTTGTCTTTGCTGTAAAGAAATATACTACTGCTATTAAATAAACACGTATAAAGAAAAGGTTTAATAACAGCATAACTATGTAAGTTCATTCAACCTTCCCTTTTAGTGACAGCAATATTTTGTTAATGTAAACAAAACGACCGCGAAGAAATGTTATTCTTCGCCACGCAGACAGCTTTGCACGTATTTATTTCACAGTGTGGTCTCGGACGATGAAGTGGTAGCCACGCTAAGCTACAGATTGAAACGTGGACGTTCAACTGCAGAGCGGAGCGTCATTTATGGCGGTGATGAAAAGTAGTACGGACGCACGCGCGGCTGAGATTCATAAAGCGCCAGCCCCTGGCTCGGGTGTTCCGAAGAGGGAGGGGGGGGCGCATAAACATCCTGTAGCCGGGACCGAAAACACACAAAATCCGCTGGGGGCCAATCAGGACCCGGTTGCGGAAGGCATGTCAACTCTCGCTCATTAGCCACGTTGCAAAACTTCGCCAATTGTTTGCCGCGCGTATTAGTAATTAACGGCACTGGTGTTCGACGCCCCCTCGGGAAGGGAAGGGGTGTGTGNTCTCTCTCTCTCTCTCTCTCTCTCTCTCTTCATTCGGGGATAACAGTTGGCTTGTTCCGTTTCGGCCGGGAGGATGAACGGGCTACTGCAAATGTTGGCGAATCAAATAACCTTCACACTTGCGCGTGGCATATTTTTTTTCCTTCCGAAACGAACCGTTTTTAATAAATACGCGGACGGTGCCAAAGAGGCGAAATTGCGACAGTAATCTTACATTAATTTCGTCCTTCTGTTGCTGTGCAGCTGGCGCAGTGTTGCTAACCCCGCGGGGTCAGCTTCAGTTGGTAATATTCCACTCTTTAGATCATTATTACCACCAACGAATAAAAAAACCACTTTATTTGCCTTGGCGTAAAAATCGGGCAGTGAGAGCTTCCTGGAATATGAATTTTCGCGTTAAAAATGCACGCAACCTGCATGTGAAGTTTAATATACTCGTTTGCTTTATCGATGTAGCACGTGAAAAATATTCACATTGGAAATGTTGTAGGCATTTATTTACGAAATTTAGGTTAATTTTATTCACTGTCACTCATTCGATTCTCAGTAATCCCAAAATGTCTTTACTTTTAATGGGTAACATTCAATTAATTTATTCTGTCGACTAGCTTCGTCACCAGTGTCAATGATGCTTAATATGTGTTTCCGCTTGAAACAGGTTTTTTGGTTACGAAATTATTATCCATTGGAAAATTAACAAAGGTGTGTTGTACGTACAAGTAGTGGTGTATGTTAGGAAGATTGAGAAGTACGTTAAATAATTTTAATACAATTCGTACATCCACAAGATGCGGGATCTATGCCAGTTGCTTCTAGTAAAAACGGAAGCTCTATATGTAGTGGTTCAAAATAATGTTCATGCGAAACATGCTTCGAATTAGTTTTCTGTTCGCAAATTTACTATGGGTTTCCTTAATAATGCCTTTTTACATATACATTCACAATTTTTTTTTGTTATAATTCGTCATGTGATAAAAGAATGTCGGTGTTATTTTCTTTAAATTTTGGCATGCAAAATATNTATATGTAGTGGTTCAAAATAATGTTCATGCGAAACATGCTTCGAATTAGTTTTCTGTTCGCAAATTTACTATGGGTTTCCTTAATAATGCCTTTTTACATATACATTCACAATTTTTTTTTTGTTATAATTCGTCATGTGATAAAAGAATGTCGGTGTTATTTTCTTTAAATTTTGGCATGCAAAATATTGTAATAAAACAGTAGCTGATGTGGCCAGTCAGGAACATTAGTTTGTTGTATATCAAGTGTGGACACAAATTTACAAAAAAAAAAAATCTTGTCACTTATAATAAAACAACTTTATTGATAACCCTGCTATCACTTAAACAAAACATCTATAGGAAACTACGCAAACAACATATTAAACATATGATTGTGAAATGGACGTGTATATATATATATATATAGCCTTGAGGTACAAACCATTACATAAGGATGAAAAAAAAAACTAGTTTTAATTGCAGTTTGGTCTTACAGAAAACATTTATTTGGCTTATATGAAGCTTTCAACGTAGAATAAGATTTTAATGTGCTTGGCGTGATGTATCGTTTACATTTACAGAAACAACGATTAAATACAACCCTCCCCCCCCCCGCCCAGGTGAATATTTGGTTAACCTTTACACAGTCATGGTGGTCTATGTGTTTGACGTTGCCCAGGAAGTAGACTGAATGACGTTCATTTAACACAGTAGAAAATGCCATCCAATATGGAAAGTCCCTCACGTTGTGGAAGACATCATTTGTTGTTTGTACTATATTCGTAAAAACAGCTGCTGTAAATAACCTCATTTTTATTGGTTTAGACGTGTGACATAGCGTTGTGCTGATTGTAGAACAGAAAAAAGAAACCAATTTGTTCGTTACAACGCCTAAAATTACAATTTGTTCGTTACAACGCCTAAAATTACAATTTGTTCGTTACAACGCCTAAAATTACAATTTGTTCGTTACAACGCCTAAAATTACAATTTGTTCGTTACAACGCCTAAAATTACAATTTGTTCGTTACAACGCCTAAAATTACAATTTGTTCGTTACAACGCCTAAAATTACAATTTTTTGTTTGCCTGAAAGAGTTGAAAATAATCATAAAAAATGTTGTTGGTGTCACTTCGCAGGAAAAATGGCGTTCTCACGTTAGAAAACTTAGGTCATTCAGCAAGGGTAAAAACCAATATAAAATGTAAGAACCTCAGTTTTCCGTGAAAAGCGTTCACGTCTAGTCGTTTTTCAAAACACTCCAATTCAAGTTCACTTTTCGAGACTGGATGATTTTAACTGATACCCGTCTTAAGTGCCTGCCCGCGAATCGCAAACATTCAGTGCCGGATTAAGGTAATTCTTGTCGGCCTAGTCCACCATACTGACTTCAGGCGAAGAAACCCGGCTAGTAACCGAGCGAGAAATGTGAAGTGTGCAAACAGGATATTGAAATATAACTATCGTGGAGCTCTTTTTCCTCGAAAATCGTGACCCTAGTAATACGCGATTCTGGAAGGAATCCAGCTTCCACTGTTCCATCCAGGACTGTTCACAAATAACTTGAATATAGGATTAATTTTAGGATTTACTTAGCATGGTTAGACACAGAAGATGCATAGGCGGCTGGACATCTATGCCTCTAGTAACGGGCTTTCGAACCTTTTGGTTACCGGCTCGATGCGCAAGATTTGAATCATGAAGACTAGGCGTGCACTTTCATCTACGCTCGATATTCTCGCCACAGTAAAGTAGAGTAGAAAGTACACAGAGACTAAATGACGTAGCTGTTTCTTTGATGTGGACATAACCGTTCTCTGGTTGGCTGCGGAAGGCTCTAGTAAAGGGGTTTCTGACTTATTGGCTATTTGCTTGCCGCGATAGGTTCTCTGTTGGCTGGTGCACTGGCTGGCGAGTAGATTCTCAGGCGCTGGTTGTCGAACGGCGTTCCAACGTTTTACTCACCAGTGATGCCATTTTGCGGGAGTGTGTAGCTGGAATTTGTTGTTTAAGCGGCTATTTCACCTCTGTGTACTTACCTTCTCTCTGTCCTAAGCGCTATGATTTATTAAAGAGATTTGGGCGGCTCTTAACATTGAAGTCTTGAGAGCGAGGTGAGTATGGAGCAGCGCTGAAATGAAAGGTCGGGGAAACGGGAGATCCCGGAGAAAACCCGTCGACCAACCGCATCGTCCGGTACAATTACCACATGCGAAAATCCGGGGGAGACCCCGCCGGGGATCGAACTCGGTTCGCCTAGTTGAGAGGCGAGTAGTCTAACCACTACACCACCGCGGGCTCCTCTAAGCGTAATGCCCATCAAGGAACCTTGTAAATACAGACACCCCAAATTTTGTGATATTATTTCGTGATTTGCTAAGCATCAGTGCCCTGTATATATCTGAGCGTAATTCGTCATTTTATTGGCTACCGGCTACAATCCGGCGCCCATTAACATGTGTGATCGCTTTGCTGTAGACTGGTTGCTCAATCTTTCAGACTGAACTATTGGTCAAAAGGGTCCTTGTGACTTGCCTTACAAGTTTTCTGCTAATGGGAGAAGTTAAATGAGCATACAATGTCTTGGAGTTTTGTCTACAAGCTTAAAATAAAGCGAATTTAGAATGTCCCCACTTGTTGAATATTAATAACCATTTTATTTCATAAGATCTTAGAAACAAAGCGTTTGTCTTATACTGCACGTTAAATGTGCGAACCGTCTAGCGCGGATTGCCACCCTGCGTCCAATAAGAACTTGTGTAATTGTAGACCGTCCACGGTTAAATAAGCACTTTTGTATTCAACCTTTGAAAAATATCACCAACCCTAGCTGCATATATTTCAACGGGCACACCGATGGTCTGCACACTGTAAAGTTGGTAACTACGGGAGGGAAAGTAGTTCCACGTCTTGACGTAGAATTAAAATGTTTCTTTCGCTTCCTGTTTTTTTTTAAAATGCAAATTCCATAAGTTTACTTTACCGACACGACGCTTCAATAAAGTGATCAAGCCCGTTTTTTTTTGTATTGCGGAATAATACACAATGTGCACACGAGTAGATCTTCAGCGGGGGTTTGGAAAGTTCTCAGTTTACCGTGAACAGACTATAGCTGGGATTGCTCGTGCCGGTAATAATTCTCTGTCGTAGCGTTCTCGCATCTGTGTTCTCCATTGCATGTGTGTGAAACAGAAGTCACCGCTATTCGACAGCAGGCGTTCTACGCCACCTTTTCCCACTTATAACGTAACATCCATGCTCGTCCTATTTGACCTTTCTGTCAGCTTTCCAATCGGCTTACATCCGTCCTCGATCAATTTTTTTTTTCTCATCTACCCTACACTCCCGTTGTGTATAGTCCGTTCACGGTTACTTCCAACTTTTCTGAAGCCTTGGTAAAGTTCTGCTTCCGGTACGTTCCTCCGCTTCTTCCAAACGAAGCTTAACCGAGACTAGAAAATTACACCAAAGTGACGACGCGCAGCATTCGTGCGCACTCAGTGAAATAATTTTTTTTTCATGAGAACTGTTTCTTACTAGGCAATACCAAAACACCTATTTTCTCCCTAGTGTTTTTATTCATAGCAGTTATAAATGAAATATTATAATTTATAATTAAAATATAGGTATGATTCTATTAAACCAAAAAATAATGTACTTTCATGTTAACACGCGTATAAAACACTTGTTATTCCCGACATATTTAGTAAACAGCCAAACACGTTGTACGTGGGGTGATTTTTTCAAAGATTAAATTCAAAATGTGCTAAGATACCGTGAATATACTGCCATGCCATTAATTCAGGAATTTTTTTTTTAGCAATTTNCAATTCAAAATGTGCTAAGATACCGTGAATATACTGCCATGCCATTAATTCAGGAATTTTTTTTTTAGCAATTTTACATAAGTTATCCTCCAGGCGCCGATTGATCAACGACGTTCTGCCATCTTGCTGGCTAGTGAAGCAAGTTTACTGGCGTGTGTGTAGGTGTCTATTTAACTTGGCCTTACCCGGTTTTCCTTATCGCACAAGGCCGTTGCGTACCCGAGATCACATTAAGATATCACGCCTGCATTGTGCTTACCGCGATAGTTCTACGCTGTTCCCTGTAAACTGAGCACTTTTGAAAGTCCTTCTTAAGATCTGCTTTTATGGACATTGTGTATATTTCCACAATGTGTCAAATTAACGTTGCCGTGGGCCTGATCACTTTATTCAAACGTCGGTGAAGAGAAACAGGTAGAACATATATTTTTTTTTNATTAACGTTGCCGTGGGCCTGATCACTTTATTCAAACGTCGGTGAAGAGAAACAGGTAGAACATATATTTTTTTTTAATTTTCCTGATTGCCACACTTATATGCGTTAAAAAAAAAGATTTCAGTATTCACAAATGTTTTCCTAACACTTTTCATTCAACGTTGCCGAATTTACTGAGTGCATGGCAGGCAGNGATTTCAGTATTCACAAATGTTTTCCTAACACTTTTCATTCAACGTTGCCGAATTTACTGAGTGCATGGCAGGCAGTGTGCCCGTTTAAATACCTGCAGTTAGGGGCAATGCAATGACATACATTTCAAAAGTTGATTTCAAAAGTGGTCAATTAAACGATGAACCACCTATACAGAGATACAGAGTAATACTCTTGACGTCATGTTCAAGCATACCGTTCGATCCTGGAGCCCCGATGTGGACCATACGGCGTCACCCCCTCCCCCTCTTTCCCCATTTTCTATTGTGTATATACACCTGCTCCGTCCTCAGCTGGAAATGTGAAGGAGAGGAATTTATATTAAAAATTCCGGCGAAAATTCTCGAGAATGTTGCATCGTTCTCCAGGGTTATACATCAATTACAGGAATCCGAACAGTGTGGGCGGCGGTGAGAAGACGGGGGGAAAGGGGGGGGGTCTTCCTTCGTAATGGGCAGCGTGATGTTTGCGTGGCGCCGGTGAAGTAAGGAATGCCTAGTGTGCCCACACGCCGACACGTGTAAGGTGCAAGGCGAAAGTGCTTTTTTTTTTCCTTCACAGCCGCGGAAGAAACATTGCAGGAAGCGCGGTACGTGCTAGAAAANCAAGGCGAAAGTGCTTTTTTTTTTCCTTCACAGCCGCGGAAGAAACATTGCAGGAAGCGCGGTACGTGCTAGAAAATTGATGTCGAATCGTATGCACATAAAAAAAAAGCATGTGGCTACGGAACATGTAAGGATACAGAGGTAAAACAGCCGCTTGGACACAAGGCCTATTCGGAGAACCTCGCGCAGCCAATGAGAGAATGAGTAGGCCCACATCAACGGAAACGCTATACCTTTTCGTCTATGCGTGTTTACTTAATCTGTGGGTTTTACTTGAATATGTCTACGTTAGCTGGTTAAATTTCCTTTGGTATGAAGGGGCCGCGGTGGTGTAGTGGTTAGACTACTCTCTTCCCACCTAGGTGAACCGGGTTAGATTCCCGGCGGGGTCGCTCCCGGTTTTCGTATGTGTGAATCGTGCCGGACGATGCCGCTGGTCGGCAGGGTTTTCTCAGAGATCTCTCGTTTCCCCCGCCCTTTCATCCCGGCGCTGCTTCATACTCACCTCGTTTCACCCTCATCGGCTCTCAAGACGTTGATGTTAAGAGCCGCCCAAATATCTTCACTCATTCACTCACCCTTTGGGGTATGGGGATGAAATCGAAATAATTAAATTGAATTGTCGCCTTTTGTAGCTTAAATCGGCACATATACGAGAGCCTTTGTTTGCAACCTAAATCAGCGTGGCAGCACATCGAAGTCGCAAGGTATGCTGCCCGGAAATTCTCCCCTTCGCCCAAAATGGCCACCAGTCGCCGCGAGCCCCCACCCACCCCTCGCGCATGAGCGGGGTTAAACCAAGGACATGCTCGTATCGCAGTCGTATACCCGATTGAACGAGACCACATTTATTTCGGTCGTGTTGTTAGTCACGACGTTATAGTGTCGGAATGGATCATCCTGCAAACGTTACATGGCCGTTTGCGGCCTGACACACCATACGTCTGTCTGATTATAAAGACGTGTTCACGTCTAAATTTGTATAGGCTGTTCTGGGTTACTTCACTCATTTCTAAAAGCCTACTAAAGGCCTCCTTCCAGGCTATTCCTCCGCATCAGGCAAACAAAGCTTAACTAAGTAGAGAAAATCACACCGACGGGACACCGCACCGAATTCGTGCGCATTCAGTGTAATATAATTTTCCATAAGAACTATTTCTTACTAGACCTTACCAATACACCTTGTTTCTCCCGGTATTTATGCATATTAGTTATTAATTAAATATTTTTCATAGACGGAAAATAAGTATAATTTATATTTAACTAAAAAATGGTACTTTTATATTAACACAAGTATAAAGCTTTGACTTTTTTTTTTTTAGAAAACCGCAAGAAAAGTCATACATGGCGTGATTTTTCAAAGGTTTGATTCAAAAAGTGGGGACAAGAGGAGAAGATTATGACACTTGTAGTGTAGCCGACCGACGTACCCGATCGAAGAAGCCTGGTCTGGGGAACAGGCGAAGTGAGATGAGTGTGGAGAGTCGACGGAATGCAGAGCTCGGGGAAGCGGGAGTACCTTGAGACAACCCACCGGGAATCAGCGGTGATCGGACCCGGATCGCCGTGTTGCAAGTTGCACAACCATCTTAGACCCCTCTTAGGACACTACCGCACAATAGGTAAATGCGCGAAAGCGAAATGGCGTACTCATTCGCTGATCGGCTGTGCAAAGCTCCGCGGAAGGCCTTCCGTCTGGTCGGTTGCTGCGTTGCTGCTAAACTTTTCCTATTGGTAATGTTGCCGGCTGGTAAGTAAGACTGATGGACGGCGTAGGTCAATATCGTCATTTTGCTGGAATGTGCGGCTGGGATTTGGCGGTGTAAGCTGATTTCTTTACTTCTGTATTCATTAGTATTGTGCGACATTATTCCGTAATGAAAAAGCAATAGGCGTGTTAACTCAAAAATTTATTGCTGCATAAATACTTTTCAGGTTTAACAAGAGCTCTGGTGTGAAATACCCAAAGAAAATGTAACGCAGAGAAGAAGTACGCAAAACTGTTCTTTTGTGCACGTAACATATTTGTTTTTTTTTTTTAATATCGTTTTACTGCAAATAATTTGTTACTTAACCTACCTTGTTTGTATGTTCACAGGAACATTTGGAATATAATATGGTAGTCCGTTACAAGCAAATGTTTTTTTTTGCTTTTTTGTGACGCTTATTTTACTACTTTTCCATGTTCTGGTAAGTTCGCAATTTCTGTAAAAAAAAAAAATAAATAGTGCTTACAGCTGTCTTTCTAGGAAAAGAAACCAAAATTTTCACGTAGCTGGTCGATGGAAAATAACCGCATCTAACTGTTATTATTGGACATATTTTTTAAAAATATTTTATTCCGCCCTTCAAAGTTTATTATTATTATTTCCTACGTTCCCAGACGATTCTAACTTGACGGCACTTAAATAAATAAATACAACTACTGAAGTGTACCACCTGGTTTCTTCTCTTTCAGATAACCATTGGAGTGTATTAATAAGAAACGAATAACTAGTAAGTGACGTCTCGGATGACCACTTAAGGCATCAATATTCCCGAACTAGGATCTAACCACTACGGGATCTCCATTATTGTCACTATCGCGTGACTGTCGCAGGGCGATCAGCGACGCTAAGTACCCGTGCTGTGATTATAGCTTCCAGTTTCGTGGAGAAAGACTGGATTTCGGTTAAGTTTGCTGCTAATAACACTATCTTCTAGTCTTCGGAATATTTTTTCTTCTTGGGCATTTTTATTTTACAAAATGTGGTAATAACGTGGTATTTATGTAAAATTACGTACTTAACCTTTTCCCCTACCTAATGGTCTTATTTTAGCGTACTAGGTGAAAATTACACACCTACAAAAACGCGAGATTGTAATGTGTTGAAGGTGAGTAGTCACACAGTTGAAAAAAATGACTTTGTTTTGCCNTGGTCTTATTTTAGCGTACTAGGTGAAAATTCCGCACCTACAAAAACGCGAGATTGTAATGTGTTGAAGGTGAGTAGTCACACAGTTGAAAAAAATGACTTTGTTTCGCCTGTTTTGCGGTGCAGTGTGTTATTAAGAACCAATATAAGATTAAATGCAACTTAATCAGTGCGCAATTCAGTGATAAAGGTGGTTTGTGAGGATAATGTTCTTTCTATAAGCCTTTATGTTCAAAAATGGGTGTTAAAATGTATTTTTTTTTTTTTTTNAAATTCATTGGTGCAAGAGGGTTTCTACAGAGTATAAATTCACAATTTTGCAACTACCTGGAGGATTTCACGGATCGATTATTAATATTGCTAATAATATTTCCGTTGGTAAAAGATTTTAATTTAAATAAAACAATGGGGATTTGTAGTGGGGGTGTCATCGTTGACGCCCGTTGTCATGCTTTATGTTTTTCGTTGGCGCAATTGTAGCTGTGACGATCAGTATGTGAGTTGTCATTTTGCTCTATAAATAATCTGAAGTTACACTCGGTTAAGTTCAGCAGCAGCAGTTTTTTTTTTAATTACGATTATGAGTAGATAACCTTGGCTTTGTTGTGAGGACAATGCCATATGGAAGACACTGTAAGCTTAAAAAACAGGGTTCGGAATATGAACNAACCTTGGCTTTGTTGTGAGGACAATGCCATATGGAAGACACTGTAAGCTTAAAAAACAGGGTTCGGAATATGAACTTACATGACCATCATGAATAGCACGAATCATTGCAATCATTACCAGTTGCATGTGTTAGAACACAGTTAAAAAAAATTTTTTTGAACAGGATTGCTTTAACAGTCGGTCGGTAGGATAGTGGAAACTTAATATAGTAAAAATATGGAAAAATTGTTATAGTTAAAGAGCCGAAACTAGGTAATTAATTCGATTAATCTGACCCTGCTTCGATATAGTTTTGACACTGTACCAGCGTACACAGTAAAAGAAAAATATTTTTGTACGTTTTAAAAACAATTAAAAAAAAAATTGTGCCCAAAATTTTTTTTCTATAACTATACAAAAACGAATAAAAATAAACAATGATATTCCGAATATCACGCATCAGTCAATGCTGACGCATATACGGGCGTAATTATGGAGAAATGGTGACTACCGACACAATTTTTAGTAAGGTATAGTTTTTATGCAAAATATCCATACTCTCAGTGCGCACGACTGCGGTGCATTGTCCCTTTAGTGCAATTTTATAGACATGGTTAAGCTTTGCTTCCCCGAGGAGGAGGAATATCCTAGAAGTGGATCTCTAGCAGGTCTTCCGGAAAGTTGGAAGTAACCGAGAACGGAGTAAATGGTTGAATTACAGCTCTTTACTTATTTCGCCTATTATAAACAGGAAAAAAATAATGTGACTCTATATGCCACGTGTAAACAAGTTCAATTAAAGATAAACACTCAGCAGCCGATTAATAAGCAGTTGTGGCCCGAGCACGTAAATTACAGAGAAGTCTGCCGCTGTCAAATGAGTGTGTNCAGCAGCCGATTAATAAGCAGTTGTGGCCCGAGCACGTAAATTACAGAGAAGTCTGCCGCTGTCAAATGAGTGTGTGAAATTGGCAACCACTCTAACTTAGAAAATCACATCTTAGAACAGTTGTAACTCAGAAAGTCACAACTTAGAACCCTTATAACTTAGCACAGTTATACGATAGAAACACATAACTTAGAATCACGCAACGTAGAATCACACAACTTTAAAACCTCGTAACTTAAGAAAATCATAACTTAGAAACACTCAGTGCAGAATCACATAACTTAGCAAGTCATAACATAGAACTGTCGCAACTAATATTAGAAACACACAACTAAGAACTATCATACGTTAGAAACACACAAGTTACAAAGTATACAAGACAGAACCACGTACCTTAGAATAGGCATAACTTAGAAAATGCTACCTTATATTAAGTTAACTATTTCTGAGTTATGTCAGCAGCCTCCCCCTCTTCCGAAATTCACGTACACCTCTAGACATTGGACCTCTGTGTTGTTACGTGTTCTGTGATCAAAGCACCGCGGAGCGGGTCGGCCGCGGGTGAAGGCTACGGGGGGAGACCTCGCCGGCTGGCGAGCACGGCACGGTAGCTCCGGGCTAAGAGACAAGCCGTCGTGCGGGCCTCACGTAACGACCTCGTGCCCGCACCCTGGCTTTCACGCACCGTCAGCCGCCCACGTGGTGCGCTTAGTAACCCCACCTCCCCTCCCACAAGCATCCTCAACCTCAGTCGACGCGATTTGCCTTCTACGTAGTCCTGCCCGCCACGAGACGCCGAGATAGCCTATCCGCGGTATCTCCACACTTTTATGAATCAAACCTTTAAAAAATCACTCCATGTATGATACGTTCCGATGTTTCCTAAATACGCCTTGCATCACAAGCGTTTTATACTTGTCCTAAGGTAAAATAATATCAAAGTAACTTATTTTTGGTTAAATTGAATTTTTATTTATTTTTTAATTATAAATTATATTATTTAATTTATAATTAATATGAATAAAAACCGTGAGAAAATAAGTGTGTTCGACAATGCCTAGTAAGAAATAGTTTTTGCGCAAAATGTTATTACACTGAGTGCACAGTAATGCAGTACGTGGTCCCCTTGGTGTTATTTTCTAGACATACTTACGCTTTGTTTGCATGAGGCGGGGGAATATCTTAGACGCAGAACTTTAGCAAAGCTTCGGAAAAGTTGGAAGAAACCGTGAATGGACTAATAAAGCTTGATAATTGGGCGAGAATAACGGAGACGTTACTTGAGCAAAGTGTAACAGCCAGTGAAGTGTTCATACCCTCACAGGCATATAGATGATATTCGCACCAAGCCTGTTGGAAACAATGATTTCAGTACTTAATTTCGCTCAGTGTCAAAATTGATCAAAAAATATAAACAAGCTAGGAAAAATAAGAATCCAAAATGACGGGGGAACGTTCCCCTCTCAACCCTTTCAGGCCTGTATTAATTTATGTTTTCAAGTGTTTTAATCAAGTAGTATTTCTGTTCGTGCTGTACNTCTCAACCCTTTCAGGCCTGTATTAATTTATGTTTTCAAGTGTTTTAATCAAGTAGTATTTCTGTTCGTGCTGTACTTACGCTAAGTCGAGGCGGATCCCGGGGTGGCGGAGCTCCTATGAAGGGATTGTCTGGCCTCCTGGAGGAGTTGGGCTGTCCTGGGTGAAAACTCAGTGTGCATGTCTGAAAATTGTGGGTACCCAGGGGATCAGTGTGAAGCCCCGGCTTCGGCCGTGCTGATCGCGGGTCGGACTCTGGGTGCCATTGGTTGATCCTTCTACTTGGAAGGAGATCTGGAGGTGGGTGTTTGCCTGGAGGGCAGGGCCCTTATTGCCGGTAGAGTCAGTAGCAGCTGCCGTGGAACGTAAGCGTACTGGCTCGCCTCAGGATTTGGTTTCAAAACGTTGATGCTTACTAACGAAGGGTCGATGGTCTGGTCCGCCTAGTAAGAGGACTCGTTCACGAAGCGNTTTTCAAAACGTTGATGCTTACTAACGAAGGGTCGATGGTCTGGTCCGCCTAGTAAGAGGACTCGTTCACGAAGCGGTTTCGTAGAAGGAGGATAGCCCTCGGCCCCATCAAGGTGGTATGTGCAGATTCAACTCTGCATAATGCTGTTGACAGGTGAGGTGGAACCACCCTCGTGTGGAGAACATCCACCCACTGCGATTGGAAAGGGCGTAATCTCTTTCTATCGGAAGCATTCAACTGTTTCCAATTAGAGCCCTTGTTCAAGGCTCAAATGATACATGTTTCTGAAGCGATAAGTCTGGCAAGAGCGCACACGCATCATACAGCCTGGTGTGAGAATATAACAGCCTGAGTGGCAATATTTTCCCTGATAATAATCTGATGTGCGCTCTTAAAATAATGGCTGTGGAAAATATCTCTAGTTATACCACCGGGATCAGGTACGAGAGGGCCAGCACTGTGAACACAATCGCTGTATAAGATAACAGAAAATATGTACTTACACTGATTAAAATTTTGCTTCATTCATGTAACCAATGAAATATGTGCTTGGAGTTTAAGAGACTTTGGGAAAACTACTCTCACAGGCCAGAGCTGCAGAATGTTATTAAATCATATTACGGACAGGGAAGAAATTAACTGCATTGGACAATGATCCTAATCGTGTATATCTCTCGTCATATATTTTCTTCCCCTGCCACATGTTCACCGTAGTGAACGTAGGGACTGAAAGAGTCAAGAGGCCCGCCTGCCTGTATAGTTTTTCTCCTTTTTTTTTCCTTCGGAGAAGTGCGGGAGCTGTAAGGGTCACACTGGCACGCGTTACAAGTGCGCCATCGCCGCTATGCACAGGGCTCGGAAGTGGCGTGCAGTGTTCTCGTAGTGCTGCGTGGTACCTATAGGACTTTCAGCGGTGACCCTATCATTGTATTGATGAGAAGTTCAATACAGGCTCCTATAGTAGTGTCCTGCTACAATGTTTTAAGATACGGCAGTCTGGAAAAGAATTTTTGGCTTTATTTGAGAGCTCCAAAAACAATGCGTACAGCGTGCGTGGTAACTTTAAAATACCGTTCCGACCCCGTCTGGGGGTATGATGTCTTTTCGTATGTGAACAAACGGAGACCACGTTTAATAGTTTCGTAAAAAAAAAAAAAACGGAATTTCAAACAGTTTGCAATGCAGTTCAAGCGCTAGCCTTCATCACTGCCACACTGCTGCGCCTCGGACAAGGACGACTTACATATCGCCTCGGACATTCAGAATGCTTCCAACCGAACGACGCGAGGAGCTCAGGCTTCGCCCACGTCCTCGCCCGTAACACTTCAAGTGCGGTGCAGGTTCACCGAGACAGAAGTAGGTCCCCTTGTATTCACGACTGCATGACCATCAGTTATGTTGGTAGCTGTACTAGCATTTACTGCCGTCCTATTGGCTCACACAACGTTCATTACTGGCTGCCTCTCTACCAATGTAATGCCGAGTTGAAAGTGGCCCAATTAAAATGTTCTTTTCTACGTAGAATAAATATACAATCCATCCTGCGCGTTTCCGTAATTTACACTTCGAGTGTTGCTGACGTGATATTACTTTGCAGACAACCATACGAACACTGCTAACGCAGCAGTATTACATCGGTCCGTGTCTTCAAAACAAATGCGGAAGTCGTGACATTACGGTGGACTTTGAATTCAGGCGACGTGATATTACACGTCGGCGGCACTCAACAGTTTTAACGACGTGATCATCACGGGGCAAGCGAAAGGGTTACGTATTCCCCTTGAAGCGCTGGGCCCGGCCGGAGCTATACTAGGCCAATACGGGAGCGACTTCGGCGGCCGCGTGGTGACTCAACTTCTGCGCGAGACCAGACGTAGACGGCAGACGTCTTCCCTGTTAAGGGAGAGCCACCGTGCCGCGATGCGGTGCCCCCCTGTGGTTCCGGTGCAGGTATAAG